>CM067217.1:146564678-147164678 GCA_034190945.1 Octodonta nipae | reverse complement strand
CCACTAAACAATAACAACGTTGCATGCCATTCCAGAAGTACATGCTCTAATTATATAACAGCATTGGTCCCTCTATATATAATTACTCAATGTTTTGAGTCTGACGGCGGCGGCATTTTCAGTTGTTTGGCGTTGAAATTATGGACGTAAATAATGAATTTTTATTATATTTTATTTAATAAATGAACCAATATTATAAATTAATATTAGCATTCTGCACTAAATGTTGTCAGTAGCTACTAAACAAAACAAAAATGAAGAAAATCAGTTGAGAGACACAGGAGAAAATGGTACCTAATCGTTTTGTCTTTGCCTATTTATATATAGATAATTAATATACAACATTGTTGTATAATTTAATTGAACCTTTATTTTTTATTTCCATAGTGGGCTTTTATCTGTTAGCGTAACTTAAAGTTTATTCAACGTAATATCAAAAGTTGAAAAGAATGCCGAAAACAACTATTTTTACTGCTTCACCGCATCGTTCATTATTTTGTTCAATTTTTGGAGTGCAATAAAACTCTAAAGCTCCCGATTACTATAGTTTGATTTAAAATTTTTGACATTTTTATTTTCTTTGTCGCTTTTTATCTGTAAAACAATTACCCGTCGGGTACAACCCCGTAATTGGCATCGTTTCCAAGTTTCATATTCACATCTGCGTCCTTTTTGCTATTGATGTACAACCCGAAACTTTTGCATGGGATACACCAATAATTTTTCCATCCGAATTGTTGTACGGATTAGAGTTTCAAATATATATTTATTCACCCTCAACTACGCAAATACATGGAAATCTAGTTCAATAAATAATAGAATTATTGTCAGAATTTTTTCTATTATTTAATTACTTTTAGTTCGATCACAATGGTTTGAACATTTGTTTAATTGAGTTATATATGGTACCTAAATAGTGATGGATATATTAGTTTCTTTAATATATAATATGCTTAGAGCCCTAGGTCACTTTCCTATTTATAGGGTGTTCCAAAATACATAATTTATACTACGAAATCTTTTGCCATTTTTTATACATTGTTTTATGATTAACCCACTGAAATTATAACATTTTTGCCTCTTGAGTTTTGCTTGTATCTTACGTCGTTTTTGAAAAATGTAAAAACCACATTATTGAAAATGAATGAAAATTGACAAAACTCATATTTATGCACATTAAATTCTATGTGAAAGAAATAAATAGGCTTTTGAATAAGTTTCGATATATTGACCAATAAATAAATTTGAAATTATTCAATACAAGTAAAAATTCTTAAAGTGAATTTTTTACTTGGGCAAGAATGACGTTTACAAATTATCCTTTACGTGAATTGACCGAAAATGTATAGTGAAGAGAAGCAAAATGCATACGACGAAGTAAGAATTTTTCATCAAAAATATCTTCAAAGGAATATTTTGTATACGACCGACCATATTTGAAAATATATTATAGTCTGGATGAGGAGTTTAAAATGGTGTTAAATCGACATACTAATGCTAAAAATATGTGTTATGGCTCATTCGATAGGAAATCATGTCTAGATAATTGTCCATGCAAAGTGTATTAGCACATTAAAAATTTCAAAAGTTATAAACAATAAAGATGTTGATAAATAATAAAATTTTGAAAAAAAGATCCTTAAATGGATCCTGTACTTATTGTTGACATTCTTAAAGCACGATAAGCTTAGAGTGATATCATCTATTCAGAACTAAAAATTAAATTAAATACAACATTGTTACGGCTCTGACTTTTCAATAATTAAAATTTGGAGTCCTTTCAATTAAAAAAATTATTATTCAAACAAACGCCGTAATGTTGAACTTTTCTAATGTCACTTTCTTAAAAAATTATATACATTTGTTTATTCAAATGGACTTTTCAATATTGCAACTGTAATCATGATGAAAGGACTCCACGAAAGGTTAAATAATTTTAGAACAATAATACCCTTGCATTAAAGTTTTTATTTATTGTTTTTGAAAAAATACGATTGCAGAGTTTATCTAAAACCTTACATAACCATAAAATAAACGTTCAGTCATATTATAAAATAATAACCCAATTGTTTATCTATATGCATTTGTTTATTTTCTGAAAAATAAATAAGTTTAATTTGGTTATTTCATCTAAGAAAAAAAATGATGTAACCGCTAAATTTCGCAATGGAAAATTAGTCCGCTCTTTGTTCAAGTTTCGACTTTAAAATGTTTATGATATCATAATTTATTCAACTTCAGATAATAACTAATTTTTAAAATTCAATACTCCGCTAAGTACTCCCGACGCAAGGTAAATTTCCTTTATCATAGGTTCAATATCTTACTGATTGTCTCAGATGAATCTAAATCATTGCATAAGCGCGCAATAATCGTACCATACTCAAAGATCATGTCGCGCCATCGCGTCCGACGGTGCAATTTTGTCCTTTAAACCTCTGCATGCTAAGTTGATTAAATTCCAACCTTATTAATAAAACATGTCGAAGGTAATGCAGCGGATCAATAATCGAAGTGATTGCCGAATTGTTACATTTGTAGGTGAAATTTAAACCTCCTCTTTAAGGATAAACAATTTTGGGTTTCTGAAAACATCCCTGAAAAAAATTATTTATAAGTTTAGATAAACAAATTGATTAGCAGCTGCAACTACGTATTTTTTTTTCATATTTTAATGCACAGGGTCATTAAATTACTTTCAGGAGCATAACAAATTGTTACTGGTTTAATCAACATATGATTGTTTCTTAACTAACAATAGTTTGAAATTCATAAACAATTGAAACTGAAAAAATGATTGACTTCTTTAAAAGTTGCACACAAATTTTCCTCTTATGGACAAAACGATAAGCTATCAACATTACGGCGACATGATTCAATTATTGCAATTTTTATCGAAAATCCCAAAAATGCCATAACACGGGATATTTTTAGCATAATTTATTTAGTTTTTTATGTCCCGAAATAAATTTTTTAACTTACGGACTTGCTAGAGCATTAAGAATTTTTCAATGTTACAGTTTCGGTGATCCGAAGTACGGCTTTTTTTCAAAAGTTTACGAATTACAAGGAAAAATGTTTACTTTTGATAATGTGCTAGCAAATCACGGTAAGCCATCCATATTTTTAGCATTAGTATGTCGATTTAAACCGGCAAAAGATACTAAAGCAAATAGGTTCCATGCGGAAAACCGGTACTCTAGAACCAAACAAATTTGATGCTATTTTGAATAGTGCTAAAAATGACCAACCCAACTACAATACAAGAGTTGTTACAAATGTGTTGGGATTATTAGAGTGCAATAATTTAGTTCTCATCAATATTTGTTGCCTAGAGATTTTGATTATAGGAACGAATGTTGCCAAAGAAAATTAAGCACTATATCGTATTGTACTAGTCGCAGATGAATCATCACTAGCCAACAAATGTTGACAATTTATACAATTCGGCTGAAGAGAATCATAATTTATTGAGATTAATCAGTTTACAATATCAAAATTCCATTGACATAGGGGCAGGAATTATCAATAACGAAATAATTGGGGCTGTTGTTTTACCTTTGAATGCAAATGGTAGCATGTGTTGTTAGCCTGATGGAGCACCACTACATTGGGTATCCCATGTTAGACCTTATCTTAGTGAAAAATATTGAATTTTTTGGTTTGGATCTGAAAGTTGTGTTGGCTGACCTCGTTCACGTGATATACATCCTTTGGATTCCTACGTCTGAGACATTTCCAGGAAGGTTATAAAACGCCTGTTCATACCAGAGAACTAACGCAACGATTACAGAAAGAATCTCTAAGAATTATTGCAGATCGCCATTTTTGCATCCGAATGGAAAAATTCAAACGTATACGTATAACATAATCTGTCTGTCTGTAGTCGTTTTTTATATTTATTGTTTAGTAAAGATTTTTTAGTTACAAACTTATTATACGTAATACAATGAAGCAGTAAGATTTTCTTTGTAGTCTTTCACAACTTGTTCGTATTTCGTATACTTAGGCGGCACGTCACTTGGCGTAGCGTATTCGTATATTTGTTATTACTGTCCAAAAACAGCGATGTGTTTAGAGGCTATTCATTATTTTTGAAAAAATAAGTCGAATGCTGTTAAGAGCAAATACGGCTTACCGTCCACTTGTCGGTTTTCAATACACATCAAAGGAGTCAAATAAGCCAAATATTTGCTTTAGCCGTCCACACTTGGTTCACATACCTGAACGAGGCGCTTCGATCGTGATCAACTAGTGTTGTTTTTCATGACAAGTGGTGTTTGTGGCAAAATGCCCTAGTCGGACCAAAACGTTATGAAGTTTCTGGAGTTGTATCAAATGCATCTTTGCATTTGGGACCCCAAACATAGCAGTCACAAAAATAAAAACAAAATAGTTTTTAATAACTTCATAATTATGTAAATATATCATGTAATGATAACAAAGAGCATAGTAAAAATAAGGCTCACTGGTATTCAAACATATTTGGCATGTTTGAGTGTTTTGCGATATGTGTGAATGGCACGTTTGGAATATTTGCGAATACATCAAATATTTGGACGAATATAGCGATACAAAACAAAAATACGCTAACACCAAGTGAAGTGCCGCCATAATACGCTACGCTAAGTGAAGTGCCACCTCATCGAACAACATAGACGAATACGATCAGCAACAGTAGGCTACGAAAAAAACCTGCGCATTTTAAAAGGAAGTCGAGGTCACACTGGCGTGCTTTATATCATTTTATGGAAGTGTTTACAGAAAAGAGTTTTGTGAGTCGGTTGAGAAGTTGAAGTTGTGATTTTAAGAACTTTAAAAAATAAATATGTTTAGCGGAGGGTAGTGCGACAAAAATTATATATTCGATATTGAATGTGTGAGTGCATAAAATAGTGTGAACTATGGATATTAGGAGTTAAATTTTAGGCTCAAGGTATTTATGTATTTTATAGCTATTTAATCAGGTGAAATCTTTTTACCTGGCACACAAAGTGCAAAACTGAATTATTTCCAATATCATATTATATCTATTTAAAAAAAATAAATTACCTACATGGTGTCCCACGAAAATGAGGTACTTGGAATATTTCTCAAAATATTTATCATTTTGAAAAAGATTTACGAAGCGGACATATTTGGCCATATAAAACATTAATTAAATTGAACCTCCATCACCTCAGCGCTAGCTACATTTTTTTTTAAATGTAACCCTACCAAAAGTGACACCTTGTTTTAAAGTATATTTAAAAAGAATTCAGCTGTATGTCGTTTTGGATATTCCATTAACATTTACTCAAAAAAATCGCGAATTAAATAATTAAAATAGATAATTTGCTTATAATTTTAAAGAATTTTTGCTATTACGACAAGGAAAATGAAACCTACTATGGATTTTAAATCATTTTATTGAAGCCAACGCTTCTTAACGGGGGCCCAACTTTACACATATGAAAATAGATGAGCAAGGGAATGAATTTGAATGAAAAAATTTCATTTGATTCGACATCGACACCGACACCGACACCATATGCTACCTTGATCTTGAAATACCATATAATTCAGATCAGATGAGTTTCTTATTTTATATAATATCAATAATATATAAGAAATAAAGTAATATAACATCCAATTAATATAGAAAACTTGCACAAAATTTGCTTTTCTAATAAAAACTCTAATTCCCTCTTTGCGATATATTTCATTACAGACTTGACATATGTCAGAAGTCAGACAGAACGCTATTAATTTCATACACCTCTTGTTAAATTTTTTGCCACATTTACAATTCATCGAATATGAGCTTCAACTTGCAAGTTAATAATTCAACAAATTTTATTTCGCACTTATAGAAATTTAAATTAAGAGTTGATTTATCCATGAGGATTAATACTTGAGTCATAACAAAATAGTGACAATTATTTTAATTCTCCTGAAATTTATAACCATTACTAATGATAATACAAGGAAATAGAAACAGAGACAGGAGATAACAAGAAACGGGAAGTATAATTCGTTCAGTCTCAAATGACTGCCGCTCTTTTTTATAACAGATGTTCGATATGGTCTCCATTGTATAAAACCCATATTTATAATATTAGTAAGTAGTTTTAAGATACATCTATTTACAGATTATTTTTAGAGTACTAGCATTTATTTTGTTAATATCTCCGTCATTGTTTTGAGCTTATATATCATTTTTTGAACCTCACATTCATCAGTAGGTTTCAAGAAGAAGGTTGCATCACATTTTTTACAATTAAGTAATATAGCAATAAATAATAAAACTGAAAAAATAAAATTGAGAGCTAGTTTTGAGGTTAATTCCGTCCTGTGCTCTAAAACAAAATCTTTAAAATGACATGAATATATTATTTTTTGTAAAAATAAAATCTACCTACACCGGGAGTTGAATCCGGGCCTTTGTATTTAATTTTTGTGAAATGATTTCCTGTTTAATCACACAATTGTTAAGAACATCTGTATTTTATTTATAGTCATTGTTTATTTATGTTCATTCTGTTGTTTCTTATTTGCTGTTCAGCATTATGTATGAAGATCCGTATTGCTTAGAATTGTCTTGAAAATAGTTTACACTTTTTATCAGTATGCCAAAATATATAATAGAATATTTACTGAGGCTTCTTGGTAGTTTTAGTTTTTATCATGTCTGTTTTCATTTGCAGTGATAACCGGCATAAAATTTGCTTTACAGCACTTTTTTAAAGTATCTTTTCATTACTAGATTTAGTTTAAAATAATTCCGGAAAAGATTAAGCTCTCAACAAATTATAATAGGCAACATCTAGAAAATTAAACAATGCCTGAAAAAAAGCGTTCCCCTTGGCGACAAATGATAAACCTCCAAACTCCCAGCGGGAAAACTTCTTTCAAAGTTAAACATAATAAGAGTACACGGAAGAGAAGCCCCTTAGGAGGTTACAACGAACAAACAGAAAGTCCATTTATTACTCTCTAAATTTTACGCATTTTTGTATAATAAGCGTAGGCCAGGGCGTTAATACTGATGACATTTTCAACAAATAAGAATTGTTTCATTTAGGTTGTTGATAAATCGTCCCATTGTAAAATTTTGCAGATATTTATAACTCTGTTATTCTTTAAAATGTGGGTTTTTAAAACCAAATCTACGGAGACTCTAAAAATCTGAACGGTTTATTGATGCCAAATACTATAAATTTCTAACATGTAATTCAAAATTATAGTAAATCTGGATTTCGAAATCTTAGGCCAGTTTAATATTTTGAAAAGTAAAGGTCACACAGACAAAGACAAAAGATGTAAGAAAATATCTCATGGTTATCTTGGATTTTAGCTTGACCTTTTAGCAATCGATTTTTTTGAAAGACAATCCCTACTTTTAACTCCAGAAGTGAAAATTGCGGGAATTTATAGGATCACGTATGACCCATTTCATTCTCAACATTTGACTTCTGAAGATCTTTGATAACTGGAAAAGTAAGAGTACTAAAGAAAAGTGTCTACTGTGAATTAAAAGTTCAATGTCGGTGCTGAAAAAGTAGGATCCTTCTTGACTGGGGTGAAGTACGAAATTATGTTGCAAAATTAAATCGTCTCTGCAAATTCGGACAATCGTGGGGGAAAAGTTTAAACAGAGGTGTTTACAGCAAGATGGTTTGTAACAGTATGAAAATCGAAAATAATGAGCTCTTATAAGGGATTTTCTAATTCTTCCCGTGTTAATTCTTTACGTGTCATACAATTTAGTTAGCGACGTTTCACTCTAGTTAGTCATTAATTCTATTTAGTATATAAATATTCTTAAACAAGCGTCGTTTTCAAATTTCTTGGTCGAATAACAAATGTCTAATAATGTCTTGGCCAGCCCTAAGAAAATTATTTAATTTATATGGGTCTACCACTGCATCTATCGGAGAGTTTTTAAAAACTATTCTGATATGAGTATAGTATGCTGAATATGAATGGTACCGTTCCAACTCAATAAGGAAACTTTTAACTATGGAAATAATTAATGATTGAAAAATGTTGCAGCTATTTTATGAGGATATAACTGTGGATGTTCAAGGTAACTCAGAATTGAAAAAATCGATTATAATTACATATATGTACATTAAGTTTTCGCGGGCACTAAATGTATTAGATGGTTTCCGGGAATTCATCAGCGTAGTTGATAACTGATCCCTGTCGGGATTTTCAGGAGCGCGCACGGTGTTGTATAGTCGCGGCTCGGCTGCGTGTGATTGGCCCTTGGCGCTCAGTGGCCACGCCTCCCGCTTGTTGATTAGTTATGTCCGGTTGAGTTGTTATAGGACGGGTCCGGGCCGGTACGGTGTTTAATAGAATTTTCCAACAATTTGATAAGTTCTGGATTTCATTGCGTGCGTTTAGACTGTGAGGCCTCTTCGCTATTTCAGTTGCCTCTCTGACAGATTGTTATAAAACCTATGTGGGGCAAACTAACAGAAGAATTCAAGCTAGACGTGATGAACACCAGAATGCTATAAGAAAGCATAAGAAACTTTGAGAACACCAGAGTACTGGCAAATATAGAACACCCGAAATCAAGACTCGTAGGAGAGGCAATTGAATTAGCGAAGAGGCCTCACCATCTAAACGCACGCAATGAAATCCAGAACTTATCGAATTATTGGAAAATTCTATTAAACACCGTATCGGCCCGGACCCGTCCAATAACAACTCAACCGGAAATAACAAATTAGCAGGCGGGAGGCGTGCCCACTGAGCGCCCAGGGCCAATCACACGCAGCCGTTCATGGTGCCAACCAATAGGCGCCGAGTCGCGACTATATAACATCGTGCGCGCTCCTGAAAATATTAGTATTCGAGTAACTAGAAGCGAAAGCAGAAGGCTACGAGAATTATGCCAACCGACCTGAAGAGGGCAGATGTGACTCTGCCGAAACGTCGTCATTTTACTATCGATCCCGACAGGGATCAGTTATCAACTACGCGGATGAATTCCCGGAAACCATCTAATACATATATATAATTATATATAGGCTCTGTTTTGCTATGTCCAAATGCACAAAAATAGTGGCAGTAATTGGGACTAGCTGATCGAAGCAAAAGCTTCTAATAAAGTGTATCCCGTCCCTCCTTTTTAAAGAACGTTATCACTTTGCTGAAATTTAAAATATATATTAATATTTTTTCACGAAACTAGTATGATTTCCAAGGCGTAATTAAATTTTAATAACAATACAGCTTTTCTGTACAGCTTTGAAGGCTTATTTTTTAGTCCTTACGCTCAATACAACTAATATGCTTAATTTAATTTATTACGGATTTTTAAAACTCTGGGTTAAAAAAAATAAATTTATTCTCCAAAGATCCATCTTTATTTACACAGCAATTCAAATAATAACACAGTAAATATTTACTATTCAAAAGGTGGATGATATCTCACTACGATGTCAGGTGTTCCGCTACGCCGTACTAGTGAACTCAAATCTGACTGTACGTCAGCGTTCTCTAGAACCTTGACCTCACGATTTTTTACGCTAACGTAGATATTTTTTTTCTCTCGAACCTGATGGAAATTTTCAGTACTTTTTTATCCATACACGTTCGTTCAGAGAACAGGTGTTTTACTCATCATTTTTTATTCGCAAAAGTGGTTTTTATTGAGATTGATTATTTCTAGAAGGGTTCCTATTTTGGCAGCATAAAATAAACTGTTATAAGGCTGCCCACTTGCCCTTTCCATGATAGGGAGCCAATCGATCCAAATGAACCACCTTTATCTTAGTTCTCGCTTCCTTGCGAATGCGGTAGACAACGTCATTGATCCCCTTGACTACTTCGTATGGACCATCTCAGGCTGGTGTGAATTTTACTTCTCTGAGTATAACTAAACCTTATCTCCCATTTGGAACTCGACCGAATTTGGTTTCATATCGTAAACTGTTTTCATTCGATCGCTCGTTGGGAACATCTGCCCGGGCTAGTTTGTGTGTGGCCAGCATGCTTTGTCTTCGTGTTTGCCATAATCGTTGTGTTCTTCTGGTGAGCCAAATCACACGTTAGTCTCAGCTCCTTTTCGAAAGTACTCTGGTAGAAGTCAGTCCTGTGCTCTTGTGAACGGCTGAGTAATAGGCCAAGAGGAATAGGAAAATATGCTCATCCCAATCATGCTAATTATTGCTCACTAACTTATTTTATTTGTTTTTCTAAGGTCCTGTTGAATATTTCCACCATTCCATCCGATGTGAATGCAAGGGTCTGATTCTCGTTTTCTTAATGCCCTACATCGTGCAGACCTTCTGGAATACATTGGATTCAAAGGTCCGCCCTTGGTGTGAATGTAACTCTAACTGTCTAACGGTACACCGAACCTTCTGTTCCATCAACACCGTTGTCCCCATGGTTGCCTCCGAATGGGTATGGCGTATGCTTCGGGCAATTAACTAAAATAATCTCTCAGACCCGAGGAATAGACCGGTGAAATTTATAGCAATTTTTTTCAAATGTGTCAGCCACATTATTTTGCTCTTGGTCTGGGTCTTAGGACTCTTACTAGCTGCGTAGATGTCATATTTCTGGTACGTCTGCAAAGGAATTTACCCAGTAAAATCATTGTCGAATATTATCCAGCGTCTTATTCATGCCCACATGACTTCCGGTAATCCCATTATGTACCTTTTTTCCCAAATTCTCTTCAACATTCCATTCTCTGATAGGATTGGTTTAGATATTGAACCAATCATTTGTCCTTGTATAAATTATTTTTTTGGCCGCTCTTCGTTCAACTGCACACGAACCAGACGGATGGGTACTGTTCTGGGAATTTATTCCTGGAAGGACTTTTTATCTGGCCAACGTGAAATAATCCTTACTTATATTCTGCACAGTATGTATCGAGGTCACATTTTGGGAGCAAATTGTTGAATAATCTCATCTAACAAACTCATTCATTTTGCGTATTAAAAGCATTCACTTAAAAAAATGTGTTTGTAAATGATGGTGTTATGTGGATGTTTCATATATGATTTTATTGATTTAATATGCTTGGTATCAAATGATTTTGCTTCCAAACATTTGCTTGATAGAAACAGAAAAATATTCCAATGTCAATAAGACAAGCTGGTAATATTTTAAGAATGTGGCCATTCCTTAGGGCAACTTACCTACTTTCATAAGTTTTATGTCAGACTTTCTCAATTCTAAACTTTTAAGGTATCGAATTTCGAGATCCTTCATATGTACATCGAGCATCATAAACTTTGGCAAACTTTCCGAACATCGTTCAAATTTTATTACCAATTTAAATATTTATATACGTCAAAATTTAAATAAGATTAACCTTTCAGTTCATTTAGCCAAACCAGAATTCGTACGAATATTAAATTTAGCTAATGGACTAATCAGAGATATTCCCAACTCTATAATTTTAACATGGTAAATCCAGAACATCCGTTCTAAATCCTGACAAATCTTTAAGTAGTTACCTCATGGCGTTGCTTCTCATATTTTCCTGCCTAATTCTGGATAAACCGTTAAATATTAGAATGCTTATTCCAAGGTCCCCTGTTTGCCTTTCTTATTTGTTTTCATATTCTACGCTAATTTAATAATACGTTTCAACTCCGGTTAATATAGCATGACATATTTCTCTATTATAATTGTTGATTGTAGACAGATACATAAATACTATTCATTTGTGACTGTCATTGATTAATTTGATGCATTATTTTCTTGATTTATTCGAATTGGTAAACTATGTAGCAAAATTATTTATTTTGTCATTTTTCACTGTCAAATTCGAAAATATATCTATTGTCCTGGAAGGTTTGCTTAAAGTTATCATAAATATTTGCAGGAATAAATAATATTACTAGAGTGGGTAGGAAATGAGACCATGATTTACTTGTTAAGACTCAAAATGCAGACTGAAGACAATTGAGTTTCTTTCTATTCATTTCAGATAGTAAAAATGCTAAAACTGTATAAAACGATCGGTTCGTTGTACATTGTCTTTTTTTAATATTAATTTTTATGCCAAGGCAAGTTGTATTTGATATAATCTTTGGTAATTCTCTTAGAGTTTATATATAATCATTGTGATTGGCCGAAGACACTACGGAATCAAGGTTGCTCTCGTTATTGAGCGGAATCTGGTTTACTTTGTATTTTGCTTTGAATGATGTTAGTGAATTGTTTGAGTATTCCTGGCTTGTGGAAGCGATATTCCACTTGCCTACTATGAGTCTGGTTCCTAGGCTGTATGTATACTTCGATGTCAATTAGACCTTTCTCCATGTTATTTTAACTCTTTCAATTTTCAGTTGCAGATAATAAGGCACAATTCTAAAATTTAAAATTAATGTGTTTGACAATATTATTTGACTTAAAGTAACTCAGTCTTCCAATGTCTTTCCGAAGAGAATTGATTTTTCCTTCAAACCTTCTTTGCCCAAGTGGTATTGGAAGTGTTTCTCTAAATAGGGGAGAGTCTTGTTTCGGTCTTATAATCACTCCAATTGTTCCCCAAATGACTATTGTTGAGCAGTAGACAATTGAGTGTAGCGACTCTAACGTATTAGCATCTAAAACATAGTTTAGCAAGATAAATTTGTGTATTGCCTGCATTACGATACTTAATTTCTTTAAGAGCTTCCTCCATTTCTGCTTGGAGCTTCTCAAGCAGGTCAGCGTTGGGTGTCAGTTCTTGTTGAAGTTCTTGAGTCTCGTTCTCTCTTTGTGCCAAAGTTGTTTCAGGCTCTGCATCTGTTGTATTTTAATCAATTACTTAACTCAACTTCGCTCTTTATTGTGCCCAGTTGTTCAGCCGAAATAAGGCCACTTCTCAAGATGAGACGATATTGATCGCGAGTCTCTGTTCCTTAACTTGTAGCTCTGGGTACTCATGGCAGAACTATTGGTGAAGTATTCGGCTATATCCAGTCTTGTCCTGGCCAAGTTTCGTAAATCTATAAAATTTGCGCATTATAAATTCATTCATGGCGCTACTCCTTTTCATGTCCCGTTTGAGTGAGATCTGGCTGTAGCTCCTGCCCAACACTTTCTGCGACTCGTTCTTGTTTGACTCCGATAGTGATGGTCACGTTGTTGCTGTGACGGTATTTGTGAGTTTTGTTGTGTTTCCTGTGCTGTAGCTCTTTGGACAACCGGGGCCCGCCTCCTCAGCACTCTGCCACCGACGTCCCGTATCCCCCATTCACGAACGACCAAGCGTATGTGCCAGCTTCTGCCGCAATCTCACGAGTTGATGTAGATGGATTTTGATTTATCATTGCCAAAACGTTTATTTGTGCTACTTCGTTAATTTGATTACGTTCCTTTGGTGGTTTAGTAAAAGATCCATATCTGCGTAAACTATCGTAAAGCCTCTTAAATGTACATAGAGCAGGATGACGACGATTAAAATATCTATGAAAGTATTTCTCAGCTACACGAACTGAATTTTTATGGCATATGATATAACATTCCACCATATTCAGTTTTTCTTCGTTAGAATATTCCATTTTATCACGAAAACTTGTCAATATCGACTGTCAGTTCAGCACTACTAATGGAATTACTCTCAAATGAGGAAACGTCAAAGTGAAAACAATCTCTTTCATGGTTACCTATGTTAAAAGTGAAAATCAGATAGAAAAGCATCCATAACTTTGTTATTTTTATGAAAAACTATATCGAGTATTATATCGTTGAAAAGCTCTAAAAATGTCCGATTTTTTGAGGTCATAGCCAACTATGGTTTCCATTCAAAAAAATATAAGTTTGTGTCATATCTCGAAAACGAGAGCTGTCATGCAAACTAGGCCATGACAATCATATTCGGGATACAATTCCCTTCAATTTTGATATTTACACTTTGTTTTATAAAATCAAAAACAAAGGAGCTAGAGGAATCCCTCTAGCTCCTTTGTTATTATTATATTATATCTAGTAAGCCATGACTTTTCCGAAAGTGTCATTAAATAGGGTCAGTAAAACTGCAAATCTTTCCTAATTTAACCATTGCTCTATCTCCGCTAGTTTCCGAGATCACCATTTGATCATAAAAAAAAACTCACCCTGTATATACACTCACTATTATCCTTTGTACTGCCATGGATCTACTGATTTAACTAATAGTAACCAAAAATACGTACTAAAACAATAAAATAATATTCCCGATAAATATTTTTAAAAAATAAAAAATCCTGTTAATCGAACGATTTAAAAATATTCACCTGGAAGATACTGCAGAATTTATCAGTTCATGTCATACTAATATCCTTTCGTTCATTGAACGCAGCAACATTGCGGATGTCAAGAAGGCTCGAGAAGTTGCATGTGGATTCGTGAGCTTTTAAAGAGAATCAATATTGCCAGGATCTACGACTGTTATAAAAATTTCAAAATCAGACAATAGATCGCAGACAAAATGAAACAAAGTACTGAGTACACAGATTTGTTTCAACGGCAGAATTTGAGAACAACTCAGGCTGGATGAATGACATACTTTTTTATTATGCTTAATACCCTCTAATGTTAGATAGATAGATTTATGATTTTTCAGACAATTTTGTTGTTTTCTCATTAATATATTTCAAAAAAGGGGAGTTTCCCAATTCGTCGGAATCTTTTTTGGTTAATTGATTTGTATAATTTAAAATTTTTTAATAACGAATGTCACATCTTATGTATAGTTTCTAGAAAATTGCTTAATTAATTTAGGTAGTTAAACTGTATTATATTAAGGCAGATCTCGAAGTGGTTCCTTGTATTTATCTATAACGAAAAAAATTGTCCAGAAAATGGGAACAATATAAGCAGTAAATCACCGGTCTTAACCTTTTCAGTAATCGGAATCTTAAAATATACTCTCATCCCTAGATAACTTGTTTAACAAAAAATTTGATCACTTTCATATTTGTAAATTTATGAATCAGCTCAGCGGTTCTTATCTTTTCAAGTGATAAAATACTTAACTTTAAGATTCCATGGGTTCAGTGTTATCTCAAGAAATTATACGTATATAACTCAAAAATGTAATGCATGCATCAATTATACATCCCTACGATGAACAGGTTTTGAGATAATTTAGAGTAGGAAAAAAAGAATACAACCCAAAATATAAAAAATCATAACTTCCACACAAAATTAGATTGAATTTTCATATTTTTATTAGCTATAGTTTACCTTGCCATGTATAAACTAATTCATGTCATTTCGGAAAAAATGCAAATTTCAAAAACTTCAAACACATATTATCAAATGCCACCTATCATATATTTTTTTGCTATTATGTTCAACTTTTTACTCTCTTTCTATCCATAGGAATCTTTGTTATTACTAAACAAGAAAAATATCATTTTTGATTTTCAATTAAAATAGCTTATTTCGTTAAATTTAGCTTAAAACAAGTGTCCCATAGAACAGCTACTCAAATTTCAAAAAACCAAACTAAAAGCAGGTAGGTATATAGATTTTTTTACGCTGCCCCAACATGGTGATACCAATAGGTCTAAATTTCTCGCAAACATAAATGTGTCAAAAGTTTCATACACATATTGAAATTTTCTAAAAAAGTCGTGAATTCAAACTTATATTACAAATAAAATAACTAAAACAACTACTTTCAATACAATCTGAAACTAAACTTTTCCTGGTATTCATATTCCCTTAAAGCATGAGGGTTTTCATTTGCCCAAATCTGTTCATTATGCCTAGTAAATATAGCTTCTATTGGGCATTTTCATTTTCACTCATCAGATTTGGTCTTATTAACATTTTAGTGAAATACTTTTGCAAAATTCTATGCGATATCATATGCAGAAAGATTCTGAATACACATGAACTTATAAGGATACTTTTAGGTTTTCATAATATTCTTTATATTTTAAATTCCGTCCTGTAGGTATCAACGTACTGCTGGAGGGTAAATTAATCGACCTTACGTCTTTAACTTTTTAAGTCATTTTAGTAGCTGACAGTTGTCCACGAAACACTTGTTATAAGCCAAATTCGTGTAAAAATATAAGATAATTCACTGTTTATTGTTTAGCTATAGGAAATCTTGACACAGATCGAAACAGGATAAAAGGAGAAATGCAAAAGTAAAAAATATATGGTGTGTGCCATTTGAAAAAATCAAGTTATTCGTGATTGAAATTTTTGAAATATTTCAAAATACCACCAGGATAGAAAAAATCTTTAAGCTTTTAAATGTTTCAAAGATTTATTGATTTAAACATTAACACATGTTTCGCCTTATTAGGGCTTTATCAAGAGTAGGTATATGTTATACTCTTGATAAATAATTTACGGTCCAGTGGAAAAAAGTTAAATGTCAATGTTGTAGCTAAAAAAATACCTACAACTTTTGTGTTTACTTTTTTTAATTTATGTGAAAAGTTTTGTTTTTTATTTTTATCTTTTCCAAAAAAATGCTTTTTGACGAAATTTGGCGAAAACTTACCTTTTTATGTCCCAAATACACTGTAATTTTTTGGTTTAAAATATTTATTTTTTTTACCTTATTTTGACTTAACACCGAAAAGAACACCCTAATTTTCAATTGAAAATTCTCACGTCAAAATTTCTGTTTTTTTTTCTAATTAAGTAGTAAGGCTCAGAACCTACTAACCCTTTTCCCAGTTCTCTGTGAAATACCTTTTGAGGGGCTAAAATTTTCCTTAGGACACTCAGGTATGTACGTATAATCTTAAAATAGCACTAAATAGGCATCTAGGCATATAATTTAAAGATGTCTTTCTAAATATTAACTTTATTAACTTACTTTACTGAGAACATTTACCATAGTAATGTATACATTTTTTACACCATCAAAAAGTAGAGATTTCAGTGAACAAAAAGCCCACCGACTTTTTAAAACAATCAGATATTTTGACGTGAGAATTTTCGACTGAAAATTAGGGTTCTTTTTCGATAATAAGTCAAAATAAAGTAAAAAAATATTTTTAATAAAAAAATACAGTATGTTTGGGACATAAAAAGTTAAGTTCACCAAACCTACAACTTTGCTATTTAACTTTTTTACATAGGACTTGAAGTTTTGCCGGAAATCGAGATAAACCATTTTTTACCCTTTTTGGACTGTTTTTAACCGACTTCCAAAAAGGAGGAGGTTATCAATTCGTCTACAACTTTTTTTTGTTATGTATGACGAGCGATTATTCAAAAACGGCTTGTGAATTTTGATGATTTAAACTACATTATATTAAGGAACATTACAGAAAGGTCTTATAGAATTGTCTATAACATGAGATTTACGGTTTTCTAGAAAATCAGAAAAAAGGTAAATAAGGGACTAGATTTCAGCGATTTTCAATAAATCTTCACTATTTTCTCTAAAACTGCTCACACAATTTCAATATTATAAATTGTATTATACAAAGATATGTTCCAGCTTGATTCTGTACATTTTTCTATAATGTATAACATACCATTTTTCTGAAAATCGGAAAAATATATGCACAAAAACTGTAAACATCATGGTAAATGTCAAATTTTCATCATAAATATCCAGTTTAAATGTCAAGATATGCCATGAAAGTATGTCGTACAGGGTGTTTGTAATGATTTTCATTTTGATGCTTTTGAAGTCAGTCAGAGTAAATAGTGTGGAGAGGATTTATACTTATACAGCGTGGTTTTAAAGATATCAGGCTGTTGTAATATTGTGTTGAGTTGAATTATAGTTGTACAGGGTGATTCAGATAATGATAAGACCAATAAGTTATATAGGTGTGACCAGTACATAGAAGCATAGGCAGTGTGGATGTAATATAGAGTGAATTTGTTACATTTATAGAAAGTGGTTCAAATAACAAAACAAATAAAAAAGTTAAAATATATTTAGAAAATATAGACAAAGAATAAAAATTAGAGGGAAAGAAAAACAGAGAGAGATAAGGATACGCTAAAACTTTCAATTGAAGTGTACCATAAATCAGATAAAAAAGAAGATATGTTTGAAAATAGTGATTGATTTCACACGGTTTCTAAACGGTTTTTATTTTAAGTCAGCTGAAGTCGGTTCTTTATTAAATATAAATTATTTTATTATAAATTTAGCAGAAAACTTTGTTCGTATAAATAAACTGTGTAGAAAAGCATAAATGCAAAGAGATTTCTGTTTGTAATTCCATTAGTTCTTCTTGAATTGATTTCTTTTGCAACTTTTTGAGAATTAGAACCAAGAGTTGCGAATAGATTTTTGGTCAAAGTATGTTCTGTATTTTGGGAAATGCTGATTTGAAATCAAAGTTTGCATTTATCCTTATAAGGGTGACTGTGTTCCAGTTAACCGCACACCGCCTTCACTTTTATTCACCGTCGGGCTTTCACTTTAAGCTTGACATCTTTTGCAAATCATATTTTAGCTCTTGCAGACCACTGGTGGCCAGGCCACCACTGGTTGGGAACCACTGATTTCGATAGTGTTATAACATTTGATCTGCGCCGCTGGTGAGAGGGGTTGAGAAACCTCCTAAGTTGGTCATAGGAAACAACGTAAATCTTAATCCGGCTGAAATAACAAAAAAGGTTTAACACAAGGTCGAATGGAAATTTCGACAAGGTTCCTGAAGAACGCTCCGACAACAAAGAAATAACCATTGACATTCGGTTATATTCCACACTAAGTATAAAAGACGACGATCATACAAGTTGGTTGAGTTTATATTCGTGCGATTGAACCGACAGAAGAAGTCAGTTGTAGTATTTGTCGTTTTGATAATAGTGAATTATTTGTTTGTTTTGTTAAACATAATGACAATAAAAGAGAATTAGCTCAATGGTGAATTGAACACACCGAATCTAGTGCAATTGTTTAAAATGTTTCTTTTGTGGTAGATTCCCAGGAGGTTGTGCGTATTTTTTCGTAACGAAAAACACCGGTTTAGGAAAATCCCCCAAATAAATTAAATCATTAATGTCAACCCACTGTCACTTCACCTTTTACTACAAAAATTAAAATTACAACAATTATGTTAGGTGATGTTAACAGAACAATGTATACAGGGTGTAAATTACAAAGTAATTATAATTAACTACGCTCATTTTTATTTATTTAACAAAACGTTGTATTCAGTCCATATTATCTGAGGGCAGACATTAATAAATATTACAGTCTGTTGATAACATTGACAATAACTGCATATAGTATCGTGTATGAATTTCTTTTAAATATAAATATAAGGAATAATTTTTATCTGATTTCTTGATATTTTACAATAGATTGAACGCAAGACAATATTTATTGTTGAGAACCGTCCTCAGTTGCGCTTTCCTCAACTGATTGAAATCTTAAGTAATTATTCATTAACGTACTACTCAATTTAATATTTTTTCCCAAATAGATATTTTTTCCTGAAACTGCTAGATGTCGATATTCATTTCGGGATAAAATCAGTGTCTGTTTAATTGAAAGGAGTTATGTTGATGGATTACTTCCAAACTGGTAATACAATAAACTCGGATTATTATCATTTGGACTTGATGGATGTAAAAATTCGCCACAATTGAGGCAATCCCTAAATTAGAAGTTTATTCAAGTTATATTGTTTAATAAACTAATAAATTAAATTAATAATATATATATATAGAGTTGCTCAATAACTTTTGTCATTTCGAGAGAAACAGAATTTTATTATTCGGAATACAGTTTATTAAACAATATAACTTGAATAAACTTCTAATTTAGGGATTGCGTCAATTGTGGCGAATTTTTACATCCATCAAGTCCAAATGATAATAATCCGAGTTTATTGTATTACCAGTTTGGAAGTAATCCAACAACATAACTCCTTTCAATTAAACAGACACTGATTTTATCCCGAAATGAATATCGACATCTAGCAGTTTCAGGAAAAAATATCTATTCGGGAAAAAATATTAAATTGAGTAGTACGTTAATGAATAATTACTTAAGATTTCAATCAGTTGAGGAAAGCGCAACTGAGGACGGTTCTCAACAATAAATATTGTCTTGCGTTCAATCTATTGTAAAATATCAAGAAATCAGATAAAAATTATTCCTTATATTTATATTTAAAAGAAATTCATACACGATACTATATGCAGTTATTGTCAATGTTATCAACAGACTGTAATATTTATTAATGTCTGCCCTCAGATAATATGGACTGAATACAACGTTTTGTTAAATAAATAAAAATGAGCGTAGTTAATTATAATTACTTTGTAATTTACACCCTGTATACATTGTTCTGTTAACATCACCTAACATAATTGTTGTAATTTTAATTTTTGTAGTAAAAGGTGAAGTGACAGTGGGTTGACATTAATGATTTAATTTATTTGGGGGATTTTCCTAAACCGGTGTTTTTCGTTACGAAAAAATACGCACAACCTCCTGGGAATCTACCACAAAAGAAAACATTTTAAACAATTGCACTAGATTCGGTGTGTTCAATTCACCATTGAGCTAATTCTCTTTTATTGTCATTATGTTTAACAAAACAAACAAATAATTCACTATTATCAAAACGACAAATACTACAACTGACTTCTTCTGTCGGTTCAATCGCACGAATATAAACTCAACCAACTTGTATGATCGTCGTCTTTTATACTTAGTGTGGAATATAACCGAATGTCAATGGTTATTTCTTTGTTGTCGGAGCGTTCTTCAGGAACCTTGTCGAAATTTCCATTCGACCTTGTGTTAAACCTTTTTTGTTATTTCAGCCGGATTAAGATTTACGTTGTTTCCTATGACCAACTTAGGAGGTTTCTCAACCCCTCTCACCAGCGGCGCAGATCAAATGTTATAACACTATCGAAATCAGTGGTTCCCAACCAGTGGTGGCCTGGCCACCAGTGGTCTGCAAGAGCTAAAATATGATTTGCAAAAGATGTCAAGCTTAAAGTGAAAGCCCGATGGTGAATAAAAGTGAAGGCGGTGTGCGGTTAACTGGAACACAGTCACCCTTATAAGGATAAATGCAAACTTTGATTTCAAATCAGCATTTCCCAAAATACAGAACATACTTTGACCAAAAATCTATTCGCAACTCTTGGTTCTAATTCTCAAAAAGTTGCAAAAGAAATCAATTCAAGAAGAACTAATGGAATTACAAACAGAAATCTCTTTGCATTTATGCTTTTCTACACAGTTTATTTATACGAACAAAGTTTTCTGCTAAATTTATAATAAAATAATTTATATTTAATAAAGAACCGACTTCAGCTGACTTAAAATAAAAACCGTTTAGAAACCGTGTGAAATCAATCACTATTTTCAAACATATCTTCTTTTTTATCTGATTTATGGTACACTTCAATTGAAAGTTTTAGCGTATCCTTATCTCTCTCTGTTTTTCTTTCCCTCTAATTTTTATTCTTTGTCTATATTTTCTAAATATATTTTAACTTTTTTATTTGTTTTGTTATTTGAACCACTTTCTATAAATGTAACAAATTCACTCTATATTACATCCACACTGCCTATGCTTCTATGTACTGGTCACACCTATATAACTTATTGGTCTTATCATTATCTGAATCACCCTGTACAACTATAATTCAACTCAACACAATATTACAACAGCCTGATATCTTTAAAACCACGCTGTATAAGTATAAATCCTCTCCACACTATTTACTCTGACTGACTTCAAAAGCATCAAAATGAAAATCATTACAAACACCCTGTACGACATACTTTCATGGCATATCTTGACATTTAAACTGGATATTTATGATGAAAATTTGACATTTACCATGACGTTTACAGTTTTTGTGCATATATTTTTCCGATTTTCAGAAAAATGGTATGTTATACATTATAGAAAAATGTACAGAATCAAGCTGGAACATATCTTTGTATAATACAATTTATAATATTGAAATTGTGTGAGCAGTTTTAGAGAAAATAGTGAAGATTTATTGAAAATCGCTGAAATCTAGTCCCTTATTTACCTTTTTTCTGATTTTCTAGAAAACCGTAAATCTCATGTTATAGACAATTCTATAAGACCTTTCTGTAATGTTCCTTAATATAATGTAGTTTAAATCATCAAAATTCACAAGCCGTTTTTGAATAATCGCTCGTCATACATAACAAAAAAAAGTTGTAGACGAATTGATAACCTCCTCCTTTTTGGAAGTCGGTTAAAAACAGTCCAAAAAGGGTAAAAAATGGTTTATCTCGATTTCCGGCAAAACTTCAAGTCCTATGTAAAAAAGTTAAATAGCAAAGTTGTAGGTTTGGTGAACTTAACTTTTTATGTCCCAAACACACTGTATTTTTTTATTAAAAATATTTTTTTACTTTATTTTGACTTATTATTGAAAAAGAACCCTAATTTTCAGTCGAAAATTCTCACGTCAAAATATCTGATTGTTTTAAAAAGTCGGTGGGCTTTTTGTTCACTGAAATCTCTACTTTTTGATGGTGTAAAAAATGTATACATTACTATGGTAAATGTTCTCAGTAAAGTAAGTTAATAAAGTTAATATTTAGAAAGACATCTTTAAATTATATGCCTAGATGCCTATTTAGTGCTATTTTAAGATTATACGTACATACCTGAGTGTCCTAAGGAAAATTTTAGCCCCTCAAAAGGTATTTCACAGAGAACTGGGAAAAGGGTTAGTAGGTTCTGAGCCTTACTACTTAATTAGAAAAAAAAACAGAAATTTTGACGTGAGAATTTTCAATTGAAAATTAGGGTGTTCTTTTCGGTGTTAAGTCAAAATACGGTAAAAAAAATAAATATTTTAAACCAAAAAATTACAGTGTATTTGGGACATAAAAAGGTAAGTTTTCGCCAAATTTCGTCAAAAAGCATTTTTTTGGAAAAGATAAAAATAAAAAACAAAACTTTTCACATAAATTAAAAAAAGTAAACACAAAAGTTGTAGGTATTTTTTTAGCTACAACATTGACATTTAACTTTTTTCCACTGGACCGTAAATTATTTATCAAGAGTATAACATATACCTACTCTTGATAAAGCCCTAATAAGGCGAAACATGTGTTAATGTTTAAATCAATAAATCTTTGAAACATTTAAAAGCTTAAAGATTTTTTCTATCCTGGTGGTATTTTGAAATATTTCAAAAATTTCAATCACGAATAACTTGATTTTTTCAAATGGCACACACCATATATTTTTTACTTTTGCATTTCTCCTTTTATCCTGTTTCGATCTGTGTCAAGATTTCCTATAGCTAAACAATAAACAGTGAATTATCTTATATTTTTTCACGAATTTGGCTTATAACAAGTGTTTCGTGGACAACTGTCAGCTACTAAAATGACTTAAAAAGTTAAAGACGTAATGTCGATTAATTTACCCTCCAGCAGTACGTTGATACCTACAGGACGGAATTTAAAATATAAAGAATATTATGAAAACCTAAAAAGTATCCTTATAAGTTCATGTGTATTCAGAATCTTTCTGCATATGATATCGCATAGAATTTTGCAAAAGTATTTCACTAAAATGTTAATAAGACCAAATCTGATGAGTGAAAATGAAAATGCCCAATAGAAGCTATATTTACTAGGCATAATGAACAGATTTGGGCAAATGAAAACCCTCATGCTTTAAAGGAATATGAATACCAGGAAAAGTTTAGTTTCAGATTGTATTGAAAGTAGTTGTTTTAGTTATTTTATTTGTAATATAAGTTTGAATTCACGACTTTTTTAGAAAATTTCAATATGTGTATGAAACTTTTGACACATTTATGTTTGCGAGAAATTTAGACCTATTGGTATCACCATGTTGGGGCAGCGTAAAAAAATCTATATACCTACCTGCTTTTAGTTTGGTTTTTTGAAATTTGAGTAGCTGTGAATTTTCTATGGGACACTTGTTTTAAGCTAAATTTAACGAAATAAGCTATTTTAATTGAAAATCAAAAATGATATTTTTCTTGTTTAGTAATAACAAAGATTCCTATGGATAGAAAGAGAGTAAAAAGTTGAACATAATATATATATATATATATATATATATATATATATATATATATATATATATAGATTCTTACAAACGATGCATATATCATGAAAATCGGAGCTCTCATTTACTGCAACTGTGTTATATTAATTCTAGATATGCACTTCAAGAAATACGCGAAAAGTCTTTTGGTAAACATAGTCAAACAAAACATTAGGCCATCAGATCCTTGAATAAAGTACTTTTCAGTGTTCTCCATCCGAAGCTTGAAGTTCTCAAGACAAAGTCGGTATTTACAGTTGACAGTGTGGAATTATGCATGCACTCTTAAAAGATTAAAGAGTTCGTACAAGTTAAAAGTCATGTTGAGTTTCGAAGTTGGAAACAACATATAAAGTTGAAACATTTGATATAAGCCTACCGTTTACTGGTAAACTGTTAAACAGTATATATACATATATATATATATATGTTTTAGGTGGTTTCCGCGTAGTTGATAACTGGTCCCTTCCGGGATCGATGGTAAAATGACGACGTTTCGGCAGAGTCACATCTGCCCTTTTCAGGTCGGTTCGCATAATTCTCGTAGCCTTCTGCTTTCGCTTCTAGTTAGTCGAACTTAAAAACAAATGTGTATATATATATATATTTGTTTTTAAGTTTTCGCGGGCACTAAATGTTTTAGGTGGTTTCCGGGAATTCATCCGCGTAGTTCATAATTGATCCCTGCTGGGATCGATGGTAAAATGACGACGTTTCGGCAGAGTCACATCTACCCTCTTCAGGTCGGTTAGCATAATTTTCGAAGCCTTCTGTTATATAGTCGCGGCTCGGCGCCTATCGGTTGGCACCGTGAACGGCTGCGTGTGATTGGCCCTGGGCGCTCAGTGGGCACGCCTCCCGCCTGCTAATTTGTTATTTCCGGTTGAGTTGTTTTTGGACGGGTCCGGACCGGTACGGTGTTTAATAGAATTTTCCAACAATTCGATAAGTTCTGAATTTCATTGCGTGCGTTTAGACTGTGAGGCCTCTTCGGTATTTCAATTGCCTCTCTTACGAGTCTTGATTTCGGGTGTTCTATATTTGCCAGTACTCTGGTGTTCTCAAAGTCTATTCGTTGTGACATCGTGGTGGCGTGTTCCGCAATGGATGTTGTTTTTTCCTCCTTTCTTACAGCATTCTGGTGTTCATCACGTCTAGCTTGAATTCTTCTATTAGTTTGTCCCACATTATTTTTTATGACAGTCTGCACATGGAATCTCGTACACTCCCTGTTGTTCTAAAGGGATCCTCGTCTTCGGAGTCCTCAACACCGTGCTTATTTTACTGTCTGTATTGAAAATAGTATCGATATTGTGTCTCCGTAGAATTCTTGCAATACTGTCCGTGGTCCCCTTGACATACGGTAAATAAGCCTTGGTTATTGATGTCTCATGCTCCTCGTCTGTTTGTCTCGTTTTTGACTTTAGGGCTCTGTATATTTCGGTCTGTAAATCCGTTTTGTCTCAGAGCTGTTTTTAAAATGTCCATTTCCTGTTTGACGTTATCCTGGTCAACTACTCTTTGTGATCTGGTTACTAAAGTCTTGACAACGGCTTGTAGTTGGGCTGGGTGGTGATGAGAATTAGCATGAAGGTATCTGTTGGTGTGAGTTGCTTTCCTATATACTGTACGGCCAAGGATTCCATCTTCCTTCCTATTTATGAGAAACGTCAAGGAACGGCAGTTGATTGTTGGCTTCAACCTCCATGGTAAATTTGATTTTGTGATGGATACCATTAAGGTGGTCTAAAAAAAAAAGTATTGAGTGTTCCCTCCCATGAGGCCAAATCACAAATGTATTATCCACATATCGCAACCATAAACTGGGTTTAAGAGTTGTTGTTCTTAGTGCCACCTCCTCAAAGTTCTCCATAAAAAGGTTCGCTATAACTGGTGAGAGTGGCAATCCCATTGGAGCTCCTTCCTCTTGTTTGTATCGTTGGTTCTCGTAAACAAAATAGGTGTTCATCAGACAGTGCCTTGTTAAGTCTACAAGGTGTTGAGGTGGTTTGTATTTTTCTATTATGATATGCAAGGCTTCATCGATAGGGATGTTGGTGAAAAGGGACACTACGTCAAAACTTACAAGAAGACACTCTGGTTGTAAGACCGTTTTTCTAAGTATTTCGATGAAATGTGTCGAATTTTTCACCTATGAACCTGCCTCCTCTGCAAACGGTTGAAGTTGTTGGGCTAGGTATTTGGCTAGGTGTTGTGTTGGGGATCCAATTGAGTTTACTATTGGCCTCAAAGGTGCACCTTCTTTCTTCTATGGGTTGCCAAAAGTACATAAAGAAGGTGCACCTTTGAGGCCAATAGTAAGCTCAATTGGATCCCCAACACAACACCTAGCCAAATACCTAGCCCAACAACTTCAACCGTTTGCAGAGGAGGCAGGTTCATAGGTGAAAAATTCGACACATTTCATCGAAATACTTAGAAAAACGGTTTTACAACCAGAGTGTCTTCTTGTAAGTTTTGACGTAGTGTCCCTTTTCACCAACATCCCTATCGATGAAGCCTTGCATATCATAATAGAAAAATACAAACCACCTCAACACCTTGTAGACTTAACAAGGCACTGTCTGATGAACACCTATTTTGTTTACGAGAACCAACGATACAAACAAGAGGAAGGAGCTCCAATGGGATTGCCACTCTCACCAGTTATAGCGAACCTTTTTATGGAGAACTTTGAGGAGGTGGCACTAAGAACGACAACTCTTAAACCCAGTTTATGGTTGCGATATGTGGATAATACATTTGTGATTTGGCCTCATGGGAGGGAACACTCAATACTTTTTTAGACCACCTTAATGGTATCCATCACAAAATCAAATTTACCATGGAGGTTGAAGCCAACAATCAACTGCCGTTCCTTGACGTTTCTCATAAATAGGAAGGAAGATGGAATCCTTGGCCGTACAGTATATAGGAAAGCAACTCACACCAGCAGATACCTTCATGCTAATTCTCATCACCACCCAGCCCAACTACAAGCCGTTGTCAAGACTTTAGTAACCAGATCACAAAGACTAGTTGACCAGGATAACGTCAAACAGGAAATGGACATTTTAAAAACAGCTCTGAGACAAAACGGATTTACAGACCGAAATATACAAAGAGCCCTAAAGTCAAAAACGAGACAAACAGACGAGGAGCATGAGACATCAATAACCAAGGCTTATTTACCGTATGTCAAGGGGACCACGGACAGTATTGCAAGAATTCTACGGAGACACAATATCGATACTATTTTCAATACAGACAGTAAAATAAGCACGGTGTTGAGGACTCCGAAGACGAGGATCCCTTTAGAACAACAGGGAGTGTACGAGATTCCATGTGCAGACTGTCATAAAACCTATGTGGGACAAACTAATAGAAGAATTCAAGCTAGACGTGATGAACACCAGAACGCTGTAAGAAAGGAGGAAAAAACAACATCCATTGCGGAACACGCCACCACGATGTCACACCGAATAGACTTTGAGAACACCAGAGTACTGGCAAATATAGAACACCCGAAATCAAGACTCGTAAGAGAGGCAATTGAAATACCGAAGAGGCCTCACAGTCTAAACGCACGCAATGAAATTCAGAACTTATCGAATTGTTGGAAAATTCTATTAAACACCGTACCGGTCCGGACCCGTCCAAAAACAACTCAACCGGAAATAACAAATTAGCAGGCGGGAGGCGTGCCCACTGAGCGCCCAGGGCCAATCACACGCAGCCGTTCACGGTGCCAACCGATAGGCGCCGAGCCACGACTATATAATAGCGCGAGCGCTTCTGAAAATCTCAGTATTCGAGTAACTAGAAGCGAAAGCAGAAGGCTTCGAGAATTATGCGAACCGACCTGAAGAGGGCAGATGTGACTCTGCCGAAACGTCGTCATTTTACCATCGATCCTAGCAGGGATCAGTTATCAACTACGCGGATGAATTCCCGGAAACCACCTAAAACAAATTATATATATAGCTATATATGTTTATATGGTGGTCTAATATGTCAGTTCAAAAAGAGCCAAAATAACTAAATACTATAAAATAGGAAAAAGTAGATATTCTAAAATTCTAATGTTAATATGCAACTCCAAATAACCCTACTACTGATAACTTATGTTTCTTTGGGGAATAACACCACAATAGAAATAAAACTACGTATATTGCAGGAATACCAAACGTTTCAAAGTCTATTCTGACTTCGTTGTCAATGGCTTTATATTTACAATAAATATATTGCACTAAAAATTGTATAATAAATATTTCTGTAACTTTTCCAACTATATGCCAAGTTTCAAAATATATACTAATTTTGTTTGAAAGTGAGGTAACTTTATTTTTTTATAATGCAATATACTTCGTGGGTTCAATTAAAAATCATAAAACTAATATGCACTGTCACTTTTCTTGAACTTTATTTACATCCAAACAGCTGATTCAAAAATACAATAATAATCTCATATAAGCTAGTCGTCGCGGTATCACTAACTGGCGATCGTGGTGTGCTTCTTTTATATCACCAGCGTAGAATTCTCCAGTAGAAATCATTATCGTTCCTTCCGCTGCCGAGTCTTTTCGAGAATCCTATTTTTTTATCGTAAAGCGTTTGTTGTCGTGCTGAATGACACAGGGTCGGCTTTGGGTAAATTCCGTAACACTGCTCCCCCTTTAATTCTGATCGTCCCGATCAGAAACATCCCCTCCATGGTAGTGAGCGAGTCGATCTAACTGAACCACCTTCAATTTAGCCTTGGGGTTTCGACGGATCCGGTAGACGACGTCATTCAGCCTCTTGACCACTTCGTATGGACCATCCCAGGCGGGCGTAAGCTTTGGGAATTTACCCTTGCTCCGTTGGGGGTTGTACAGCCAGACTTTGTCCCTCTCCTGGAACCCGACTGAATTGGCCTTGAGGTCGTATCGCGTCTTCATCCGGTCACTGGTGGCCAACATCTGCGTTCGGGCTAATTCGTGTATTGCCAGCATGTTATGTCGGAGCTGGTCGGCATAATCGTCGATGTCTTGGGGAGGTTCTTCAGGGGAGCCAAGTGCCAAGTCGCATGGTAGTCGCAGCTCCTTTCCGAATAAGACCCTGGCTGGGGTCAGGCCTGTACTATTATGTACAGCAGAGCGATATGACAACAGGAATAGGGGAATATGCTCATCCCAATCACGCTGGTTATTGCTGACGACCTTTGATAGGTGTTGTTCCAAGGTCCTGTTGAATCTTTCCACCATTCCGTCTGACTGTGGGTGTAATGGTGTTGTTCTCGTTTTCCTGATCCCCCACATCGTGCAGACCTTCTGGAATACATTCGATTCGAAGTTACGCCCCTGGTCTGAATGTAATTCCATCGGGACGCCAAACCGACTGAAAAGTTGTTCTACTAGCACCGTCGCTACCGTGGTTGCCTCTTGGTTGGGTATCGCATATGCCTCAGGCCATTTACTCAAGTAATACATTGCGACCAGAATGTATTTGTTCCCCCTCTCAGACTCGGGAAACGGACCGGCGACATCGATGGCAATTCTCTCAAATGGGACGCCCACATTGTACTGCTGCATTCTGCCCTTGGTTCGGGTTTTCGGGCCCTTACTGGAGGCACATGTGGCACATTTGCGGCACCAAGCTCTGACGTCTTCGAAGTAATTCACCCAGTAGTACCGCTGGCGAACTTTGTCTAGGGTTTTATTCATGCCCAGGTGGCCTCCGGTAATTCCATCATGTACTTCGGTCAGGATGGCTGGTACCTTTTTCTTCGGAACTACCAGTTGGGACTTGGTTTCTCGTCCATCAGCGCTTTCCCAAACTTGCTTGAGCATTCCATTGTCTACTCTTAGAGAGTCCCACTGAGCCCATAACGATTTCAGCACGCCGGAGTATCTAGCTACCTCGTCCCATCGTGGCCTGGGTGCCCCTCTCATTTTGAGTGACAAGATTGGTTCGATGTCTGGATCAGCCATTTGATCCTGGATGCACTGTTCCGTTGTCCAGTCTTCATTGGCCTGCACTCGGATCTGCCTGATGGAGATACCCTCTCGCTGTTCCGTCTTCAGACAATGCTTGCATTCCGCTCTACAGGGTCTTCTGGATAGGGCATCGGCATTATTGTGCAACCGACCGGCACGGTGTTCCACCTTGAAGTCGTATTGCTGTAATTTCTCCATCCATCTGGCCAGTTGTCCTTCCGGTGTCTTCATGTCCAGCAGCCATTTGAGTGCGGCATGATCTGTTCGGATTAAGAAATGGCGACCATACAGGTATTTATGGAAATGGTCCACAGCCCTTATTATTGCAAGAAGTTCTTTTCTGGTGACGCAATAATTTCTTTCTGGCTTCGAGAATCCACGGCTGTAGTACTCGATCACCCTCTCTTCACCATCTTGCACCTGGGATAGGACGGCCCCCAAACCTGTGTTGCTGGCGTCGGTGTCTAAGATGAACTTGCCGGACTGTGTAGGAAAGGCTAGGATTGGGCTGGAACATAGTGCTGCCTTCAGTCGCCTGAATGATGTTTCGCAATCCTGATTCCAATGGAAGGTCTCTTTATCAGTGATCTGCCGATGTAGAGGGGCGGCGATGGTGGCAAATCCCTCAACAAAACGCCGGTAGTATGAACAGAGGCCCAAGAAGCTTCGGAGTTCGTGTTTGTCTCTTGGAACTGGCCAATCACGGATGGTTTCTATCTTGTCTTCGTTGGTGCGGATTCCTGACTCAGACACTACGTGGCCCAAAAACTCTACCTCTTTTTGAAACAAGGAACACTTCTTCGGATTGAGTCTCAGGTTGGCGTTATTAATTCTGGAGAATACTTCGCCCAGGTTCTTCAAATGGTCGTCGAATGTCTGGCCCATGACAAGAATATCGTCAAGGTACACTAAGCACGTCCTCCATGTTAACCCGCTCAGTACATACTCCATTAGCCTCTCAAATGTAGCGGGTGCATTACATAACCCAAAGGGCATGACCGTGAACTGAAACAGCCCTTTACTGGTGGAGAACGCTGTCTTCTCTCTGTCGTTTGCGTGCAGACCAACCTGCCAATATCCACTTTTTAGGTCTAGTGTGGAGAACCAACGGGAGCCTGCTAGTGTGGTCAAAGTGTCATCGATTCGGGGTAGTGGATAGCTGTCTTTCTTCGTGACATCATTCAGCTTTCTGTAATCCACGCAAAATTGGGTGGTTCCATCTTTCTTTTTAACTAGCACGACGGGAGCAGACCATGGACTGATGGATGGCTCAATAACTCCATTTTGTAACATGGACTCGATGTTTTCCTCGACGGCCTGTTGTTGCCCCAATGCTAGTCGCCTAGGTGGTATTCTGATGGGTTGAGAGCCTTTCCGGTATCTATTCGATGCTGGATGATGTTGGTGCGACCGGTGGTTCCATTTTTACTGTTAAAAATTTGCCAGTGTTTTGTGATAAATTGCTTGGCTTTTTTCTGGTTCTCTGGTGTCAAGTGTGTTAAGTGGTCAGCAAACTGTTGTAGGAACTCTTTATCGGGCCCTGTCTCCGTCACCGACGTCTGGTAGTCTTCTTCGCAATTGATGATGGTCTCTACTGGCTCGAAACAAGCTATCTCTTGACCATTGGTAATTCTGATGTCGTTGTTGGACAAATTCAGGACTCTGATTGGTATATCTCGTCCGGTTTTAACTATAGCCCGTCCAACTAAGTAGTCATGAGCTGAGTGTACGTGCTCCACCATTCCAACGCAGCTCCCAGGATTGCTGTCTAGCTGCCCATGAATAATCTGTTCTGTTCGACCGGGAATTCTAGCTGAAGACTTTGCCACAATTTTTATGGGCGTGACTGATGTGTTGACGGGCCGTGTCAATACAAATTCCTCATTCAGGAACCGAAGAACATCATATCTCGGGTCGAACATAAATCCATGCTGGCTAATTAGGTCCATTCCCAGTATAAAATCGTCCTCAATATTCGCTACCAGGACCCTATGCCGGATCATGTTGTCCCCTATCTGTAGCACGACATCTGCCTCACCCTGTATTGACATGGACTCGCCGGTGACTGTTCTGAGCTGGATGTTATTGGTAACTGGCCGAATTTTTGATGCTCTCAAAACCCTGGACTTGGCAATGGACACAGCGGCGCCGGTATCGATGGTGATGGTAACTGCTCGCCCGTTGATGGTGCCTCTGATGACTAGGCTGCCGCTATCTCGGCAAAATCCCCGGATGGGTAACGTTTTTGGGGCTGGTGGAGGGACAGTCAGCATTCGCCCCCCTATGCTGACTGACTGACGGTCCCTGGACATGTGGCTGTTCTGTTGGTTACCCCTGGTCGGTGATCGTTCAGGTGGCCTCACTCGACAATTACGTTGGAAGTGCCCTGTCCGTCCGCAGCCGTAACATGCCCCTCTGGTGCCAGTTCTTTGTGACCGGTCTAATAATTTGTTCAGACCAGCCAGCAGCGCTTTAAATTGTGACTCTGACTCTTCCTGGTTGAAGGAAACTGCTCGGACCCTCGGCTTGGGCATGTTCATGACGGCCTCTACTTCCAAAGCCCGAAGTAGAGCTTCACTACTTTTCTTGACGCCACTCAGTCTTAAATTTCTTTGTACTTCCACATCTCTGATGCCGTTTATGAAACTCTGTGTGGCCAACTGGTCTTTCGTTTCCTCTGGCAGGTCTGGGTAGGACAAGTGAACTAACCGTCTAATTTCTGCTTCGAATTCTTGGAGGCTTTCACCGGATTTTTGGGTTTTTCCACTCAGTTGGACTTGGTATACCTGGCTCAAGGATTGATTGTCGTAACGTTTGTCTAGGATAGCGATGATCTTGTCGAAATTGCCTTGTTCATCGACTGGAATGCTCTGGAGGAGTTCTAGGGCCGGACCTCTTAAGGAAATTACCAGAGATGTGGATTTTTCATGATTATCCCATCCATTAGCTGTAGCCACGGCCTCAAATTGCCGTTTATACATGGGCCAAGATGAACTGCCGTCGAATGTGGGTGGTTTACTAAAGGAACCTTTGGTACTCACGGTGTTCTGGTATTTTCCTCGCTGTAAGTCCTGTTGCATTTTTTTAATTTCTGTTTCTAGTTTATTTTGGATGGCACAGATTTTATCTTGTACTTCAGTGTGTACTGTTTGCTTGATGGAACTGATTTGATCTTGAACTGTATCTTGAATTGAACTGATTTCAAATTTTACCTGACTTTGGATGGAATCAAGATCATCTACTTTTGTTTCAAGAGTATCCACGGTATTTTTTATGGTCTTAATGTCATCATTTATCTCTTTTATATCTGACTCAACTATTTGCATTCTTTCATTAACTGTTTCATTAACTTGTCCTACTATTTGCATTAATTGTTCGAATTGCAGTTGTCTTTTCTGTACAGTTTCGTGTCGATTTAATTCAATTTGATCTTGTTTTTGTTCAAATATTTTAAAATCATTTTGTCGCTGTTCATTCAATTTCGAGAATAATCCCTCTATCAGATTTTGTTTTTCACTTTTCATCGTGGAAACAAGATTTTCTAATTCTAATTTACGTTTTTCATCGATATTAGTGACAAGATTTCCTAACTCAATTTTAATTTTGTCATCAAAAGATTTCACTAACCTTTGTTGAATTTCTTCTTGATGTTGTTTCTCCTTCTTGTCACGTTTTTCTAGAATCTGTGCTATTTTTTCGTCTATCTTTTCCATACTACGTGTTTCCATAAATCAATTTAGGATGTTAACTGCACTAATCCTTCACTTCTAACACCAATTTGCAATATACTTCGTGGGTTCAATTAAAAATCATAAAACTAATATGCACTGTCACTTTTCTAGAACTTTATTTACATCCAAACAGCTGATTCAAAAATACAATAATAATCTCATATAAGCTAGTCGTCGCGGTATCACTAACTGGTGATCGTGGTGTGCTTCTTTTATATCACCAGCGTAGAATTCTCCAGTAGAAATCATTATCGTTCCTTCCGCTGCCGAGTCTTTTCGAGAATCCTATTTTTTTATCGTAAAGCGTTTGTTGTCGTGCTGAATGACACAGGGTCGGCTTTGGGTAAATTCCGTAACAATAATATCTCCAAAATTGTAATCAAGCAAAGTTTATTAGAATTGAAAACTGCATCCAATTGTGCTGTATTATTAAAAATGGTAATAAATTAAATGTTGTTTGGAAATAAATCCAAATAAATCTCACAGTTAATCAACTTCCAGGTGGAGGGTCTCAGTTGGTTTCTATATACAGTGTGTCTTCACAAGTTGAGTTCAAACGGAAAACGTTTTTATGAATATTATTTAGAGAAAAATATATTCTTTATAAAAATATGTGCATGTTCGGAAACATATACTGTAGTCATTACATGTCACTTTTTCAACTCTATACGAAGTTTGTCAGTAAATATGAATTTTGCTTGAAAGCAAAATGCCTTTATTTTTCATAATATATAATAATCTTATCAAACAGGGGTAACACGAATTATGAAATGCATCTAATTATGCCACATCCCTGACAATTGTATAATAGATCTTCATGTCACTTTTCCAAATTGTGTACTAGGTTTGATAAGAATATAAATTTTGTTTAAGTTAAGTAGCTTTATTTTTAATAACAACTCAATTTGTTATCATACAAAGTTAATTATAATTAAAAACTAAGTCCTATTATGTTATATCAATTAAAACTGTATAACGATTTATTATTTATTATAAGACTCCGCTGAGGAGATACTATTAAATGAATGTCACTATAATTAACAGACGTAAAGAATGATGATACTATGATCGTCTACAATATAGTAGATCCACTTAAATTAGAATAATATACAAAATTATCTTAATAAATATACATATACAAAACAAGTTATTCTATTCAACAGTAAAAGAGGTTGGTCAAGCTAATAAATGAAAGTAAAATACCTTATTTCAGGCAACAATGAAAAAGTTAATGAACTAAAAAGCCTGAAATAATTAAATACTGTCTCTGAAGTTGGTGCCAATTTGAACGGCGAAGTTGGGAAGTACAACTATTAATGTACTTACCAAACAGTTTCACTTTAGCCTGCACCGACTTCATAAAAAGTATTTAATTGTTGTAACAAAAATTATTTCATGCTTTTTAGTTAAGTTTCTTTTGAAGTCGGTTTTTGTTTTTTTAATGTATGTGCTTTTACATATTGTGTATTTTTGTTTCCTGATTTTTTATTTGTTTTCTAATATCTTGATTTAGCTATGTTCTAGAGGTCATGTAGCCGAAATTTATATCTGTTCGCTTCGTTTTTTGAATGTAGTATTATTAAGTATTAGTAATATAAGTCCAGTATTTTTAAACAATGCTTTAAATTGCCTTCTAAATGTATTTGTGGCATATTCTTAATTATTTGTATGTTTTCTTGGGAATAACACCACAATTGAAATATACATTTAACGAAAAAACCAAATGTTTAAAAGTCGATTCTGACTTCCTTGTCAATGGCTTTATATGTATTGAAATGTTAATTGCAAAATGAAAGTTTGATTTATTACATTTAAATTGACATTAGAAAAGAAATACATATAAAACCATTGTCAACGAAGTCATATTCGACTTCGAAACGTTTGTTTTTTTCGTTCAATATACGGCTTTTTATTTTAATTGTGATGTTCCCAAGAAAATATAAAAATAAACAATGCTTTAAGCCCGACATACTTACCAGAATGTTTTCTGGAATTTTCAATGATTCTTTTCATTGTAGAAGTTTTGGAATAGTGTTTGCCATTAATTATTTAATATTCCCTGCAAGCAAACTAAATAAAGATCTTTGTAGATTTTTCGTCGATTTAAAGTCAAAATGAATTTCAGAAGGTAAACTAAACAAAACTGAATGTTATTTTATTTTATAATAACTGTTAGGAATTCTTTCATCTCCTCTCTTCCGAACAAATTTCTAATATAAAAAAAACAAGTAAAATTCTTTCAAAGAAACTTTATCCGTTCGAACTTCTATCAGGGTAATTTTTACATATTTTTCATTTCAAGCATTTTACTAACTTGGTACTTGTAGCGGGCAATTTATGCAGGTATTTAAAATACTAAGACTTAATAACTACCTATAAGCAAGAAATTAATTGGTGGAAATTTCGTCAGTTAACATTTTTTGTCTGTAGGTTTCTGTTTTCGAAACTAGAACTTATTAAACAACCAGTAACTTTACGGTTATGGTTAATATTTAGGAGAAAACCGGGAAATAGATGAACTTTTGCGTAATTTAAATAAGAACAGTAAAAGCGCATAAAGCTATAATTTTTATTTCTTTTAAAGAACTAAATCTCTAATTTGTTTTGGGGACATGAAAACCTTATTGAGATATTGTTTCTATAGCGTTTACTATACAAAATGTCCGTATGTCAAATTAATTTTAGACAAAACGATTGCCAAATAAATAGTTTTTAAAAAATATGTCACCGCCTTGAATGCATAGAAAAGTATAAAATAATTCAATTATATATTTGAAACGAAAGATATTACATTTTATATAAGACTGCGTTCGAAGTTGGTGCCAAACCTAGGAAATACATATATTTTACATACGAATATAAACAGCTTTATAAATTAAACTGTTTTTAATTTATAAAGCTATTTACACGCCATGTAACACATATATTTTTCAGGCTTGGCACCAACTTCAAAGGAAGGCTTATGGAACATATAACATCTTTCGTTTTAAATATATATAACTGAATTATTTTATACTTTTTAGTGTCATTATTGTTACTATGCATTGAAGTCGGTGATCTAATTAAAAAAAGCTATTTATTTTATGCTTTTTAGTGATATAATAGCTTAACTGGATACATGTTTCAATTATTACTAACTTTGTTTCATAACAATTTCAAGGTTTCCAAAAAAATATAGACACCTATGTGTAAATATGCCATGTACATAAATTTATCCTGCGACTAAATTAATCAGTTTAATTTCAATTCCCTGAAATTTATTGAGATACACTTTATAATAATTTCACTTCATAATATACTTCAACCTTTCTCTAGATGCTTATGGACCGAATTTTGTGAACCACCCTATATAAGTATAAAACTTGTTTAACAATAACACTTTATTTTCTAACTAACATGTATATGCGACTGCTTGTGGACCACACTATAAACACCTTTTGTTTGGTATTTCTATTCCCCCTATATTTCAACCCATCATAATAACATCTCTTTTTCTAAAAATTTTTAAATTTGTATAACAACAACTCTTCTCCAGCCTATATTGCAAATCCAACTGCCTATAGACTACAAATATAGCACTTTTGTTCTAATATTTTTTAAATGAAGCTGCATGACTATGATTATACTTCAGCATATACTTCACCACCCTGTATATGCATAGTCACCCAATTTAACATTTTTTGAACTACCCCCTGTTAAAATATAATTCCATTCTACCCTATACTGCTAAGTGGCTGCCCTACAGGCATCTAGTTACTCTAAGCGAAAGCAGAAGGCTACGAGAATTATGCGAGCCGACCTGCAGAGGACAGATGTTACTGTGCCGAAACGTCGTCATTTTAGCATCGATCCCGGCAGGGAACAGTTATCAACTATGTGGATTAATTCCCGGAAACCACCTACAACATTTAGTGCCCGCGAAAACTTAAAAACATATATATATATATATATATATATGCAGAGAAATTGAAACCATTCATCTGGAAATATTTTGATGAAATTCCAATCTATTTTCAATTAACTTCATCCTAGATTTCCAATAAGAATAACTAAAATGTTTGAATACTAGCGCATTCACCATAAATTATGATATATTCAGAAGTTATAAGATTTTTCAGATTTTTCTCAAAAATGGACCATTCCACGTCATTGATGATGAAATTCCAATCTATTTTCAATTAATTTCATTCTAGATTTCCAATAACAATAACTAAAATGTTTTAATACCTGCTCATTCACCATATATTACGACACATTAAGAAGTCGGTTACAACATTTTTCCGACTTCTTGCAAAATGGACCATTTAATGTAATTGAAAATGTTTTTAAAAATATGGGACCAGTCGGGATGGTATACTCGTATTCTATGAAATCAAAAAAGGATGGTCACCATCGGTTCATATTTGCCGGAATACTGAGGTATCAAAGTCTAAAAAAAATACAACATTGAATTTTTAAGTTGGTTAAAAATAATGAAATAGCAGTTAATGAAGACTGTATTTTTACAACACATGTGAGGAAAATGGCCCATAAAGAACAACAGGATCGGGACAGTTATATACAATTTTCGTGCTATGGTATGATTCTTTTTGACATATTCAAATTCAAAAACTATTTATAAATACTAATAAATGAAGAGAGAAAAGCGAAATCAATCATATGTAGCTCTATTCATTCAATATGTCGGGTCAATTTATTTGCATGGCTGAGGAAGGACTGATAATATTGTCATTGATAATTGAAACGCAGAAGAACTGTTAGTCAAGAATTGAAGAGGAATTTTGTGTAAAGAGTTGGGCTCGATGGACTGAGAAAAATAATGTTATTTTAGAATTTGTTTCAGGGGATATATGCGAAAACGAAAAGTATAAAGTCTTTGAGAAGAACTGGGTCAGTATTAGCATTTACTGTTTCTTCAGACTTTGGATGGATTTGAATCATGTTAAGACAGACAGGGAGTGGTCCTGTTAAATATTCAATCAGAAATATTGGCCCTACAATATGCTATTCCCTCCCATAAATTAACTTTTTGATCGGTCTGAATGTTATCCTGCCGAAAAAAAAAAAGATTTTACGTCAACCCTACACCGCACATTCTGTCTGTTAACACTCCCATATTCATCACTGAATTAGTATTTTTAGTTCGTGGGGACATTAATGTTTTTCAAATATTTTTTCATGGTTGTTTTTGACACTTTACAATTTAAGACTATAGTGGTGGTTAATCATTAATAACAGACCCAATAATGCCCACCTGTTTTTTTTTTAATATTGGTATCACAACAGATATTCTCGATTGTGCCGACAGTATAGGACATAGTTTTGTCTTCTACACACATTTATATATGAATTCAGCGTGAAATATTTTTTCACATCAAATAAATGGCTGAAAGGCTGTAATTACTCATCGGATTTTAGCAAGCAAAAAAGAAAAGTTGATAGTTGGTAGTATTTGGCACTGTGTAATATGGCACATGTCAATTTTATGTCAAACTTAGTTTGATTAACGTTTTATGTGTTTGTTTTTTCTCGAGATTGATATCTTGTTCAATTCAAAAGTCCTTACTATATATATGAATACTAGTAATTTAAGGGAGCTAATATACATGTGTATCAAACCATGAGATTTAAATTTAACTATTGCAATTCAACATTGTCATATTTTTTAACTGTAGCTTAAAATATTTCCATGTCTAGTTATTTGGTTGAAATTGAATTGTTAACTTTTGTCCGATTTTAAAGCATTCTCTCGACTGCATGACCCAAACATCGACAAAGAGACATTTTCTAATGTCTTTGTACGCTGAATTCATTGAATATGGGTGAATGTTTGAGGCATTTTTTTTATTTCCAATTAATTACCTGATAGTCATTAATTTCTCGAAAAGCTTCAGTATTTCTTTTGTATAGCAATTCTATAACGCCAGGGTAGTTTATACAGCTACATTTATTTGGGATGAATAAGTAAATCAATCAATGATTAAAGTATGTTTCTAAAATTGTTTGTTGTTTTTTAACTGTTTTGTTTTGACGGAATTGCAATTACCTGCGATTTCAAGTATAGATTCGGCAAGCAAATTTTACTTAACTAAATAAAATATTCATTCATATTCTTGAACAAAGTGAATACTCTATTTATTTTTACAAATGTATTAACTAATTGCTGGAATTAACTAATTGTTAAGAGAGTCCTTTAGTAAATTCCAGATCGGTATTTCTATATAGACACTTTATATCAGATTATTAAAACTGAAATTAGAGTGTATAAGTTAGTTGTGTTATATTGTGAAATCCTGAAATTCGATAATAAAAGTTATCATTAGCTGGTAAACAAGGTTATTTCTAACACTTGGGGTCAGAAGTTCTAGAATGCAATAAAATTAAAGGTAAATGCAGCCTAAAAAAAGAATTAACAAAGTGTTAAAAGTAAGTGTCTATCTAGAAGGAACAATGATATTTAACGAACACAGTTAACAACTTTATTAGATAACAAAAGGCAAGTAGAACAAGAACAATTCTAACAAATTATTATGATAATGTTAAATGCAAATTAAGTGGTTTCTAAAATCAATTATTTAAGGGAAAATATAGAGATTAGTGGTTAATAATGATACTAAATAATATCTTGTGAAATCACTCATCTTCGATGGAACGGAACATCTTTGCCGATTAGTAAACATGGCTTATCCAGATGCACCTGGCATGTTTTGGGAACAGTTTGCCCCCCGACGCTTTCAGCCTTAGAAATGGTGAACTCAGAAAAGCCTACTACTAAGTGGTACCAAAAAGTTCAACACAGCTTATCGCTGCAGGTTAAAAATTGGAGTTACCATGCATATATCTAAAACAAATTGTTTACAGAATTGCTGTCTAAGTTGAAGAAGGTAGTAGAGAAAATTGCGAAGTGCACCAAAACAGCATGTTTTTCATCTGGATATTTTAAAAGGAATTATAATTAAGGTTGCCACAATGATGAACATTTTTCTTTGAGTAAAGGCACAGATTACACTCACATTGTGTTTAACAAGTATGAGATGAGAAAGGTGTTGAGAAAGTATCATTTTGAAAAACGAACACAAGCCGACTATGGCAAGTTGTTTTCGCTGCTTTCGAAGAGATTATTAAAAAAAAATAGTAAAGTCCACTTAAGAAAACTGCATGGTACTAGTTCTCTACATTACAACACCGAAATATGCAGAAATATCTTATTTTCAAATCAGACAAATTAGAGTCACAGCCACGTGTAGACTACAGAACAGTGCAAACGGACCAATTTGGGCAAAGAGGAACGAAGCAGAAGACAGACCTCTCTGGGATGGCATATCAAGTTGAGGGATGTAATTATAATCTTAATGTGAACACATCAGATTTCCGTCGAGTCGAAAATTGCATTTTGAAAAAAAATCGGAAAGTGAGGGTGGGAGGAAAACCAAATCTCACTATTATTTATTTACCAAAGAAAAGGTACCTACCGTTTAAAAAAGTTCCACTGTGAGATTTCTAAAGATCACTTTGGCGTGAACAAATCACTGTTACGAAGAGGTAAGAGAATCGTGTCGTAAATGTACATATATCTAGCTAGTAAGGGCCTTAAAAATCACACATTTATTTGTTTGGAAAGAATTGTCAGTTACATGGGGGTAGGTTTAGAGAAACCAAGAAGAGTAGCAAATGGCTCGAAGTATTTACTATTCCTAGTCAAGAGGCAACCATAGTAGCAACCGTCTCAGGCTAGCAGCTGTTTAATTAATTTGGAGTACCGCTGAAATTTCAATCCGACAAACGTAGGAATTTAGAGTTAAATGTATTTAGGAAGGCCTGCGTCTCTGGGATGAACATACCTATGCTGCCGCTCGCTTACCTACATATTTCTTGTATTCGGTAGCAGTGATTTAAGATCAGCCTAAAGTTTGTTTGAAAATTAACAAATATTCCTATATGACCTGGTTCCTTAAGGAGCTCCTAAAGAAATTAATGTTTCTGTAGACCAACTGGGGGCTAAAAACAAGAGCCAGGATAAAAACTCGGTACATCTTAACAAAATTGACTGTATTTCAGCAACAGGATGAAGTCTGATTGTGCAATCATCTTCGGATGAAGGCCAAGTTGCAGAAGTTGTAATTACTAAGAGGATTATTGATTTTGTGTAATATACAAAACGCAAGTTTATTATCAGTAAAACATCTTTGGAAACATTTGGAATTGAAAGAGAAAGAAAAAAGTGTATACCTGCACAGTATTCTATTTTCCTTGCTCCCCTCCTCAATGAAAAGCTAAACTTACCCCGGTTGGAATACAAGTTGTATGTTCTCCCTTTGTACTGTGAACATAAATCTTAAATGTCACAATTTACTATTAACTATTATGATTCTTCAATGATTTAAGAACAATTTATTATAATCATTTGAAGACGCGAGATGTAAGACCGACAACTAGGATTTTCAAATTTAACGAAATGCATCAAATGCATAAAGAAGTGTTCGAGAGGACATTCAATTGTGGGAAGCGCAACTGATGAAGGTTCCCGACCAGAAACAATATATGTTATATTTATATATAATATATATTGTCTTGCGTACAAAGGAATGACACCTCGAAGAGAGTATTTATTATAAGCATGTTGATAATTATGGCGCTTGAAGACATGTTTGCATAATATGTGAAATATTTGTACAGCTTAATTTAAGATTAGTACATTGACTCTGAACCTAGTCTTATAGCTATTTCGTTTCGGTTATCGACCAGCTAGTTTTTCTGTTATTTTGTCCTATGTTAATACTGTTCTCTTTGTTCACAAGGATATAATTTAATCTATAATGTAGAAATTAGGTCCCAGGGATTTATAGCTTAATTACTAGGGGAGTTTGATGGAAGATTGACTTTTCGACAGTTAGCAGCAAGTTCGCTACCGCTACGGGGACAATATTTCGGCCTTCCTTTATGTTCTTGACGCCTTTTCAAAACTAGTCAAATGAGCTCGAAAGGTGCTGAACTGCCGGAGCCGATTCTCGAAATAGTTAATGAAGTGCCGTCCTTGCGACCAGGATATTGGAAAAGGAAAATGTGTGAGGTAGCTAATGCAGTAGGTATCATCTAAAAAATGTGATTATTTAAAAATGAAAAATATTGTAATGCTTTTATTTTCACACTCGGGTTCAATGCAGTTCTTGGATTTATTTAAAAACACAGTCTAACTCACTCTAATTTATTTCCACTACTTTTACACAAATTTATATTCACAGAAACTACTATTTACATTTTATCTTGACTGTACAAACGACCGACGAAAACTGAATAAACTCCTATCGGCAGCTGGTCCTTTTATACATTTATCTTGGAATTGTCTGGTACGTCCACGAACCATCGGGAAATTCCATCATGTTCTGGAAGTTTTAAGGGAATTCCCAGTAACGGCAGCGGTCCGCCGGTTGAGAGACAAACATTTCGGGTTCCACGAATTTATCGGAATAATGTCCCTTCCATGAATTGGTTGAGGGCCGATTGCACCAGCTGTCGAATGAATTCTCGTAACAATATGGACGTTAGATGGTTGACGTATTAGCCGATTTGCATTTGATTTGCTTAATGCAAAACATTTGGGTCTGCAAATAATGTTATGGCCAAGATACTTTATATTAACTATTTGAACTGAAAATGCTGTGAAACCTTAAGTGTTGCCGGAAAATTGGAAAATTTGAGAAAAACTGGGGGCGCTTTTTGTGTGAGATGTAACTTAAAACTATAACTCATGGTTTGAACGAATAGTTTTACTGTTTATTTAATGTATTCTAATCTTTAATGAGATTCTTAATTATATTATTGTTCTACCGGTTTGAAGTGTAATGAAGTTAAGTATAAAATTTGTTTTATTAAGTGCTTTAACTTGAAAAAAATATTTATTTCCTAAATATACGAATTGAAATTTTGGCAAAAACTTTATGGATTTTTATACAACGGGTTTAGTCTCTTTGAAGGATTTTAATAAATTATCATGGTCACCTATATTTCGATTTATAAATCACTGTAAAAATATCAAAACAAATAGTCCAATTTTTTTATTAATGCAGTTGTATTAAACATAGTTCAGGAATCAATAAAATATCTTAATATACAAGGTGTTACATGCTGGTTAAACTTGAAGCGATAGGAAAGTACAAATTATCCAAAATGGGGACTTTTTATTTTGTATTTTCAGTGAATGCCTTGTTGTTTAGTGGCTTAAAATATGTTTTTCTCTGTATATCCAAAATGACAAATATTAATACATTTCCTATGAATTTTCCAACAAATTTCTGGCTTATGCTTTTATTGCAGACTCCTTTGTTTCATATGTCAAGAAAAAAATGTGTTCAATACATCATAATTATCATAGAATATCAAAGGCATAAGTATTCCGTTAAATTTTCCTCCATCTAAGGCTATTTTACACTTGGCTGCACGTAAGGCATTTCTTATGGGTTTTTAAAGATGGTATCTTTCATCTACGAAATTGGCAGCAACGAAAAAATCATGTAAAATTACTTATTTTTTCCATTAGAAAGTCGTCATTTCAATCTTTTGCACCGTTACAAACTTTATGTTAAATTATTTTTTAATACATTCGGGGTTTCTCAATCTTAACATAAAGATGGCATAAGCTACTCGTACTTAACTCTTTCAATACTCCCCCAGGGCATAAATGAGAAATCTCAACACTTAATCTGTCAGCATCTCGTGCTCTACTGTTATTAACCGACTTCAAAAAGAAGGAGGGTCTCAATTTGCCTGTATCTAAGTTTTTTTATGTTTGTTCAGCGATTACTAGCAAACGGCACAAGGAATTTCGACCGTTTATACTGGATCCTATTCCGCACGTTCGGGAAGTGGTCCCATATTTTTTAAATTAACATAGCTTGTACCGTTTCTTAGAAATTGGGGGAAAACTTTTTACCGATTTTCTTATACAGTATGCTTGGGTGGAGTCGCCGGTATTAAAAATATGGAAAGAAATTCTGTTCGGAACATGGCGTATAACAAATTAAAAAGAAATTGGTTAGGGATCCCGAAGTGGTCCCATACTTTTTTTTCAATAACATAGCTTATACCGTTTTTTAGAGAATCGGGCAAAACTTTTTTAACGACATTCTTATACAGTAAGCTTTGGTGGAGTTGCTGGTAGTAACTGTAAGGACATTCATTTTGTGCTACACTTAGTGAGTAACAACATCGAATATTCCGAAGAAGATGAGTGGGATCTCATCGAAACGTCAAACTATCTTTTCTTAGACAACTAAACAATACACACGAGAATTCCGAGAAACTTCAATGATATATATATATATATTATTTTTAAAAGACCGACACTGCCATAGTTTCAGAGCGTACAATATAATATAAAAATTCACCTTTGTGTGCTTAATGAAATATTTCCTTTAAGAAAGTTCTTTCATTATGTAAATATTTACTAAAAGTATCTTTAATGAAACTGCCCTGGGGAATACAAACAGTCTGGAAAGGAAGTTAGAATGGGGCTTTGGCTTTGATGCATGGTATACATAATCTTCCAAGTTTTTTGTACTTGTTTTACTTTGCTATGAGACCACAAACAAAACTTCTCTAATCCTATCTCCAACTATGTACTAAAAAGAAGTTGCGAGAATTCCTTGTTGTGGGTGCTCTCAAATAAAACAGTATACGAGTTAACTCCTTCAACAAAGTACTTTTCGCTGTTTTCAACTCCATATGGAATGCTTTCTGGAGTGAGTCGGTTTTTATTTTTAATTATCTGTATTTAAATTCGTAGGAAGTATATTGAAGAATTTTTTTGAAAATTCCTTAATTTGATATACTGGACTTAAGCAATTCATCTTATAAGCTCTTGAACATTCGTTGAGTTTGTGCTTGCTTGTCTTTAACTTATGTTCACATATATTAAAAATTAAGGTAGTCGGGTTAATAGAAGTTTTTACTTGTTAATATTCATGAAGAATTCCCATTTTGATACTTTCTACTAATTTTTTTCTTAATTTTGTACAAAACCGTAGAATTTTGGGTTTCAATATTCAATTTTACCAAATTAACCGTCATTTTTGTAACTTATTTTTATACAATTTTATTTATTCTGGAAATTTATGAACAAAAGTCTTAATCAGTCCATAAATAATCCAAAAAAATCCAAATTCTTTGCCTTCCGCCTTGATTTTTTTATGTATGTTAGGCAAATTAATTAATTATATAATTTAAATATTGAGATTTTCAACTTTTTTTAAAGAACATTTATAAAATCTTGAACTGAAAAGCAGTAAATTACAAGAAAATTGCTTCAAAAGAAGCGAGACTTCAAATGTGTGTTTTCTGCACATTAAATTCTAGAAATTTCGAAAATGTGTCGTACTTGGGATTAATTGGATTAAAGTTGAATCTGTGAAAAACAAAGTTACATTATATATTTTGTGCAAAAACGTTTAGAGATCGGTATAGGAGCATCTAATATGGGTTGAGCGGTCTGAAAATGTATTTAAGTTATTTTGTATCTTCTAAGGTAACAGTGAAATTTAATACATCTGTTTCTTATTTCAATTCGAGTCTAATCTTATTCGAAATTAGTATGTGTTCTTATCACTTATCAGAATTTCAGTCATTTTTATTAGCTGAAATGTCTGATATAGATACTTAAAAAAACACGTTTAAATGAAAATAACTCATAATATCGTAAATATCTCGAAACCTGTAAGCGTTCCACACTTGAAACCTATTTTTACGGAGAATTGAAAAGTATAAAATATACAAGGTGTTGGATTTAAAATAAGCAAGTTGTTATCTACTTCTTGCATCTCGTGTATGTTGGTTTGCCTTAAGAAAGACAACTGTTTGAACTTTCCACGATATCGCACTAATCCTCTTCGGATAATAGATGTTGTCACTCTAAATCTTCACTGCGTCTATGGCTTTACCAGGTTCATCAAGAGGAGCGGTGGGTTTTCATTGGCATGTTTGTTCCGGCAATCAGCGCTCGTGTTCTTAGACGGGTCAACGGTCCACTCGTTATTGTATATTGTTCGTTGCGAAGAGTATGTATTCTGTATTTCTGTCCGGTACTGGATATTTGCCTGAAATATAGCGTTCGGTCAGTGCAACTCTCCAGGTTGGTGATAGGCCTTGGGCGTCTTTTCGTTTAATTAACGTTAATTTTTCGTTTCTCGATTTCAATCGATTAATCGATTCCTTCACAAACCTGGGGCCATCAGGAACTCACTATCTTGACGAACCGCATGAAGCCAAGACGGCGCGCAACACTGACGATTCAGTTTCAAATATGAGTGCGAACATGTCGAAACGTCAAAAAGCTGCCTTTTTTTAAGACAGGACAAAATATACGAAAATAGTAGCTACCCGCTTTTGGTTGAAGTTAGAAAAAAAAATTAGTCGAATTGGGAATCTCTACACCTTTTTGAAAGTTGGTTGGAATGGACAGTAACAAATTTAATAATAATGTTTTTTCTTGTTTTCTCAATTCATAGGAAAATGTCTGGAACGAGATCTGGATACTACTTAATCGTAAATATCCAGCATTCACTGTCAGACTACCGTGTAGAAATCAGAGTGACGCCATCTACGAATATAAGTTCACATTTCAAAACGTCCCATCCTCATAACTTAATTATGTCCAAGAAAGGCTGGACGTGAGCAGTATGCATTATTACAGTTCGACAAATACACTGATCGATTAATTTGCCGGTCATACTCGTAACTCGGCACATTAAATCCAACCGCAGACTGCCTCGACTATTTATTTTATTGTCAATCCTGTCTCTTTGCGAAAATACAGCACCAAATTTCTTTATTAAAAAACCAAGTTTAATAATGAATAACTATGTAACGACAAATATTGTCATTTTACATATAAACACCAGTGGTAAATAGGCCATTTTTAAAACCAGTAACTGAAATGTTATAGTCAGTGAATATGTGTATCATTCTTTTATGAAGGGTCTTACTGCCATTTCCACTTTATTGGTAGGAATTTTTGGGAAATAGTTCTATATTTGAGATCCGGAACTGTAATTATGCACGTCATTTAGTAGAGGATAATCACAACTTTAACGATACTGTAAATATATTACATTTGGAAAATAACCCCAGTAAAATTAATCTATTAGAATCCCTAGAAATTAACAGGTATAAATATTCAGGTAGACTATTAAATAACCAATTGGATCTTAATCTATCCCCACTTTTAAATCTTTTTAATGGCTCTGTATAATTAGTTTAGTTAAGTAATATGTATATATATTGGTGTAGTTAGAATAATAGTTTTAGTGTTTTGTGAAACTTGATAAAGGCATTGTATGCCGAAACACGTGTCGTTTATAAAATAAAGTGTAAATCTCGAAATATAATTTTCGTTTTTGTGTTCGCATTATGGATTTACATCAAGTATCATCCGCAACAATTCAGTAACATGCCTATTATTTTCGAAAACGTGGACAGCCTGTTATTGCAAATTATGAATAGGAAAGGATTGTGTCCATTTCATACTGCAAAAGGATCATTGATTTGCAAATTAAGTTAGACAAGATGCAACATAAAATATTTACACATTTTGTTTAATATGTTCAAATCAACAATGAGGGCATATTATTGTAGCTTCTAGAAAGTTTAAACGTAAATGACAGAGTATAGATGGAAAGACAATATTTATCCCAAGTACAATTTAAATTACATTAGTTGATAGTGTGCTTTAAAACTTTAAATGATTCCAATGCAGTAAAAAGAGGTGTTGTTTAAATAATTATAAAAGGGTCCAAAGACAAATTACTCTGATGTCAACAAACTAAATAAAGAAAAAAATATTAACGAGTGTTTTAGAAACAATTACTCTAAGAGATTCATTAATATAGTGTTAAATAAAATTCAACACAAAACATTTGTTGATAAATCCTAAACTCTTCTTTCTAATACTGATACTCAGAAATACCACAATATTGAGAGAACCGCATTCACAAGAAGAAATTAACTAAAATCAATTATAGCGAAAACAAAACAAAAACACTGAAAAAGTTACATTCATAGAATCCCTTGTGAAGGTAGTGTTAAATTTATATTAGAGAAACGTTTAGGTCTTCAAGTGTAGGAGCAAATAAACCCAAAAATAAATAAAAAGAAGAGCATAACCCAAAACAAAAATTATAAGGGTCTGCTTTAATTTTACTAAATGGAAGCATTTGCATCGCCTCGAGTTCGAAAGAATTCAGTAGGGCCTAATTGCCGATAATTAAGAACAACATTAGCAAATGGTCCTATTCTTTCGAATAATCCTATATGGATTAGGTTCTTAACATATTTCCTATGTTTTTTATTGCGATAGGATCACTGAAACACAATAATTTGTTGATCTAAATCAAACAAAGGTTTACTTACAAATTCTTCCTACTTGAAAACAACTTACTATTATATATGATCATTTGAATTTTATGCCCTACCTTATTTACCTAAAAGCATTAGATTTTTATTTGTTATATCATCGTAAAAGTGTCAAAACATTCAATTTCAAATCTACATTTCATTATCATGCTAGTAACAACGGGGTTAGACCTAGACCTTAACTTAAGTCTGGTGTTATTTCCCAAAGACAAATTGTAAAAATGTGTTTGATGTTTTACATTGACTGAAATTATTTATAACTAACTAAAAATCTATAAAAAAAGTAAATATTATCAATGATAAATTCATGACAAAATACTTCCAATTATTTAGCCCTTTAAAAGAAAGTTCATTAAATCATTAGTCTCTAAGAAAGATAAGGAATAATTGAATTATTTCAGGACAAAAGTGTGGATAATGAAACCAATTTTAGAAGGCAAAGAGAGAGAACGAGAGGGAGAGAGAGAGAGGAAATATCATTTCTTATTTAATTCAGAGAACTTGGAAAAATCTTTAATACTTCCATGTCCTAAAATGGAATCGAATAGCGTGGTTTAGATAGACATAAGACAACTAATAAATACTCGCCGGTTATCCTTAAAATAATTCTAAATTATAGATTCAGTTTTAGGAATTTTTCTTGATGAAACTCCACAAATTTTGATCTCCTATATGCTCACTACCTCTATGATATTTCAGCATTTCACTATTCAAAGCCAACTGTATTTCGAATAGTGAAAACGCTGAAAAAAATGTAGAAATATATTACAATAAGCAAACGAAAGAAACATTTTTGTTTCGAAAGAAATGTTTTTCAAGAGGTTCTCTTATCTAAGCAAAATAGTTTTCTGAGGATTTTTGCTAAATGACCCCAATACCGATATCTATCATGGTGGCTAGAGGTAAGGGGAATTCCATAAAATGTGGATAAGGAGGACCTCCTATTCTATTCATGGCGTTCCGTAAAGATATGCTAATATATAAGGGGATGATTCTTGGACCTAGTTTAAGAAAAAAAACTTCATATCACCATACGTTTTAAACCTCTTAACTTTTGAGAAGAAAACTTTTTTTATAATAGCTGTGACAGTATTGTAATATCGTTATGAAACTTGATACGCAGCTTCTATTTCTGATGTACAAGCAATTTTATTATTTCTACCATTGGTGCCTGTTAGGGTTGTGTCTTGAATATTTATGTTAAAAAATGATGGGTCTGCTTTCTCTTAAAACAGAAATTATATTTTAAATCTCCATTTATTCCAGAGCAAATTTAATCTCTTGATTTCCTTTCGTCCGTCCATGGTTTTTAAAAAAAAAAAATTTCTTACTTCCCCCTCAAATCGCTAAAAATCAACAATACCAACATTGATAATAAACATTTTAGGCCACACTCACTTCTGGCGTATACTGTATAGTTTCACACAAGGTAATTATTTATTACATGAAATCTTCTGAACTATTAACGAAAGTTTTATACACTAGAGTTTAAAGCGGTCTCATAAAAAGAAATCTAAATTGTTGAGATGGGGGAATCTTGCTGGCCATTGCTGACCTCATTTGTGACCGTGATAACTACATTTACCTGTTCAAAAATTATTAGTTGGTATTCCGATACCCCTCAATTTCAAGTTAATTGTTTTAATGTAGAACTGTGTATTAGATTTGTAGCGACCCGAAACAAAACGATTTTTAACGAACAGAGAAACAAAGGGGAGAGATCAAATTTGCTCAGATATTAATAGAAAGTTCAAAACAAATTTTTTATTTTAAGACAAAGAAGTGACGTACGATTTTTTTCAACAATATACAATTCATAACTTTTACATCCGCCACTGGTATGAATAATAGAATGATTCTACATCAGAAAACTCCTCTTAACCCATAGAAGAGTTGTATCCAATTTGATAGAGATATCAGAACATATGTTTAAGGCAAGTTTATATGTTACAATGGGATCAGGAATACTCAGATAAATACTAACATGTCATTATAGCCCATGTCATTTAAGAAAATACGTGACGAAATTAATAGTAGAACAAAACCGACTCAACTTGTTCTAATGACAAAACATCACTAATTGACATAAAATTCAACATTTTTTATCGATGCGTTTTTGTTTTGATAACAAATAAACCGCGAAAAATCGGTAACAATTTAGTTTTTCCCTTTTACACAAAATCCACCTATGAAACCATGTTTGCTACTATGGGCAATGTTAAAGAGAAAGGATGACCCTATCATTGTGAATAAACCACCGTTGGAAAGAAAGGTTGATCATGAGACCCCTCATCTCACTTTTTCAAAAGTATAAATACATATAATTACTGACCATATTTGGCCATTCCCTATAATTTTTCTGGATGAGTCCATTCGAAAAATTGCTAAGGGGTGATACCTGTGTAACCTCACCCTTATAATAAATAATCTTGATGCAAATTTTAATTTTAAGCAGACACATATTTATATTTCTTGGATAATATGGATTTATGTAACAAATTTAGCAAAATAGAATACCTAAACTCCATTTAGACACAAATGATAGGGGCAATCATAATATGCTAAATGCGAAGGCTGTTGTAACAATTTTTCCATTTGTTAATGTTTCAATAAAAGCTCAAAATACATATATCTAAAGAAATTAGGTTTGTTAATAATTTGAAAATCAGTGAATACAGAAGGCAAATTTTCGTTTTTTATTTAAGTTTAAAATAGATACGCCTTTTGCATATTAAAAATTATTGCTTCATCATTATCATCAGATATTCCATTTTGCTAAATTCATTACATAAATCCATATTATGCTAGAAATATAAATGTGTGTCTGCTTAAAATTAAAATGTGCACCAAGATTATTTATTATCGATATGTAGTTATGTTATGTTATTTTTCGAATGGACTCGTCCAGAAAAATTATAGGGAATGGCCAAATATTGTCCATACGATTGACTGAAATTTTGCAAAAACTAGTATTTATTTTTAGAACATGAATTGGGTATGAGAAGGTCTATCTTTTCAATTAATAAGAATGTTTCAGCTATAAAATAAAAAAATATATAAGCGATTATTTATTTTTTTGGAATTTCGGGTAAAGATTTCATTATCTAAGTAACCAATTAATTAACGAAACTGAGCGTATGGTAGTTCATCTTCTAGGTTTTTATTTCTCTTCAACATTGCCCATAGTAGCAAACACGGTTCCATAGGTGGTTTTTGTGTAAAAGGTAAAAAACTATATTGTTACCGATTTTTTGAGTTATTTTTGTAAAAAAAACAAAAACTCATCGATCAAAAATGTTGAATTTTATGTCAATTAGTCATGTTTTATCATTAGAACACATTGATGTTGGTTTTGTTCTACTATTAATTTTATCACCACTTTTTCTTCGTAAATGTCCTGAGCTATTAAGGAACACCATGTATAATGTGTCTTTAAAGTGGAGTAAATAAATAAGCCTAATAGCATACTCTCTTCGAGGTGTCATTCTTTACATCTCACGTATTCAAGCCTAATAGCAATAAATTATTGTACATTATTTTGAAAAATAAATAATTGCGGATTATCCAGTGTTTCTCCAGAAATAATTTTGTTGTCACATAATTTGTAAGATTGCAAGCTTTGCAATTATGCATCTGTAACTGTTTCTGAAGCTGGCGTTACCCGAAATCTTGAGATCCCGTTGCCCAATATCATATTAGTAATAATCTCTTAATTAAATTAATTCAATAATATGAATGTTCTTTTCCAAAATTATGACATGTGTTCCAAGATTACACGGAACAAGAATAACTTGTCCTTGACATCTACAATTGGTTGTAAAAAAATGTATAATTCTCAGCAAATTATACAATTAAAAAGAATTCATGATTATGGTAATCATTCATTACTTGTGGCAAATAGATAAATAATGCAGAAAATGTATTACAACTGATTTAGACAGGCAACATATATCAGTCAAGTTCCACAAAAAAACTGTTGCCTGAAGAAAAGGGGATGAAATCTGCTCGAACAATAACCATTAACACATGTGAAATAATTTAAGTTTCTTTATATTAGACATCTAAGAATTAGAATTATAAGTTAAAATTATCGGGCCTAGTAAAAATGGGAGAATAATTAAAAATAGTACACGGTATAAACTGAAAGAATTAAGTTATATGATTTTAAACAGTATAACCTTTAAAACTAAATGATTTCGGTCGTAAGTAATAACCCTTGGTAAGCCGCATTATCACAATTGCGGCTTTGATAATTCTAGTCTGAATTTGACCTTAGTCAGTGCAATTTTGATAGTAAAATATAAATTTGAAATTTAATATTTGACTGTTTTTCTACGAAATAGCTCAGGAAAATGTGGTGTGTTTATATATAAAGCGTGGAAGAAAAAATCCAAAGCTCGTATAATTATTTGCAGCTTCATCAGCCTGTCTGTATACAATGACAATAGTGAGGACAAAGAAGAATTTAAAGAATAATATGGAAATGTGAGACTTACTATAAAGAAATAAAATATTTTTTTGCCTTATTTACTTTATATCCAATTCCCAAACGAACTACAAATAAAAACAAATATATGCAATAAAATACTTGCCAACATTTTTTTTCAATCTAAAACAGAAATCTTCATAGGATGAAGTATCACGCAAAATACTGCAATGTTTTTATTTTCACACTCGGGTTCAGTTCTTGGATTTATTTAAAAACAGTCCAACACTCTATTTCCACTACTTTAACAGAATTTATATTCACAATACTATTTCCAATTTTCTAAACTATACCGCAGTCGAATACTGAATAAATGCTTTCTCAGCTCTCCGTATTTATATATTTCTTCTCGGAATTCTCCAGAACGTCAAAGAACCGCCGAGACCAGGCTAGATTCTTCGAGAAAGACATCAAAGCAAGCCGCCGACCTCGATGCGCCAGCCGAACCATATTTAGAATTCCCCGAAATATCGGATGAAATCCAATTCCACGAATTATCGGAGGAAATCCCCTCACATTGCCCCCTCCTTAAGACCATTTCGTCCCGGAAGGTCCCAGAATCATTCCTGGTGTGGCGATATCTGCAGGACTCTCCATTTCGGCAACGGGAAGTTTGGTGGAAGAAACAGTCAACGCTCTTCGAGTTTGGGCTGCCAATATTGAGACAGCATGTAAGGATGTCGATGCCACTGAATCGAAAGAAAGTTTCCATCATACTTCTCACCACCCTCCAATTCAGTTCGTCCAACCTACAGGCTATCTTTTGGGCTTGTACTGCGAGAATGTTTTCTTTACCAAATAAAAGATGTCTCTGGTACCCACTGGATCTTGCTCCCTTAGCTTCTGGAACTGGCCGTACTTTTTGGCAAACACCTTGGCTATTCTGGACATCCGGAGATCTCGAGCCACACAATGAGCCAGGGCATATTCTATGGGCACTTCAAACGGGTCTCGGGGTTTCTTTCTGGTTACGTCGTGCTGCACTTTCTGCCCATTAGAATACAGTGCCATAAACTGATCGAAGGTCATATCGTCATCGGGTGGTTGGATGCTGCGGACTTGGGCTTGGTCAACTTCGCCGTCATGACTTACGTCATAAGGGGCTAACCTTTGGTTTTCTTCGAGGGCAGGTTCCTTATTCTGTAGACAATTTCGTTGATGTTCTTTACAATATGGTAAGAACCCTCTCAAGATCTTTGTACCTTGGGCGAATATCCATGACGATGTCGAGTGTTATACAACCAAACAAGATCCTCAGCTTGGCATTCCCTGCCCTCGGCTTTGATGTTATAGGTTTGCTTCATTCGGGCATTGACATTCTCGATATTTAACCGGACTCGTTGGTGGATGTCGTCCATCTTTTGATGTAACTGGCTGACATAGTCTTCACCTGTCTTTTCTCCTGGGGGACATCTAAAATTCAAATCGCAGGGTAGTGTAACTCTCGTCTGACTCGTGCACAGACGAACGATATGCTATTAGAAACAATGGAAGATACTGGTCCAGTGTCTTTGGTGGTCAGAGACTACCCTTGACAAATGGCGATTAATGGTTCTATTTGTCTGTTCTACCATTCGATCGGATTGCGGGTGTAATGCTGTCGTTCGTGTTTTATTGATCTTCAATAGTTTGCAGACGTTTTGGAAAAGAGTAGACTCGAAATTTCTACCTTGGTCTGAGTGCAACTCCAAGGGAACACCTTGACAAGGACATCTGATTCGGCAAGGCATACGTTTCTGCACATTTACTGAAATAGTCCATCACCACCACAATGTACTTATTTATGGGGGTTTTTGCTCGCTTTTGAGGCCCGTTACTTGCTGCACAAACCGTACATTTACGGCACCAATCCCTAAGATATATTTGGCAGTTTACCTAATAGAAGCGTTCTCTCAAATTCTCCAGGGTATTCATTGCTCCCAGATGTCATCCAGTAAAACCTCTGGTCTCCTATTTCTAGGAACTATAATCTGTTTTTGTCGTTTCCCTCCTCTGGATAGGGAGTTCCACTGAGTCCAATACGACTTTATGGTTGGTGAGTATCGGGAAATCTCCTGCCACGTAGGTTTGCGATCTTCTTCTTCCCACCGGATAACTTCTTTCAACTCCGGATCGCCTCAGATTGCCAATGGTCATCGACGGCAGTAGTTCTACAGAGCACAGCCGGTTTTTCTTCAGCTCGCTGACAGTGTTTGTAAGCATCAGCACTCTTATGACTTGTCCCAGCGCGATGTTCAGTCTCGAAGTCGAATTCTTGGAACCGCTCAATCCACCTTGCCACTTGCCCCTCGGGATTTTTAAACAGCAGAAGCCACTTCAGTGCTGCGTGATCAGTCCTCAGGAGGAATCTTTTACCATAGAGGTATTTGTAGAAATGTTGCACCCCCTTTACCACAGTCAAAAGTTGCCTGCGAGTAACGCAGTAATTCCGTTTTGGCTTGCTCAAGGTCTTGCTGGAATAGCTGATGCCTTTCTCCTGACCGTCTTCGATCTGCGAAAGAATAGCACCAATTCCAACATTGTCTGCGTCGGTATCCAAGACGAAGTTCCCATCTGGATAACTTAAAATGGGGGCACTCGTCAATGCCCTTTTCAATGTCTCGAATGATCGCTGACATTCCTCGTCCCACTGGTACTCCACCTTCCCCTCTGTTAGAAAAATGCTTTTTATGGGTTTATTTGAAAATTCCCTTCCCCTGAGTTTATGATTGAAGATTAAATTGTATACATTTCTTATACAATGGAAATACATGAATAGAAAAATAACTTCTGCAGTCCCAATAATTTTTTCCATGTTCACAAAAAATGTAAGAGCCGTTAACAACCCGAAAATATTTCATTTTTTGGCTACGGCCTTATGCACGAGAGACGTGTAGATAATGGCCAGGGGATCTGGTGAGGAAATCGAGACCACTCCAGAAATTCCAGAAAGAATTGGACGTTGGAATTTACTACAATCTTTGCTTTGCTTTGTGTTAAATGTGTCGAAAATATCAAATTTTTTGGATAAAAGTCATCGAATAATTGTGCTGAGAATTTTTAAAGTTTTTTTCAATGAAGCTAGGATTTAAGCATATTGTGATTTTTTGTTGTCTAAAATTGAGTAATTTGTCTTCTAAACGTTGTTTGTGGCATATTCTTGATTACTTTAATGTTTTTTTGGGCAATTATACCAGAATCGAAATAAAACGACGTATATTGAAGGAAAACCATAACGTTTCAAATTCTATTCTGACTGCGTTGTCAATGGCTTTATATTTATTGATGTAAATTGTAAAATGAAAATTGTAAAGTAATTGAGTAATTTGTTGTCAATAATTGAAGTTCATAAATCTCCTTGAAACCCAAGGTTTTTGATATCAGTCTAACATGTTTGGTTTTCACTTCCAGTAAAAGTAATATCCAAGTATCCATAAATGGTACTCCCTGATTAGTCCATTTTTGTATAGTGAACTGGATATGTTCAAATCCCGGTGTTGAAACACAAATGTCGAGTAAATCTGATACGTATTTGTTTAATAAACTTTTCATCTCATCTCTTTGATATACATAAATAATATCTTTTAAATATGTCTTTTAAGGGAACTCAAAAAAAATTTAATGAAGGCATTAAGAAAAAAAATTGTTGTAACTTTATCTACAATTGTTCTTATTTTCTCAGTTACATTATTTCTCATTCCGACTTCGTATAATGTTACTATATTATACCTTTAAATTTCCTCGAGACTTATGAATGGGCAAAAGGTCTCCAGAGTTCAGTATTATCCTTCTTGAATATTTAATATACAGTTTGTAGTGCATGAACAGATGAAAATGAATACGTGAGTATAAAATGAAACTTTCATAGGACGACAAGTCTGTTATATGTCGGATTTAAACGTTTCTTTTAAGGGTAAGAAGGATCCTGAAATATGTCTCATCAGCTTGTCTTATTAATGATGAAACTTTGCGCTCTAGAACTTTGCAGTATTAATATATAACAAAAACACCTTTAACAAAGTTATATAAGGATAAGAGGTATCATAGAAAGGAAACTACGTTAAGGAATTTACTTTGATATAACAAGATGAAAGTCCACAAAGTCCTCTCGCTGCTTGGCCATTTCTCTTATTTTTGTGACGAAACCACAACAGGATGTTTCTTTATCGTAAGGACGTGCGAAAATCTACTCAGACAACCTTTCGAACAAAACATTGTTCGACCGGCCAGCAAATAGTATTTGGCACTTTCACCTTTTTGCGGCGGCAGTTTCCTTAAAAACTGTTTCTGTTTCGGACTGCGGTGATTTGTTAATAGTGAAAAACAATTAACGATTTACTGTGTCAAATAACATACTAATTAATAGATTGGTCAAATTTAAATATGAGATAACGGGTTATTTGTTTTCAACATTTGGGGTGCACTGATAGTATAAATGAAATCATGGTTGACCGAGTTGTTTAGTGTTTTTGAGTGAAACGTTGGCGTGAATAAGGTAATCATGGTTTGTAGGTGCATTCCATCAATTTTGTATTTCGTTTTGAAAGATCTTAGTGAGTACTTTATACATTACCGGTAAGATCTGAAAATTTGAATATCATTTATTCTACTTTCCATGTTTCTCTACTAGCATATATAAGCAGTTCTGCTGTTATTTCACAATTTCACCATTGGCTACTGTCTTGCAATTTTTTATTTTCATGACCGCTAACAAAACTATTTCACTTGTTATCGAGAATCTTCTGGCATTTTCTTCTTTCGTCATCTGTTTCGGAAACTTTATAAATGTTTTTTTTCTCGTATTTCTTCAGCATATATCATTATTTATTAGTTGCCTGCTATCTTGTCATTGTAGCTAGTTTTTGATTAGAGTTTTTAATATTGTTTGGGATATATCTTTAGCTTATTATTGTTTTTGCTGTTGGTGGATGTTTTTCTAGTAATTTTGAATCTTTTTGGTTTTGTACTAATTATTCTTGCTGTGACAAGCCTATAATCACTTTCTACTCTGAATTTATTTAGCGTGCTTTGATCTTTGATTATGCTGATTTTGTCTGACAAGGCCAATTGAATATAATTTTTGACTTGATTTGAGCTATCCTGCTCCTGGTTTTTATTTGCATTCCTTTTGAAGGAGTTTTATTTGTAAATTTTCTGTTAGACTGCGAACTATATAAATCTATCTTGCTTTCTCTTAGTTCAGCAAACCGAGTGTTGATTCCTCTTGTGCTTGTGTGTCACTTTGACATTAAAGTCGCCGATTCATTTGCCATCAGCTTTGTTTAATGATCTATTTCTGACCATTGACGCCGTTCATTCTTTGCCCTTTGTCTCTATTTTGTATTACTCGACCCTCGTTAGTTTTCCAGCTCTTTTTACGTCTTTGATGCCTGGATCGCCTACCTAAGATCTCCTCAATTTCAGGATTGCACCACATGGTTGGCGCAGTCCATTTCAGCCGCTGTTTATGAATTTTAAATGATGAACCGGAAATTCAGGTGATTGTATTGGTTCATGTGTTACAAGAAAACTTACTTTCCTAGTTCTTTCTGCTGGTGTGCTTTGGTGATATTTTTGGTTTGCTTCCTGACGTATGCTGAACATATTCCATTTGTTTTTTTGCAACTTCACAATTGTAGCTAGGTTTGACAGTATTCGGTAGTTGTCTGGTTTCACCCACCTGGGGTACAATTTCATTTTTGTTGTTTGTCAATATGTAGTAAGGATTTTGCCATTAACTAGTGGGGTACCGTACCATTTTGGGCCTTGTAAATGCACCGGTCTGTCAAGGTTACCGCCCTGAACGGTTCATGTTTCAATCGGATGTGTCCAACCCCCCCACACTTAGTAACTTTCTACTTTCAAGCAGTTGTAGGCAGCTTGAAATTGTGGATAAGAAGAACACTTTTAGCCGTACTGTTCTCATTAGGGTTACATCCATCCAATATACGAAAACTCTTGTAAAATCGCTCCTGATTTCTCACCTCAGAACAATTTTCTCCGAAACTACTGGACGGAAAAAGTTGAAATTTGGTATCAACCTATAGTTTGGTGACTCAATGAGGAGTACATATCGTAAAGTAAGAAAATTTTAAATTTTATCTCTGAAATTATTGAACCTAAAATTTTTAAGAAATAGGGAAAATAGGACGTTGTCCAAAGTTTGCAGAAATAATAAGGAGAAACTCCTAATATGAATTTTCTGGGGCAAATTATAGAGTTATGAGGAACACAAATATATTTTTTTTCATATTTTAAAAATAATAGTTTAAAATATATTAAGAAAATTTACCTATTCGCCCTACATTAATTTCCTAAACTATAAAACATACAATTTTGACAAAAATCAGGAATATAGGGCCTCACATACACTTTACACGAAAAATAAGGAGAAACCCTTAATATTAATTTTAGGGGCAAATTAGAGATTTAAATAAAAAATAGAAAATAAAATTTGTTTTAGACGCTTCATGTAAGACATCAAATCAAAGGGCTCATTACCAGTGGAGTAATGAGTACAAATTTTGTTTTCACATTTTTAATGTTTAAAAGATATTTTAAAAAAATTGAGAAAATCCTAATATTAATTTTGGGGGTATTTGACCATTTTTTTTATTTTTAAACATATGGAGATCTTAATATATTTTAAGTGCGCAAAGAACATTTTTTTGTAAGTCTGTGGCAGTTTTTGCGTTTTTAGGTTTCCTAGTTTTCTAAAATCTGAAGGGCGTTGTACTATTTTACCCTAGTTTCATACTCAGAAAAACCATAAATATATAGGAAAAGGCCTCGAAGGTAGATTTTACATTTTCATAAATTTTTAGTATTGTTTTGAAAACTGAAGGATTATGGAATACGTCTCATGATCGATTTTTATTCAGCAGGTCAATATTCTTCGGATAAAATACCTACATATCATATTTTTGGAAACAAAATATTTTTTTTCTATGTAATTTATTCTTACAATGATTATTCCTAAAAGTAGAACAGGTATTTCAAGGTTTATGGTTAAATGCCTATGTAACTAAGGTATAAATTAATAATACTAAAAAAGATAATCTACGATGAACCATTTATTACTCTTGAGTAAAAGTTTGTGACAGTCTAATTTTAATCGTTTCTTACTGAAAGGAATAATTTAGAGATCGACTAGCGAACTTTATATCTGGAAGAGTTATGGTTATCCCACAAAATGTACAATGAATTTTCAAATGGGACTTCATAAACAGAGCGAAGAGAGTAAAGAAAATTAATTAATGTAATACGATTAAAATATTTCAGATTCTTTATTCATATATTTGTAGAGTCAGTAAGGCAGTGAATTAGTCCCTGACAGACTAACAAATTTTTAAGAAATCATCTATTTCAAGCATCATTTGTTGAATGACTTTCATAAGGTCTTCGAGAAATTTGTTGAAAGTTTAACATGTAATATTCTGTTGTTACAATTGTTAAGGCTGGGTGTTGTAACTCTTTCTGCTTGATCTCTGGTTATAACATGAGGATACGTATTCGTTACTTTTTTGAAAAGTGTGGCTAATAGACCGAAGATGATGTTTTCTTAATTTGTAACATGTAATATCTGAAACTACAACTAACAGCTAATGGTAAAGTTGATATGTTTTATAAATGTTCTGGTTTTAAGTTATTTTATTGATGACTAGAAGATAGGAAAGTACTAACCATAAGTGAAAATAACCAAGGTAAAGTTTCCATGGTCATTTGATGCTGACCTCGGGTTTGACTTTGACCCTCAAGGTTAATATTATAAATAGAAGCACATGGAAATGAAAACATGGTAAAGTTTACTTTCGGAGCCTGTCTAAAATTGGATTCATGATGTTCAGCGAAGTTCAAAGACATATACCGGTTTGCTTGATTCCTTACAGAATAGGTGTAGCATGGAAAAAAGACTATTTTCCGGGCCACTTGACGGTGACCTTGGATTTGATTATAAGTTAACGTCAAGGGCATCGCCAGCTTATGACTAAGGGGGGGGGGGAGCAATGGGGCAATATTATGGAGGATAAAAAATATGAACGCCGAGAGCATAATGCATTACACTTTGGAAGTCTTTGCCTTGATGACGATTGTATTAAGAACGGTTCTAATATAAATGCATACTACTTCACAAGCCCTCGACAGCACAATAACTAAATCAAACTTTTAATTAAACACAGTAATAATTATTTATTTTAACAAAAATAATATTTAATTAAAACATAACCTGCGGGGATTTTTTGCAAAACTTTTAACCACTTTAACATTAAAATTATTTAGGTTTTTATTTATTATTGCTCTGTGTGCACTCATCATGGCCAGACCATTAAGGCGATCTTCTGCCATGGTGCTTCTTAGCCATGGTTTTAGTCTTATGAGGCTGCTAAAGGATCGCTTTACTGTACAGGTCGTGCATGGTAAAGCGATCAAAATTTTCAATGCTTTTTTCGTTTCGGGAAAGAAGAAATTTGTTTCTTTTAGGACATCAACAACTGTTAGATTTGTTAGATTAAGCCAATCGTGCCACAATTGCCGCCAAAAAAAGTTTTTCGAGTTAAATCATTGAGTAATTATCTATTCAAAATAATGCTTCAGAACTACTTTTTTTTCTATTACCAAACTTCCATTTTTTTAATTATTATATCCATAAATTAGAGTTCACATCATTCTAAAAATAAATACAGAGACAAAATAAATCATCAATTAATCTCGTAAAGAAACGATGTCAAATTTGGGCATCTGACGTGTAACCTCTTACAAAAAGCAGGTTATGCATATGTCATTTGTTGAAAAATAGTTTTTATATATAGGTACAACTTATTTACATGAAGTTATTTTTTATTTCTTAATAATCTAAACTTAAATGTATTTAGAGTTTTGTAATACTATTCACAATATGAAAAATTTTGATTATTGCGGTTATTAAGGAACCGGTCCAGACCTCTTGCGGATGTTTAGTTCACTATTGTGACGCTCCTTTATTACACCGTGGTCTAGGCAATGAGAGGTTAGATTTACGAAAATGTATTAGTTAGTATAATTATATTACTAGTAATCAACACATATCAGGTATTGTAAGAAAACTATGATTATGCAAATTATTAACATCCAGTTGGATATGGAAAATCTATCACTGAAGGATGAACCATTTACATTACAAGAAGCATTGGACTAGTCAAATACGGATAAGTGGTCTTTAGTCATCTAAGATGACGATTCATGGGAACGAAGTCAAAAGACCATAGATAACCGTTCACATTAAAAAGGGATTCAAAAGGCAACATTATTTGTAACAAAGCCAGACTGGTGGCTAGAGACTTTGACCAGAGGAAAGAAATAGATTATAAAGAAACATTTAGTCCAGCTGTAAGATTTGACTCAATTAGACTGATATTATCTTTAGCTGCTGATATATAACCAGATGATTTCACAGATGGCACTGAGAAATTCTAAATTGAAAAATACTATTCTATTTAAGGACTCAAATATTCTTGCAGATGTTGAAATAATTAGTTTACCAATTTTTGCAACAACATAGACTGATTACAAATAATGCAGTCCCATGTCTTTTCACAAGTGTTTGTAAATGTAAAAGGATAACTATTGCATTTTTCACAGGTAACTGATTTTTGCTTGCACCAGATGAATCAAATGAAAGAAGAAATCGTCTTATCTTTAAAAGATGAGCTTGGAGTTAGATAGATCTATTTATTTCCATCAGTCTGCTTATTCTAAAAAAAATATTCATAAATTCCATAAGCACAATGCAAACTCTCCACCTTTACCTCTTACTCTCTTTACTTCATAGCAGGGAAGAAGCCAATTTCAACTCGAAAGATCTGATCCCTATATAATCGTTAACAAATAGTTGCACTTTAAATAAGAAATTTATCAAATGAGACTTTTTTCTTTTGTGTAAGCGTCCAATCATTTACCTAAATTTATCTACAATTAGTATACTATTTTATTTGTGTAACTATACCTACTGTAACCATAAAATTTTCTGCATTTTTAATCACTATAATGTTCCTATTGCAAACTAAGAGGAGAAAACCACAGCAAATGAAAAACCTAATAGTTCGGATTGATATATATTTTTTGAAAACAAAGCCTTTGTTGACATAGAGGTCTCTAAAACGGAACTTTTTGTTTTAGAAAGCAAGCCGTATAAAACCAACACATACAAGCGACCAATTCGGAAAAAGTTCCAGTAAATTATTATGCATTCTTCTGTTCTGTATATTAATCTACAGTTCACTGTTCATGTTGAGATTTAAAACAAAGCTCTAAATTCCCATTTTTTATTGACCCTTTCTTGTTTCTCGCCGTAAAAATAATGAAAACACCTACCTATACCTATTGTTTACGCTAAGCACATTCAACCGACCAGCTTGATTTATACTTTAAAAATAACTGAATTAACTTTGGTCATTGATAACTTGATTTGGGTTATCATCGCATTGAACTTTTAAAAAGTACAAAATATCGCAAAGTTTAAATCAAATACATTTAACAAGTTTCCATTTCCAAGTTTCTTGCCATAAAATAAAAGAGAATATCGTAACAAGCCAAGCAACGAACTCACTTAAACTGATTCATAGTTAATCTTAACGACTTCCTTCACCTATAACTACTAGGGAAGTTAGTAATATTTAACTAGATATTCGATGCATGAAACCAGAAACTTATCAAATTTTCAATAAGTAGTCTTCAGCAGAGGTTTTAAAATATGAATCACAAAAGTCAAACTATCGCAATTAGATCCGTTGGGATTTGTAGAATGTTCTAAAAGTAAATGTAGAAAAATTTTATTATCTACACTAGGTCAGTTTTGCAAAGTACGAGAATTTACCAGTAAAGATGAAATGAAGATTTGCTTAGAAAACTGTCCCGGGTTTTTCTGCATTATTAATAAATGAATAGATTTATTTTTATTGATTTATTTGAAATAGATACTAACTTTCTAGATACTAACTTTCTGGGACTGTGAAGAAAAGAAAATAAATATTTATAGGTAGGAACAATAGTTAGTATTTACACCCTCAAAGGACGGAAATGTCCAAACAGTATTTATGTTTTATCGCGAAATGTGAGTCGTACTGTGTGTAGCGTCGCTTTCTTATGATTCCCAGTGTTATAACATTCATTTTACGCTTCCAAAAATTAAAAAAAAATTAAAATCAACTTGCGAATGTTAAAACAATAACAGGCGTCCTGAACACTTCGATTGAAGAAAGAACTAGGTCTCCGTGATTTCAGAATCGAATATCATATACACTGGCAGACCGGAAATGACTGGCAAAAATCTCGAATTCATTCAGAAACCCATATAAGACGCGATTGCCTTATGGGTGGCAGTTTATTAGATTAGATTAGTTCAAATAAAGACGTTTAAATTGTGCGAAGTCTGTAATAAAGTGGTGTTAGAAATGGGATGACCGGAGGTCAACTGGGCATGAATAAAACTTAATAAAATTCTCCAACGGAACTATAGGGTAAATTACTTCCGAAGACGTCAGAGCTTGGTGCCGGAAATGTGACACCTGTGTAGCCAGTACAGGCCCGAAGACAAAGGGCAGAATGCAGCAATACAATTGAGAGAATTGCCATTGATGTCGCCAGTCCATTTCCAGAGTCTGAGAGGGGGAACAAATACATTCTGGTAGCAATAGATTACTTCATCAAATGGCCTGAGGCATATGCTATACCCAATCAAGAGGCAACCATAGTATCGACGGTGCTGGTAGAGCAGCTATTTAGTAGTTTTGGTGTCCTGTTGAAGTTACATTCAGACCAAGGGCGTAACTTTGAATCCAATGTATTCTAGAAGATCTGTTGTTGTTGGGAATCAAGAAAACGAGAACCACAAATTGAGATTGGAGGGAGTGGTTGAAAGATTTAACATGAACTTGGAAGAACATTTATCCAAGGTTGTCAACAACAACCAGCGTGATTGTGATGAGCATATTCTTCTATTCCTCTTGACCTATCGCTCAGTCATACACCACAGCACAGGATTGAATTCAATCAGAGTAATATTTGGAAAGGAGCTGAAATTACCTTGGGATTTTGCCTTTAGTTCACCAGAACCGCCCAAGAAGTTAACGATTATGCCGACGATCTCTGACAGAACATGCTGGGAATACACGAGCTAGCCCGAACGCAGATGCTGCCCACCAGTGATCCGATGAAGACACGCTATGATCTCAAGACAAATTCAGTCGGTTTCCAAGAAATAAATAAGGTCTGGCTATACCAGAGGAGCAAAGGCAAGTTGCCAAAACTCACACCAGCCTGGGATAATCCATACGAGGTGCTCAAGAGGATCAATGATGTTGCCTATCGTATTCGCCGCAGTCCTAGAGCTAAGATGAAAGTGGTTCATTTAGGTCGTTTGGCTCTTTATCATCGAGAGTATAATTCTGATTGGGACGATCAGAATTAAAGGGGGCAGTGTTATGACATTCATTTACGCTGCCAAAAATTAAATAAAATTTCGAGAAATGAGTCTCTAATTAAAAACCATTTTTCGAACGATAAAAACCGACCGAACATAAAAAAGTAACAACAACAGGCGTCCCGAACACTTGGATTGAGGAAAGAACTTGAGTCCACGTGATTTCGGGATCAAGTATCATATACACGGGCAGTCCCGAAATGAGTGGTAAAATTCTCGAACTGAATTAAACATATGTAAGACTCGATTGCCTTATAGGTGGTAGTTTTAGTACAACGCAGCGTGGAGCATATGAGCTGTTTAAGTGTATACTATTAGTCACTTTGGTTTGGAAACCAAGCAAGTGTATTTTGGGCAAATAAAGACGTTTAAACTGGGTAAATAAACCCACGGAGTCTGCAACACTAGAAAAGAAATAGGTTTACTAAAACTATCAAAGCATTTATGATACTATTTTTTCGAGATTTTACACTCCATTGAGCGTAAGTCAATATATTGTTTCTAGTCGAAAACCTTTATCAGTTGCGCTTCCCTCAACTGATCGAAATCTATTAATTATGTATTTAGTACATATAATTGAATTTAATATTTTATCGCGAAATATTATTTACATCTAGGAGTTTCAGGAAAATCTAGCTCATCCTGTGTCAGATCCGCACCCGTTAGGCCGTTTCCCTGTGATTCTTATTCGAGATCAATTAAAACAGCATAACTATGTATTTCGTTCGGAAACGAGGTTTGGAGAAGATCATACTGTTACGAGAATTAATCCGACAGCTGGTGCAATCGGCCCTCAACCAATTCATGGAAGGGACATTATTCCGATAAATTCGTGGAACCCGAAATGTTTGTCTCTCAACCGGCGGACCGCTGCCGTTACTGGGAATTCCCTTAAAACTTCCAGAACATGATGGAATTTTCCGATAGTTCGTGGACGTACCAGACAATTCCGAGATTAATATATAAAAGGAATCGTTTGGGATAGGAGGCATTCAGTTTTCGTCGGTTTTTAAATAAATCCAAGAACTGAACTGAACCCGAGTGTGAAAATAAAAACATTACAGTGGTGTCAGGTGTGAAGTGTATTTGTGGAACTTTAAAAGTGACAATGTTTAAAAACGTGAGTTTGGACCAATTGAAAGTGACCGACTTAAAAAAAGAACTTGAGGAAAGGGATTTAGAAATTAGTGGGAAGAAAAGTGAATTAATACAACGGCTACGAGATGCCCTAATAAATGAAGGTAACGATCCCGATACATATTTGTTTGAAGTTTCTGGGAATGGGGACATGACTATGCTATTAAAGAAAATGGAAGAAAATTCAAAGACTTTAGAAGATAAGCTACAAACATTACAAGATAATTCTAAAATCATGAAAGAGGCTCTAGAAGATAAATTGCTAGAAAATTCTAAAAACTTGAAAGAGTCATTAGAAGACAAACTAGTAGAAAATTCTAAAAAGTTGAAAGAGGCGTTAGAAGAAAATTTGAAAAGTATGGTACAGAAAAATTCAGAAATTTTGGAAGAGAAAATATTAGAAACTGAGGCTCAGATGGAAGAGCTAAAGCAAACAATAGTCGAAGAGTCAGTCAAAAATGAAACGCGGATAGAAGAGCTAAGACAGATAATGGAGGGCGAGATTAGCAAAATAAAAGAACGAGTAGTCACAATACAAAGGGGAGAAACACAATCAAAAACCGCAAGCAGAAACAGTACAGAGGTAGTGGATTCAAAAATTGGCCTCGAGGGGACAAGACACAAAATGAAACCTCCCCAATTTGATGGAAAATCATCATGGACTAATTATCGTCGCCAATTCGAGGCTGCAGCTAAGCTAAACGGATGGTCGGCAGAGGAGAAGGCAATCGCATTAACCCTAGCCTTAAAAGGGGATGCTACAGATATCTTACAAACATTGAATACCTCGGAGCAAGAAGACTACGAACAACTGGTCAAACATGTAGAACTGAGGTATGGTCAGACCCATTTGGAGCACGTGTACCAATCCCAACTAAAACTTTTGGATGGACTTCGGGACAACGAAGCCAGGCAAGCATTGACGTTAGCTCGACCGACTCAATTAGTGGATGCCCTGGCTCGAGCTCTGGAATTCGAGGCAGCGAAAAATACCTGTAGAGGTCAGGGCAGAGTCCGAATTATTGAAGGAGAATCCGAAGATGGCGGAAACGAGGAAGCCTCTGTAAGAAAAATTATAGAAGAAGTCCTTACCGAAAAAAGACTAGTGAGATGTCGGAAGTGTCGTAAGGTAGTACATGTCCAGAGTCGTTGCAAGGAGAGGAACGGAGTCCAGACTTCCTCGTCGGGGAAACTAAAGAAGGCCTATGTAAAGGGACCATCGTCGACCTGTAGCAAACAAGTGTCAACTACCAACGCATATGTCGCTTCGCTGCGCAACCACGTTAACATTGTCTTCGTAGATGGCCTTATTAATAAGAAGCAATGTGCAATGCTGCTGGATACAGGTGCGACAAAAACAGTTATAAGGCCCAACATCGTTTTAGAGACGATGATAAAACCAACCAAATGGCAACTACGAACAGCGACAGGAGAAGCAGCGAAAGTCCATGGTGAAATAGACGTTGAAATGACCTTGGGGAACACAACCTTCCTACATCGGGCATTAGTGGCAGACATCGAAGATGAAGTAATCATTGGAATGGATGTCATGAGCTCCAAGGGATTCCAGTTAAACTTCAAAGATGGAATTCTGCGAGTGAATGATGAAGAAGTGGTGCTTCATGGAAAAGATGAAATAAAGCTTCAAGCCATCTTAGCAGAGGATGTCAATGTTCCGGAAAGAGCTGAAATCATTATAGATGCTTGCTTAGATGGGAAAGCTCAAGCTGGAATAGTAATGATGTTTGCTCCCGAACTTAACGACGGAAATGTAGGCAGAGGAGTCGCACTGGGGAAGACTCTGTTTCGTGCCAGGGAGATTGTTCCAGTAAGAGTAATGAACCTGAATCATTACTCGGTTGTGATAAAAAAAGAAACAATTCTGGGCCATTGTTCAACAGTTTCCTCTGTAGTCAGAAGCACACAGCATGCAGAAATACCACCAGGTAAACTATCTGAGGAACTGGAAAGACTCATCACCGATTCATCTAAGAATTTGAAACCAAACCAGAGAGCAAAATTGAGGGACATCGTTAGAAACTACCAGGATATCTTCGATGTAGGGAATGGCAAAAGAGGACGAACTGATCTGGTGAAACATAAAATTAATACTGGGGACGCTCAACCTATTCGACAGTCGGCGAGAAGACTACCTCTAGCTAAAAGAGAAGAAGCCGACAGGATAGTCCGCGAGATGGAGGAAGAAGGTGTTATTAAACCATCCAATAGCCCTTGGGCTTCTCCAGTTGTCTTGGTTAAAAAGAAAGATGGTTCGACCCGATTTTGCGTGGACTATCGGCCACGCTACAAGAAAGACAGCTATCCCCTTCCAAGAATAGACGATACCCTAGATACGTTGATGCCGTTTGGGTTGTGTAATGCTCCAGCGGCGTTTGAAAGATTGATGGAAACAGTGTTAAAAGGGCTTTCATGGGAAACGTGCCTGGTGTATGGAAAATCATTTGAAGACCACATCAAGAACCTGGAGGAGGTGTTTCGGCGACTTCGGAGTTCCGGACTAAAGTTAAGCCCGAAGAAGTGTCAGCTGTTCCAAGAGGAGGTGCAATATCTTGGACATGTGGTTTCCGCAGAGGGTGTAGCTGTTGATAAACAGAAAGTCAAAGCTGTCCAGGAATGGCCGATACCTAAAGACATCCACCAGTTAAGAAGTTTCCTGGGGTTATGCACGTACTATCGTCGGTACGTAGCCGGATTTGCCAAGATCGCCAAGCCAATTACTAGACTCACAGAGGGGAAGGTACAGTACCAGTGGGACGAGGAGTGCCAGAGATCATTCGAGGCACTGAAAAGAGCATTGACGAGTGCCCCCGTCTTAAGTTATCCTTTGCCAGATGGGAAGCAATGTCGGAATTGGTGCGGTGCTTTCGCAGATCCAAGACGGTCAGGAGAAAGTCATCGGCTATTTCAGCAAGACCTTGAGCAAGCCGGAACGGAATTTGCGTTACTCGCAGGGAACTCTTGGCTGTGGTAAAGGGGGTAGAACATTTCTACAAGTACCTCTATGGTAAAAGATTCTTCCTGAGGACTGATCATGCAGCACTGCAGTTTAAAAACCCCGAAGGACAAGTGGCCAGGTGGATTGAGCGGTTGCAAGAATTCGACTTCCAGACTGAACATCGAGCTGGAACAAGCCATAAGAATGCTGATGCCCTATCGAGGAGACCATGCCCTGATGATTGCAAACATTGTCAGCGAGCAGAAGAAAAAGGGGCTGTTCTCTGTAGAACTACGGCCATCGATGACCATTGGCAATCTGCGGAGATCCAAAAAGATCAGAAATTAGATCCAGATTTGAAAGAAGTTATCCGGTGAAGGAAGAAGACCGCAAACCTACGTGGCAGGAGATTTCCCGATACTCACCAACCATAAAGTCGTACTGGGCTCAGTGGAACTCCCTCATACTGGAAAATGGACTTCTCAAGCGCGTCCTGGAAACTCCAGAAGAGGGAAACGACAGAAAACAGATTGTAGTTCCCAGAAATAGGATATCAGAGGTTTTACGAGAACTACATGATGGTACAACTGGAGGACATCTGGGAGTAACGAAAACCCTGGGGAAGTTAAGAGAACGCTTCTATTGGGTAAACTGCCAAGTGGATGTCAAGGACTGGTGCCGGAAATGTACTGTTTGTGCAGCAAGAAATGGGCCTCAGAAGCGTCCAAAAGCTCCCATGAAGCAATATAACGTGGGCAGTCCATTTGAAAGAATAGCCATTGATGTTGCCGGTCCATTTCCTGAATCCGACTCTGGAAGCAAGTACTTTGTGGTGGTGATGGACTATTTTAGTAAATGTGCAGAAGCGTATGCCTTGCCGAATCAAGAAGCCTTGACCGTTGCTGATGTCCTTGTCAAGGAATGGATCAGTCGTTTTGGTGTTCCCTTGGAGTTGCACTCAGACCAAGGTAGAAACTTCGAGTCTACTCTTTTCCAAGACGTCTACAAGCTCTTGAAGATCAATAAAACACGGACGACGGCATCACACCCGCAATCCGATGGAATGGTAGAACGGATGAATAGAACCATTAACCGCCATTTGTCAAAGGTAGTCTCTGACCACCAAAGAGACTGGGACCAGTATCTGCACTTGTTTCTTATGGCATATCGTTCGTCTGTGCACGAGTCTACGGGTCAGACCCCGGCAAGCGTTATTATGGGACGAGAGTTACGACTACCATGCGATTTGAAGTTTGGATGTCCCCTAGGAGAAGAGACTGCAGGTGAAGACTATGTCAGCCGGTTACGTCGAAAGGTGGACGGCATACACCAACGAGTCCGGTTAAATATCGAGAATGCCAGTGCCCGAATGAAGGAAGCCTATGACATCAAAGCCGAGAGCGGAGAATTCCAAGTTGATGATCTTGTTTGGTTGTATAACCCGCAACGTCGTCGTGGATATTCGCCCAAGCTACAGAGATCTTGTGAAGAAAATCAACGATTTTGTCTACCGAATAAAGAAGCTACCTCGGGGAAAACCAAAGGTCGTACATTTCAACAGGTTAGCCCCTTATGCCGGAAGTCATGACAGCGAAGATGACCAAGCTTGGGCAGCATCCAACCACCCGATGACGAGATGACCTTCGAACAGTTTATGGCACTGTACTCTAATGGGCAGAAAGTGCAGCACGACGTGATCACAGAGGAACCCCGAGACCTGTTTAAGGTGCCCATAGAATATGCCCTGGCTCATTGTGTGGCTCGAGATCTCCGGATGTTCAGAGGTATAGCCAAGGTGTTTGCCAAGAAGTACGGTCAGTTCCAGAAGCTACGGGAACAAGATCCAGTGGTAGCTAAGGTCCTTCATCTCGAAGTTAAACAACCAGTTGGTACCAGAGACATCTTTTATTTGGTAACGAAAACATTCTCCCAGGACAAGCCAACATACAGCGATCTTTGGAAGACTCTGGTAGAATTGAGGAATGTGATGATGGAGAAAAATCTGATGAAATTGGCGGTCCCAAAGATAGCCTGCGGATTGGATGGACTGAATTGGAGGGTGGTGAGAAGTATGATGGAAACAATCTTTCGATTCAGTGGCGTCAACATCCTGGTATGCTGTCTCAGTACTCGCAGCCCAGATTCGAAGACCGTTGACTGTTACTTCCACCAAACTTCTCGTTGTCGAAATGGAGAGTCCTGCAAATATCGTCATACCAAGAAGGATTCTGGGACATTCCGGGACGAAATGGCCTTAAGGAGGGGGCAATGTTACGAGAATTCATCCGACAGCTGGTGCAATCGGCCCTCAACCAATTCATGGAAGGGACATTATTCCGATAAATTCGTGGAACTCGAAATGTTTGTCTCTCAACCGGCGGACCGCTGCCGTTACTGGGAATTCTCTTAAAACTTCCAGAACATGATGGAATTTCCCGATAGTTCGTGGACGTACCAGACAATTCCGAGATTAATATATAAAAGGAATCGCTTGGGATAGGAGGCATTCAGTTTTCGTCGGTCGTTTGTACAGTTAAGATAAAATGTAAATAGTAGTTTCTGTGAATATAAATTTGTGTAACAGTAGTGGAAATAAATTAGAGTGAGTTAGACTGTGTTTTTAAATAAATCCAAGAACTGAACTGAACCCGAGTGTGAAAATATAAACATTACAATACTGTCTTTCCACAGTTACTGGAACAGCATCAAAAATTTTTACTACATTCTAGAGTGAATCCGAGAAGATATCCAACAATATTCAAATTTTCGTCTGTAATAGTTACCTGTAATTGGGATTTCTGTGGCATTTTGTTCAACATTTTTCGGAAAATATTTGTGTTCTGGTAATTTTTATGTTTCACATTCCATAAACTTGTAGTTTCAAAAATTAACCTAATTAAATAATTAAAACTTAAGTCTACCATATAGTGTGTTGTCTAGTTGCCGTTGGTTACTAGTTTTGTACCTTCCTAATCGACTTGTGTAGATGGAGAGATTTTGTCGTAGACTGTGAAGACACTGCTCAGATGTGATATTATCTCCATCCCATTAAGAGTGCATTCGGTTATTGTCCATGATAGACTTGATAAGTCACTATGTTCTTTTGTTCCTCAACCCTCGTGGGTACCTGGTCCTCAAATGTCTTCGAAGAGAATTGATTTTCCCTACAGTCTTCTTTACCAAGGTCGTATTTGAGCATTGAGGTGTTTGTCTAAATTGGGGAGGAACTTGCTTTGGTGTGATTGCAACTCCCATTGTACTACAGATGGCTAGTTCAGCATAGTAGATGAGTGGGTGTGGCGACTCTAATTTGGCAAGATACATTTGTTCATTGCCTGTAAGACGATACTCAGTTTCTTTGACGATCTTGGGAAGAGTTGGTTAAATCGGTACTTCTGAAAATGTACAGTATGAACTTTCAGTTTCTTAACTTAACATGTCTACAACAGATAAGTATACAAATATTAGTACACAGGTTGATCATATTGTAGAGAATTCTTGATCTTAAAACATCTGTGAGGAAGACCACACTTCGACTACGTGGTACCGACTGTAAAATAAACGCTTTAACACACTCTATACTCACAGAACTATTTATAATTTACCTTAACTTAACAATACGGCAGTCGAATACTCGAATGAATCCCATCGCCAGCTGTCCGTATTTATATATTTCTCTCGGAATTCTCTACTAGGTCAACGAGCCATCGGGAAATGTCTTCTCGAAGATTCGATATACAAACATTTCGCATTCTCCGCAATATCGGATGAAGGCCGATTGCACCAGCTATCGGATGAATTCTCCATCATAACAGTCCTCAATTCTACCAGAGTCTTCCAAAGATCGCTGTATGTTGGCTGGTCCTGCGAGAATGTTTTCGTTACCAAATAAAAAATGTCTTTTGTACTCAGTGGTTGTTTATCTTCGAGATGAAGGACCTTCACTACCACTGGATCATGCTCCCTTAGCCTCTGGAACTGGCCGTACTTTTTGGCAAACACCTTGGCTATTCCTCTGGACATCCGGAGATCTCGACCAACATAATGAGTCAGGGCATATTCTATGGGCAACTCAAACAGGTCTCGGGGTTCCTCTCTGGTTACATAGTGCTGCACTTTCTGCCCATCAGTGTACAGTGTCGTGAACTTATCGAATGTCTTCTCGTCATCGGGTCGTTGGATGCTGCGGATTTGGTCTTGGTCAACTTCGCTGTCATGACTTTCGGCATAAGGAGCTAACATGGTTAGGCTATTTATTTTCCACTTCTAAAGTTCCACAAATACACCCCACACCTGACACCACTGTAATGTTTTTATTTTCACAATCGGGTTCTGTTCAGTTCTTTCATTTATTTATAACACAGTTTATATTCACAGAACTATTTACAATTTATCTTAACTTAACAATACGACTCGAATGAATCTCATCGCCAGCTGTCCGTATTTATATATTTCTCTCGCAATTCTCTAGCAGGTCAAGGAGTCATCTGGAAATGCAGATTCGATATAATTCGACGAATCCCCATTAACGCTAGCCGTCGGACGAAGGTCGATTGCACCAGCTATCGGATGAATTCTCGTAACTTAATCGGAAGTCCTCCATGCTCGTCAAGTTTTGATACACGTAGTTTTTAAATAAAAGTGTGTATCCTCTAATCACAATCAACGATAATTTCAACGCTTAATAAATAAAAAGTTTGTGCAAGTTGAAAACGCAATATTCTAATCAGTATATTATCATCTAACACAAATTTCTTTCTCGACGCAACCGGAGACGGTGTCGCGTTACAAACTTTAAATCTCGCGAAGAGTTCTCGTGAAAATGCATTTTCTTTACAAGTGAGTTAGTGTCCCGCATACTTTCCCGTTTTCTTTAATTTATAATGCGGGTATATTTTTGAAGTCGTTGGCAAAGGATATGGCTCAAGTAGTTTTCAAAGATTAAATTTATCCTGCCGAAGGTATTTTGTAATTTTGTTTTGTCGGTGGAAAATAATTTTCATGTATAACAATGTAGACTGACAATTTCAATTTCATCCTGTGTCAATATTTTCTTTAATCGACGAAAAGAGGGTTTATTGACAAAGGATAACGTCCTTTGACATTGAACATGTTATGGTCGTTCACTTATTGGGATTATACAAGATATACAAGAGGTACAGCTTTTCACTTACCTCTTTTTATTATTAGTAGTTTATTTTGAATTGGAGCTGTACTTCTCAGTGCAATATTTTATTAAACCTGATCCTAAATATTCTGCTGATACAGATGACTGTCATAATTGAGAAGGGAATTTAGTTTATGCTTGTAAAAGTTATGGGCATAAATGACAAATTCGTTTCATCTTGTAGACCGTATGAGTGCAAATATTTTGAGGAGTAACAGTTCAGTTGAAAATAAACCAAAAACCCTTATAACATTTTGCAAGGACTATAGTATCCTCAACAAAAAAGATAATGTAAGGAATTTCCCACATATTTTTACTGCCACAAATAGATATTGTTGCCTTTACAATGCTTGTCAAGCTTAAAATTTAGATAGAAATTAGTTTATATGACTAAGCTTTTTAGTAAAGATAAACCACTTATTTGATAATTAAAAATAAATCGGAAGTACATGGCAAACTGCCTGTAAAGATATTGCAACATCGCGAAATACCGTCTGCATTCTTTGTTTTTGTATTATCGTTTCATTTACATTTAAAGGCTTTTGTGCTAAACTTATGAAATATCAAAATGTGAAAAAATGAAAAAACCGGGTTCACCCATTTATTAGCTTTGCCTGTATCTGGATATTTAAGTAACGGAATGTTAAAAGTCAATTATACTTCTAATTATTGTATAGAGATGGAACGTTGTATGTATATGTATTTAGTTTAGATGACAATACAATAAGTTGGTTTCATTGCGCAGGGTTAAGTAAATAAATAAAATAATTTTTTTACCGATACCGTCTCATCCACCAAAATTTTATATATCATTTGGTTTGTTTTGTCATTAGTTTCTTAAACTGTAATTATTATCTGTTTATAGTTTGAAACCTATTAATTTTAGAGAAAACTTGGAGGATATAAAAGACAAACCTTGTTGCAAAATAACAAAAGCGAGCAATATTTGTTTCAGAACACTTACATACGCCGGTCTGGAAAACTTTACCTACATAATAAAAATGTATAAAAATAGAGTTATGCACCCTAGAACCAAACCTAATGATACAAATATAAGTGGTTTACTCCATGAAGATGAGTTGTTGAAACGGTTTGGTGTTAGGAAGCAAAACAGTATTCGCTCAAGAGGTCGAAATTGTTTAAAATTCAAACACATAGACAAGAAATTGCCGATTGGTTTACCTTGTAAAATATTTGGTATAAAAATGAGAAGGGAGATTATAAAGACGATTAGTTTCTCCGCCCTCTTAACGGGCAAAGAACGCGTGGATTTTTATATAGTTCTATAATTTTAGGCGAAAAATTATACAAATTATTTTTTGAAACATGGTTCAAAAATAGCAACTATTTTTAAATGTGAGTTTTTCTGTGACATTTTTAAAATTGCTTTTAAACAAATTAAATTTACAATCAAGATTGGGAGGTGACAAACCCACGAATCTAGTAAGCAAGGCGTTTTTGCAATGTGTCAATGGCACAATGGTTGCTACAGCAATAGATGACACTAATCGAGGCGGACGGAAAAATCAGGACGGTGTTCAGAAATCCGAAGACAATATCTGTTTATAGCAACAAAAATGCATGAAACTCCATGTGAAAAAGTAGATTATGCTCTAAAGAAAAAACAACATCAGTTATACAATACAAAACCACGATGTCAGACCTAATAAACTGAAAACACAAGTCCAAATGCAAGATTGATCAAAGAAACAATTGAATTCATGAGAGGCCTCATAGTCGAAATTAGGTGTTTTTTTTTCAATATATGGACTTTCTTTTCCTTGGTGAGGTTTAAGGCTGTTGCAGATTTAATTATATTTTTTAAATAAGTAAATTTCTTTCATATTTTATTCTACCAAATTCCTAAGCATTACAGTTGCAGTCTTCTTGTAGTACATTGTAGTGAAAAATAGGCAAGCCACTTAACAAATTTATTGTAAAACTTCAGATAATAATTTATATTTTAAAAAGAACCGATTTCAACTGGCTTAAAATAAAAACCGTTTAGAAACCGTGTGCAGTCTCTCTCTAATTAGTATTTTTATTCTATAACTCAACTCCAGACGATGTTGCAATCGCCCTGTATAAGTATTAATCTTCTCCACCCTATTGACTGTTTCTATTTTTCTATTGTTTAAATCACCCTGTATACCTATAATTTTACTTCACCCCCATATCAAGTATAAAGCAACTACTTGTGTTCCACACTGTCTTACATTTTTTTAACCACCCTGTATAACTGTAATTCCACTCCATCTTATATTTCAACCATCCTGTATATGCAACTGCTTCTAACATTTTTGAACCCTACGTCCTATAATTCAAATATCCTTACTGCATATGCTTATTTAACAATTTTTTAATAACGTTTTTTGATCCACTCTGTATAGGTATAGTTTTACTACACTCTTATTTCAACCACTTTGTATACGCAACTACTTATATGCCACCCAATACAACATTTTTTAACCACCCTGTATAACTTCAATTATATTCCACTTTATATTTTCAACCCCCTATATATTCTTATGTACCACTCAATATCACAATTATTACTACATTTTTTTGAACCCACCTGTATAACTGTAATTTTACTTCGCCCTATATTCAACTGCGCACATTGCTTGCTGCTTTTCTTTTTGATTACACTAATGGCCCCGTAAAATGAAAACGGTTGCAAACACCCTGTATTATACACTTTCATGGTATATTTTAAGCGAGATATATATGACCATAATTTGACATTTACATTGATGTTAACCTTTTTTTGCACATATTTTTCTGATTTTCCGAAAATCGGTATGTTTTACGTTATAGATTTATACGGAATCAAGCTGGAATATCTCTTTGTAGAAAACAATTTAAAATATTCATATTGATTGAGCCGTTTTAGAGAAAATAATGTAGATTCATTGAAACTCACTAAAGTGTCAGTGGTGGATTTACACTAGGGGCAGTCGGGGCTGGTGCACAGGAAGACAAATTTTCAGGGCCGCAAAATTTGGAAAGTGACAAAAAATTATTATCAAGATTTGCTCAATATAATTAATTAATCCTTTCAATGATCATTCTTTATGTAATTAATAATTCAAGAAATTCCATTAGAGCATTATTTGTTGATTATAATTTGGCACTGCAAGTAAAAGTTATCTAATAATCAGAGTCATTTAATTGAAATAATAGTCGATTTTTTCAGTTTCTGGAGTTAAAGAAATTAAATTATTAGTAGTTTTTTAGAAAAACTGAAAATTTTTTAGGGTTATACTTGCATTATTCAGAACTTAAATTTTAATCAACGATTTAAAAAAAATAATAATAATTTATCGATTATACAAATTAATTTTAATTTAAAATAATTTGGATTTAATAAACTTGCAAAAGCGCATGCTGCCACCTACAGTCTGTTTTACAAATGTATATAGGTTTTATTGATTTTAAATTAGTGATTTTAATTTAGAAAATATGATATATAAACTATAAGTTTGAATAAAATATCAGTATTAATTGGAGCAGCATTTTTTCCGGTGACCAGGGCGGCATTAAGTTAAATTCGGTCCTGCCCTTAATTACTGTTATTTCTGATTTGTGGAAAACCGTATATCTCACGTTATAGAAAATTATATAGTATCTTTCTGTAATATTCCTTAATACAATGCCGTTTAAATCATCAAAGTTGCCCAAGCCGTTTTTGAATAATCACTGATCATACACAAAAAAAAAACAGTGCCGAGGAATTGATAACCTCCTTCTATTTGGAAGTCGCTTAAAAATTCATGCGGAAGACAACAATATAGACTAAGCCTTGCCAACATTACGGTTGACTGATTCAGTATTCTCAGCAATTCCGTTTTAAACTTGAAACTCTACAACTATGACACGTGTTTAAAACACCTGATTTTATCTGAGAAGAGGAAGATAATGTGTACCTTAAAAAATAAATAAACACCTAATTAATTTTATAAATGCGAATGTGAAAATGTTGTAGGCTACTTTTTCGCGCGAAAAAATGGTGATAGGGGTGTATTTTTGAAGCTAGGCCGCTGATAGTAGACAACAGCTAAGAAAGGATTTCTGAAAATTTACATTTTGAGGATGATAATGGAGCGGGCGGGCTGCTGAACTTTGTATGAAACTTTTTATGGCAGAGTCTGATTTGGTTCAAGTTTGGCAGAAATATTTATATTAAGATTTATATATTAATTTTTTAAATTACTCTTTAGAGAGGGTGAAATATAAGTAGCAAAGTATATGTGGAAAAATCGTAATCTAAAAAATGATTCTAACTGACAAGGACAATCAAAAGTGAAAAGAGATGTTCATTAACTGAAAATAAAATTTAGGATGAAGTGAAGTTTTCAGTTCGTGGCGAGGCAGAACCTGCAATTCTGTAGTTAATTTTTGTCTTTCTGTAACTAGTTAATCTGTACCTTTGTTGCCTAACAACCACAATTAGTTGACAAAATCAAGAGAAGTTTGATGGCCTAATTATTCTTCGGTATAAAATAGTCGGTTTTTGTAATCTGGGTTAACGAATTTTGACCATTGCTTCACACGTTTTTTTTCTCGCTCGTTTACCGAATTTTAAGACAATAATTTATAAATATGTACTTACTTATTTATCTATTGCAGTGTTTACATTCTTCTATTTACAATTAAGAGGAGTTACAGTTGCTGAAATGTTTCTTGGGGAACAACATATGGAGGAAAAAAGTACCTATATGTTCTACTTTTTCTAGATGAATGTCACTTCTGGTCTATCCAGTTTGTATTTTTGAATTTTTTGGGAATAACACCATTTGTGGAGAAACTTGTATATTTCGAATGTTCAACCATTGGACCTTCTAAATCAGACGCCGTTCTAAATGACAATAAAATGGCACAATGAAATTCTAAAAAAAAAATTCTAAAGGCAATTTTATAAGGCAAATGGTACACTTTATATAATTGCCATTACATACTTTTAAATTACTTTAATTTTATTATCTTATTTTATTGCCAGTGAGAACGATTTCAGGGGTCCGATTTCAACCCTGAAACGTTTGAAATATTTCAGAAATATAGAATTTTCCGTAAATGTGATGTTATTCACAAGAAATTCAAAAACATTAATATACGGGGCATATATGGGTATACAATCTTTTCTAGAAAATTATGTACAATACGAACGGAATCAATACTATACAGTTATACAAAGACTTGTCACTATTAAAGAGTTCGCATATATAAAGTTTTAATTGAAACAAACTTACGGGCATTCTGTGAAACTGCTTGAAATATATCCACAGGGCTATATGTTCTTCGGAATAGAAGTGAAAATTTTTCGTTTATTAACACAAAAGAACAAAATAAAATAAAATCTCTGAAATCCACTTCAAGCGAAACGTCTTCTTTAGTTTAATTCCGAACAGCAATTCCGAATAAAACGATTCTATAATGAAGTAAACAGCATTGCATAATTGACTTGTGAAAGCGTTATCCGGAAGGATTCCTTTTTCCATTACACAAAAGTACAGCAACTATCTTATCCATTGTGGGACCCATTCAGCACATGAATTGAAATAAATGGTTGTGACCTTAATTTTACACTCATGTATTCAGCTCGGCTTTTCGCAAACATTTCTCAACTATAAATATGGGTGACATGCTAGTACGGCACAATGTGCTCACGTTTTTGTATCATTTGAATGGCTGATGAAAAGGGCATGGTGAAGAATATATCCATAGAACGTCCATAACTTTCAGTTCCGATTCACACACGACCGATCGCATGCACACCAATGGAAATGGATTCTGGTTACGTTGAAATGACGTACATTTGAATATGTAAATCATTTTCTGACATCACTACAAAATTAAAAGATTAGAGTTTCCACTTGACGCTACAGCGGAGATATGACTAGTGTATTCGGTAAACATGTTTTGATACTCGCTTTGGGATATTGGCGATTAATAATATTCCAGGAATCTACAAGTCTCCGAATGTGCAACATGTGAATTTAGAATGCAAATAAATCGACTAATAAAGCCGGAAATGATAAATGGATTGCGTTGTTACAGCGATTTTTTACTTACTATTACTTATTATTTTAGAGATATTAATAAGCTCTATTTGATATAACGGGAGAGCTATACAGGAGTGTCACACAAATCTTCAAGATGTTAAGGTAGGAAAATATTCTGAGATGAACTACGATTAATTAAAATTAAAAATAGACTTGTTGTTTTTTTATAAAAAGGCAATCTAACAAAAACTGAATAAATAACAAATTTTGTTCTATTCCGCCTGTTTAGTAGGGTTTTCTCTCCTCAGATATTCCCTGCAGCAGATAATCTATATATAAATAGGCTAAGACAAAACGATTAGGTACCATTTTCTCCTCTGTCTCTCAACCGATTTTCTTCATTTTTATTTTGTTTAGTAGCTACTGACGACCTTCAGTGCAGAATGCTAATATTAATTTATAATAATGGTTCATTCATTAAATAAAATATAATAAAAATTCATTATTTACGTCATAATGTCAACGCCAAACAACTGAATGTGCCGCGTTCCGCCACCGCCAGACTCAAAACTTTGAGTAATCATATATAGACGGACCAATGCTGTTTATACTTAGAGCATGTACTACTGGAAGTGGCATGCAAGAGTTGTTATTGTTTAGTGGTAAAGTAATCGTTGTATATTATAATTATACAGGGCGATTTCAGATATGTTCAAAATAATTTTTTTCGTGGGTGGCACATAAGCAGTTGCATATATAGGGTGTTTAAAATACAGAGTAGAGTGCAATTATAACTAATAAAATAATTATATAGGGAAGCCCATTAGCGGTTGAATTTACAGGGTTCTTGGAATAGAAGGTGCAGTAGAATTACGGTTATACAGGGTGGTGCAAAGAGCATTATACAGAGATGCATATACAGGGTGGCGGAAATTGAAATGCAACATTTTGTAACCCATAAGCAGTTGTATATATAGGGAAGATGAAATATAGGGTGAGAGGAATTATAGTAATACAGGATGATGATAAAAAATGTTAGAAACGGAAATAATTTATAGAGTAGCATACGAAGAGTTCCATATATATGATGATTGAAATATAGGTCAGAGTAGAGTTATAGTTACAGTAGATAGTTAAAAAATTCATAAACAAAAAGAGTAAATACCGTGGCTCATAGGCAGTGGCATATACAGAATGATTTACCGGGTGGTTCAAAAATGTTAAAAAATAATATGCGTGGTCCATGAGCAGTTGCATATACAGGGTGGTGGAAATATATAATGAGATGGAATTATTATAATGAGGATTTTAATAAATGTTTGAGAGTTGAGTGCAATTATAGCTATACAGACAGGTTAGAAAAAATAAATATGTATGGTAACCCATTAGCGGTTGCTTTGTTGTCATATTAAATTAAGAATTACGAATTTGAATACAAATAATGTCGTATGAATTATATTTGAAAATAACTTGAATTTCTTTACTTATTTGTAAAAGCGAGATGTAAGACCGACATCTAGGATTTTCGAGGAAACTATCACACAGAGGTTCCGAATCTGGATCCGTTCCGTGTAATTGCTGTTCTCCCTAAGGTCCTAGGATAGAATGTCCCGATACGATTTTCAGGTTACTTAACCTGCCAGAGATATTGACACAATTGGTCGAATTTCGACCACTGGGCGACAGCTAGTTATTAGAAATTGTCAATGGGGAATAAAGTATTGTAAGACAATTTCGAATAATTGTCTGGGTTACTGGTTGTGTGTATATACATTTTTGTTCTCAGAAATTCTGAGTGAAAGAGAAGTCAGTATTTCTGTATATAAATACTGTTTTGCATCTTATGTGATACTTCTCGGTGTTTGGTGAGGTTTCAAGTCCAACTCTGGAATCATTATGAATTGCTGTGTGTTTTAACTGGAGGTTTATTCTTAGATTTTCGCTTTGATACCAATTTTCTTGTCTGTCAAAAAATGTTGAAGTGATAATTTGATATAAAGGGTAAAGTTTTTTTTGTTTTTCTAGTAATAGAACTTTCCATCCCAAATCTAGGTCAATTGGAGGTAAACTTCCACATCTGTATGACTTTCTAAAAATACATAAAAACACAATAGTAACGAGTCCAATTATAGGTTCAATAAACTAAACACTAAAAAACATTAAAATTTTACTAAATATAATTGAACCATGTGAAACAAATTAAAAAATACAAATGATTTTTTAAAACAATTAAAAAACCATTAAGTATTATTAACAGAAATTATATCCTAGTAAGTAAGAAACAACGCTGTACACGAAGATTTGGTTATGTATGTTTTTCATCAGAAATTCCGATAAAAATATTGGGCATCAGTATGTGTTGGATTTAGTTCATAAATTTCAAGAAACTGGAAGTGTGTGCAATAAAGTTGCGTAGTGCGTAGAGTTTTAACTGAAGCTGCACAGGTTGAGATATTAGGTCATTTTGCCATGGATCCTCAAACATGAATAGCAAAAGTCTCCAGGTTAACAAGTATTTCAGTCGGCTCTGTGCATAAAGCCTTACGCCTAAATAAATTCTTTTCGTACAAAATACAGCTTTTACAAACAGCTTGCTGAGGATGAATGTGACAGAAGGTTAGAATTTTGCTAATTAATGATTCAAAGAGCAAAGGCAATTTAATAAAAATATTTGTTTTTCTGGGACAATACCAATCCAAAATTTTCTCAGCAAGAGCACAACCAACATCCTCAACACATCAACGTATAGGCCGGAATTCTCGGAAATAAAATTATTGGTCCTTTATTCGTGGAAGAAAATTTAACTGGGGAATTGTATTTGAACTTATTAGAAAATGTGATATATTCCCTTATAACCAAAGCTTTAGAAAACCAATTGGATCAAGATATAACTTTGTTGCTAGACAAAGAAAAGCTATTTTTTCAACAGGACGGAGCACCTCCAGAATGTCCATCAAGATCACCCGACCTAACGCCCCTTGATTTTTTTATGTTGGCATCTAAAACCTGTGGTGTATAAAACTAAACGTGGCGATATTCCTGAACTTAGAAGTAGAATAGTGGAGGAGTATGAGCGGATTACACCAGAACCCCTTCAAAAAGTGCGGGAGGATTTCGAGTTGCGACTTTACCATTGCCTTACTAACAAGGGCGGACATTGTACAACGTAATTCAAATATTAATGTAAATACAATGTAAATAATAATTATTTTAATTTGAAAGTTTAAAATGACATTACTCTGTAAAAAATATGTTTTTACAAAATTATGTGGCAAAAGATTGACGAATAAGTGACATTTAAAAAGCAGTATCGCATGATACCCCTTTGTATTTAAACTTGTGATATTCACCCCCGCTTATGTGTTCCCCCATAAATATAAATTAAAGTGCTTTTTGTCTTTTTCTTTTAAAGATATTTTAAAAGTTATTTTGGGTGGCTAGTTTTGAAATGAAAGCTGTGTATATTTGCGACATATTTTGAAGAAAGATTTATGGGCAATTATAACAAGAAACCAAATACGTTGATAATATTTTTGTGGTTCGGGAGTATAGTCTTGAAGAACTGCAATCATTCCTGGATTACATGAATAATCAAGGAAGTGTATATTACTAAAAAAACAATTCTGATCTTTTTATATTCCTTTACTCAATAACCCCAATACATATATATATCCTATATCATCGATATTACAAAATTTATTTTGATGTTATGGTTATTCGAATCTTATACATACATGTAACGTCCCAGAAAACTTCATTAGTTTATTAAATTTTTAATTTATTGCCGTTTTGCTCAGTAGCGATATAAATATCGGATGAATTGGATATTTACTTCCTCCGGGGATTAGAACTTTTACAGAATCATGATATATGGGTGCCACTTGATTTACATCGCATTCGGTTTGTGGTAAGATTTGTGGCGTTGTGGAATGGAAACGTGTATTTCATCCCCTATCGGATTATTATGAAAATGACGGAATTCTGGTATGTTTTCGTTTAGCGGATATTGCCATTCGGCGGTATCTTCTAAACCTTCCAGTATTATTGAAAACAGTACCGCGTCGAAATAAATTCACTTGTATGGATATTAGATCGAATGCAGAATTCAAATTAAATTCTTTTGCTCAGTACTGACGGGGATTAGAGTCATGATTATTGCCAATTTACATCGCAGTAAGATCCATCATCGCTTATAATATTTTCGAAATTCCAGTATCATCACTTTTGGATTAGTCATTTACTACGATTAAATGAGTAAATCCTCAATAATCAGTATAACTCGAGCAATTAAAACTAACGGTAAAAATTTATTTCTAACATGTTACAGCATTCACGTTAAAAAAACCAAATTCCCGATATAATGAAATTTGGTAATTAAAGGTTTTGGAAAAATTATGTAGAAAAAAAATGGGTAGGTTCATTATAAATCACATTTGAATTTGATCAAAATAGTTACAGTACTGACGAGGTAATCGGGCTACTACCAATTTGCAATATTACAATTAAATTGTTATTCTATAAAGAGATGTTCCAGCTTCAATTCAGCATAATTATTCTATTACCGTAAAACGTTGTCATTTTTTTTTATGTATGCTCAGTTTATTCAAAAACGGCTTAGGCAAATTTGATCGTATTGCAAAGGAATATAACTATGTAATGCAGAAAACACAGGTACATAGTGACAATTCAATCAACCAATTTGAATATTTTAAATTGTATTCTATAAAGAGATGTTCCAGCTTCATTCAGCATAATTATCTAGCATACCGTTAAAAATCGTAAAACTATTTGCAGGTTAACTGCCATCATAAATATCTAGCAAAAATGTCAAGCTATGCCATGAAAGTATATCGTACATTGTGTTTGTAAAGGTTTTCATTGCATGCAGTCAAGTGAAATGGCACAATATATTGCATTAGTGTACGAAAAGAATTTTTTTTTTAGGTGAGCGATATTTTCTATATGGTATACGGGGTAGGGGTGTGCGTGAATCGAAATTTAAGCAGCAAGCAATGTGCCAGTTGAAATATTGGGCGAAGTAAAATTACAGTTAGACTGGTGGGTTCTAAAAATCTTAAAAATAAATGTGATATTGGGTGGTACAAACTAGTTATATATAGGATGGTTGAAAATATAAGGTGGAATAGAATTAAAGTTATACAGGTTGGTACAAAAAATGTTGTATTACAACAAAATACAAGGTGGTTGAAATAAAAGTGAAGCAAAACTATAGTTATATAGAGTGGATAAAAAACTTAAATAATGGTTAAATAAGCAAATGCAGTAAGGATATTCGAGTTATAGGGCGAAGGGTTCAAAAAATGTTAGAAACAGTTGCATATGCAGGATGATTGAAATAAAGGTGGAGTGGAAGTATAGTTATACAGGGTGGTTAAAAAATGTTACATAGTGTGGAACATATGTAGTTATTTGTACTAGGCATATTGGGCGAAGTCAAATTATAGGTATATATTATATATACAGGGATATCTATCACTCTGTGCTTTAGCCAATTTGTCTCCCTATCCGTTTTCCATTCTGTTTTTCATATTTTAGCGTCTGAGATACATTCATTCTGAATCCTATTTGTCCCTGGAATGCTCGTCACGCTTATCGGCAAATCTTTAAAGTTTTGTGGTTTTCCTCTACAACATCCGAAATTTGAAAAGTTGCTTATGTCAGTGTTAACAATTTTTTAATCTTCTTGTATTTATCATGAGGCCAATTTCTATTTATCCTGTTTGTTAATCTAGCCTCTTGATTTCTGCCCTTTTAAATAACGCTTCTTTATTGACAACCCTTGGTAAGGATTTTACCGAAACACGTAGTAAAGCGATTCGCTTTTGGGTGGTTTTGTCAATTCAAGGTTCTTACCAAAAAACATTCTAATGTGATCGGTAACCAGTAAGAGGCCAAATTTAATGTCTTTCACTAGGATTTATATCTAGGGTGTTTGGCAATGAATAATTGACGGCACCCTGTATCCCCGGACTACATTTAGTTACAGTTTTGAGAGTTTGGGATGGTTTCATTAAAATCCCTACTGGCGAGCGTTATAGGTGCTAAGCTCTAGCGTCTCTTCAAAAAAATATTATTACTAGTGATGGGCATAAACGAATGATATGAAAAATCGATTATTACAACTCGAGTGATTCTAATAATCGAATGATCGGTCGAATGACCGATCACTCGGATGGCACGTTGATGATTCTAACGATTCTTCCTTGTTTTATTCTCAAATCCTTAAATTATAGTAGTCTCCTGAAAAAAAGCAATGTTCCTGAAATTATTTTGCATTCTTCTGTCCAATAATAGACGTAAACAAGGGACTACATGAGAGCGAGAGCGAACGAAAGTATCTCTATATGAACGTCGAATGATATGTAAATGCTGACGATTTATACAAGTGATTTGTTAAAGTGATTGATACTTTATTTTCTATTTTATTGTATTTCTTAGCTAGGGTGTGGTTAAACTAATGAAAATAAAAATTATAATAATGATTATACGAAAAATTCTATGTAAGGTTGTTTTATGTGTTCACGAAATTAGCTCGGTTCTTTCTCAATAATTACAACAGTAAAATTTTGTTTCACCTCAATGCTTTTGAACCACTGAGATTGTATTAATTCCATGATATGTTGGTTTTTAATTTCGGTATTATAAACTTTGTTTTCGACACTCTTTGAGTTCGTATTAACACCATAAGGGCAATACTTAAGATAGAGTTCTTGAAATATGTGCGGCTGTACAAGTGGAATCGTAACTGTTGTGTAAGTATGTGAGCCCAGGATGTGAAACTACCCTATGGGAATTACCGAGGACACTTCCAGCTACTTTGCCATCCACCCCCGGAGAGTTAACAGGTCCTCACACCTCCTTCTGCATAATCGCTGTCATCTTATCGGGATAGCTTGGCTTTGGTTTGTTTCCGTTGCTTTACTTTACTGGTAGTACAGCAGCTGTCTTGTTACTGGATAGTGGCTCATTCTTTGCTATAATATATAGCGTTTTGTACGCTTCTGTGGGCGTGCACGTATGCTCGTTTATTTTGGTGGGTGTCTGTTCTTCCGTCTTCTCTTTACTTGGTACGCTTGGTTTCCGCTCGGCTACCCCTTGTTGTCTCCTGAAAAAAAGCAATGGCCCTAACTCGCTTAACTGACGCAAACAAACACCAATCAGAAGCAAGCTTAAACAGACTTTGATCCATTCATTCTGTGCCTGAATGCAGTTATGAAATTATTAACTGTTTCGCTACCTTGGTTCATTAATTGGAATATATTTTTTTGTAAAAGTTTAATTAAACATTTTTGATTTCATTCATAGTTAATGTTCACCTTATTAGATCTGTAGTTCAATCTGCCTTTTGTCTTTTCTGCATTTATTTTTATTCATATATTCTTCGTCAGATCTACTATTTAAGTAATGCAACTTTTACCAAAAAATAATCAAACACAGAAGTGAAACTCTTGTCGGAACCTTTGATTTTTTCGTGATCTTGAACCATTACTTTGGCAATAAATCCGGCGGTAAATTTAAATACGAGTAACAAATATTAAATGGTTAAAAATGTCTTATAAAATCGGTAAATAGAAAATACACGAAATATGGTACATACCTATCTTCATTATTTATTAGGTATCCTAAATAAGTTTAATATGTTTTGGTTTCTGCCTGCTTGAAGCATACCAGTACAGAACAATATGTGGTTTACTTGCAATTATTTTAAAATTTTTCGAAACATTTTGAACAACAAACTGTAACTGTTAACTACATTCTACATAATATTCACAAAGCTGATTATTATAACAGTATTTCCTTGATCATATCCTGCACTAATCTGGCACAAACAAAAGCAATCTTTGACATAACATATTTGTATTATTCTGTGTCTGAGATAAAATAATATACTTCATTGTTCTGTGAATTTACTGTCAAAATATGGGTAAAGAAATTTGTACCTGGTGGGAAAGGGGAGTTTCGCTTTTGGGTTTGATTCTGAGCTTTTACTTTAAACTGCCCTTTTTCATATAACGGTCAAAATCAATAGCCTTTCTATATGACTCCCTAAAATTTTGTCTTTATTTGTACCTGACATTGAGCAAAATTTCCAGTGTATTCCGTATCAACAATCAGTTGATTCGGCGTGCGCCGATATCTTTAATTTCTGACAGACGGTGTCGCGCAACTGGAAAGAGGCATAATTAGAGTAGTTTTTTTATCATCGCCGACTTGTTATTATGGGGATTGTCAGTGCGTGCGTGCCAACCGCAGACAGAGAATCGTTAGAAAATTATTCCACTTGAGAGTATATTACTCACATATCGGTTTATAAAATTGTAATTATATATAAATAAAAATTCACCTTCTTTACTCAAAAAACGCAGCGCAATTTTACTCACCGCGTTCTGTAGCATTGAAAACAGCTTAAGTCATTTGAGACTGAATGACGGAAGCGAAAGCTTCTTAGGAAATATACTCTTTTTTTCTCATTATTTCACTGTCTCTGTTTCGCTTTGTTTGTGTCATTCTTAGCAATGGACATAAATGCTCCTGTGCGTTATTGTGCAATAAGACGTGACCTGAATGAATAATGTTGGGATATATGGATTGGACAGAGCAGTCTCATAGAATGGCCAGCTCGGTCACCCGACCTCACACCGTTGGATTTCCTTCTGTGGAGGTACTTGAAATCCAAGATTTACGCTATGGAACCCGACAATATGAATGTTCACAGCAACGAAACAACGCAGGCTAGTTTCAGCTGATTTACTAATTTAACATTTACTAATAAGATGCATTTATGTCACCAAGAAGACACATTTTGAACACTTCCCGTAAGAATTTGTTTAATTAAGTACAGTGCAAATGTGAAATAATAATTTTAGTATTCAATTAATTTATCCATCAACATTGGCGTAAACGCAACAAAAATAGTGGGCACAGGGGCCCTGTGACGTCATCTATTATGTCATCTGTTACCACTAGTAGAGAAGTTTACAACACTAACATTTATGCCTTCGCCAAATAGAGAACGCACATTCTCCTCGGCGTTCAGCGATTTGGCTATGAAACATACACAGCGTTATGTGGGAAACAAATTCAGTACTGCGTGTGTGTTTCTATTGCAACTACATATCTGAATAGAAAGCAATGAGTAGTTCAAATGAGGAGAAAGCTGTGCTTCTTCTAGCTTGTGAAAGGAAAAGACGGGGTTGGGTACACCCTATTAATAAAAAGAGGCATGAACTTGGCGAATAGCTTCATCTATTTCAGGAGCTGCGCTCACATGAAGATCGTTTTTTTTTTGTATATTTACGCATGTCACGACAAAGTTTCGAGGATGTACATGATCTACTGCAGCCAAATATTAAAAAGATCACCACGAACTGGAGGAGACCTGTTGAAACTAGTGAAAGACTACATAATAATAGTAATTTTTACTAACTTCGAATACCCAGCTCTTCAGCAATCACATCCCATGCCTCCGCCTTTTTGACGATATTTTTATATAAATTATGGGAGGTATAATAAAATAAACAAGCTCTCTCACGTGCTAGATTAATTTTTCTGTTTCTTCACACATCTTCATTTAAAAAGAGGCAAGTAGCGCGTGTTATTTTGTATTTTGTGACAATCCTAACGCCTAACGTCGTGAGTGTGGCAGGAATGATGCAAACTGGAGTAATACCAACGTTATTTGTTAGTTTTGTGTTTAATTTAGTTTATTTTTCGAGTCAATTCATCTTTCGATATCCTCTCCAAGCAATCTGTCGGCACCGTTCGGCATTGACAGTGTGGAACTAAATTATGAAATTTTGTTTTTTTTTAATGAGCAATATTATAAAAAAATTAAGCATTCTGCACTGAATAGGTACCAAACAAAAGAAAAATAAAGAAAATCGGTTTAGGGACACAGGAGAAAATGGTACCAAACCGTTTTGTCTTTGCCTATTTATATATAGATTAATAAAGAATACACATTAACCCAGTTTCAGATACTTTCCCTCGTCTAAAATGTTTGAGAACCGCGCATCTAAGGTATAGTAAAATACTGGAGTACCAAACCTTCAACATGTCGGTATTCATTTTGCATTACTTTAGCATAAAATATACCCATACTATTGAGACTATATATTTGCTGGGCTTTGTTATCTTATCAACTTCGAAGCAATTTTCTCTAATATTTTTTAATATGTAGTTATTTGATTGTTTTTTTCTCGAATTGCAAAAATGGTAATAATGAAAATACATGCTGTGATACATGCTTTCGTATTTAGCACGTTGTCGGATTCCCTGTTGCATTAGTTTTTAATCAGAAAAGTCGAAAACAACAGAGTCTAAGTACTTATTTACGTTCACACAATGTTACTTTAAAACTTGTGTGGCTTATACTTTGCATAATTACCTGGAGTGCTGATGCCATTATACCCGTGCGCCATGAATTAATGCCTGTAAGACCATTGTTTCTATTATGTTTGTCTCTTAAGACATGATCGCACAATTGAATCGATTTTCAAACTATAGTGTTTAATATGAAATTGTATAAAGGAAGAGAATATCTAGTTTCATGAAGCCACTTATTGATATATGGTTAGAACCTATTTTTTTAAATTTTGTCACTATAACATGTTGGGAAGAACAACTAAATGGAAAGAAAGAACTTCTCAACTTTCTGGATAATGGAAAAGCTGTGGAACCTTTGGTGTGTGGCGTTGAGTGTTTAAAATAAAGGTTTGGTGTTAGGGTGCAAAACTGTGTTTTTACATTTCGGGATAAGATTATACTAAATCAAAATTTAATTATTGTATTCTAGGTGAAGAATTTTTCAAAGGGCTTAATCAAAAATGCCGATTTTATTTAATCGAATATTTCGGTGCTCCCAGGAATTATCTAAAAGTAGTCGAGACAAGCTTTAAAAAAAACTAAATCGATATTGAATCGTGTTGAATAAGGATTATTATAATGTTGCTTGGGTTAACTTATTATTTCAGAATTTTTTCACCATTAAAATGAACACAAAAGTATTGAATAGATTTTAAATGTTTCCTGCCATGACAATTGTTATTGTTTATTGTTATACTATTGGTAAAACATTTTATTTTACGCTGCCAAATAGCAACCCATCGAGAAATTAAACATCTTAAATAAAAACTAGTCTTGCGAGTAAATAAACTGTAAAAGCCACTCAAATAAACAATGCCGACAATAAGAGGTATTTCCCGAAAATATGATTGATTTAAAAACATGTGTTAAGAATTTCGAATCCATTTCGGAATTAGAAAAAAAATCTGTAGGGGGGGTTTTGGAAGTGGAATTAAGTAAAGTTTAAAATCTCGATTTAGGTATGGCAAATATACGAAGTATGGCGAATTGGGCGAAATTAGCAAGCTAATTTTCAAACAAGTTACCCGTAAGTTGGGCGAGAAACCGAATCAAATCCTGAAGAAACGTAATAAAAAGCAGATGCAAAATCGAGAGGAAGTCTAATTGTAGAGTTATAATCGAAATTTGAAGAAAAACAGGAACCAACTGAATTAAAGAGACAAGAAGAACTTGAAATATTAGAAGAAAAAGCATAAGGGTCAATTTGAACAACTAACGCAATTAGTAATACAAGGTAACAAAGCAATTAATCAGAAAATATAGATTAAGGAATCAGACATAAAGGCAATTAATGATGAAATTGAGTTCTAAAAAGTTCAATTTATAGTTTCGAAAATAAGGCAAAATATGACATCAATTCAATTCAAAGAAAAGTACAATGTGAACTTAGCACTATCCAAACTTGAGGAAAAACGGTGATTAACAACATTCAACAAAACTTGCAAAGGGGAAGATATCAGAACACTGTAAATACCAAAGGTTCCTTTATAAAATCACCCACTTAGAATGGTATCTCATCTTGACCTATGTACAAACAATTTGAAGCTATGGCTACAGTTAACGGTAAGTCTAAATTTTTAGTAATTTATCTAAGAGTTCCAGTTTTAGAACTTCATCAGTGTATTCCTGTCCATGAACAATGTAACTTCAACAACCTCTTTGCCGTCTAGTATACCAGGTGCAACTAAGTGAAAAAATCTGGTGAAAGTTTAAAAGAATTTTAAGCAGATAATTAGCCGATCAACATAGTTAGCATACCCAGATCTACCAGAAGACTTTAAAGACCAGTTGGCTAAACAAAAATTTAAATATGGTATTAGAGATTTTGAGGTTCAACGAGATCTGCGGCTTAGTGGTAAAGGGAACTGTAGTGAAATTCTGCAGCGAATTTTAGAAGTAGAGAGTATCATAAACACGTCCAAACAGATTCCGACAGAAAGAATCAAAGCCATTCCTTCAGGAAAACTTACCAAATAATTGAGTTTAAGCAGAGAGAACGAACCAGTGGATATGTGGTGAGGGTGATGTTACCAGACATATCACCAGTCAGTGTTGGCAAACGTAACTATACCCCCATCAAGAACAGTTAGCCAGTATAAAGAGGCAACCGCCAGCCTTCAGGGCATCCAACAGGTGTGCCGGCGAATGAAGGTAGCACAACGGAGCAATGTGTACATGACCAAATGGCTGATCCATTTATTGAACCAATCCTTTCACTCAAGAAGACAGTGACATCCAAGTCACGATGGTAATGGATGACCAAATACTGGGGCGTCCTTAAGTCATTGTGGGCGCATTGTGTGGGAAAGCAATGATGAATAGGAGTTCCAAAGAAAAAGGTACCTATCGTCCTGTCTGAAGTTCATAAATGTGATAACTCTACAGCCAGTAAGTTTCCGACAGGAAAGGACAGGGGGCACAATGCAGGAGTACAATGTAGTTGTACCATTTGAAAGAATAGCCATAGATATCTCTGATTCATTTCTTGAGTCAGTACATCCGTATTTGTTACTCCTAGGATTAGTCGCTCTGGATACGCCAAACCCAATCAGGAGACAACTATGGTGGCAGCGGTGTTAGTGGAACAAATATTCAGTAAGTTTTGTGTCCTCTTGGAATTACATTCGGACCAAGGGCGTAACTTTGAATCCAACGTATTTCAGAAAGTCTGTACGATGTTGGGCATCAAGAAAGCGAGAACTCCACTCTTGCATCCATAATCGGATTAAATGATGGAAAAACAGGATCTTGGGGCAACATCTATCCAAGTTCGTCATCAACAAACCGATTAGTATGAGCATATTTTCTTATTCCTGTTGGTCTATTGCTTGGTCGTACACAATTGCAGAAGACTGACCCAGTCACAGTACTACTCGGAAAGGAGCTGAGTTTAATTGTAAAATAATAACATAATAATAATAATACAGAGCTACAGCCCAAGAACCAGAAGAACCACGACAACACCAATTGACCCTGGTGACCCAGGTAACTCGTGCGGGTTGTGGAGAAGGAAGGAAAGCTAGGTAGTAGGTCAGCGGACAGCTGCCCCTTTAGTCGCCTCATACGACAGGCGGTGGATACCGTGGTGCTATTCTAACCCGGCCACCACACGGTTATACAGAGCTACAGCCCAAGAACCAGAAGAACCACGACAACACTCATCAATACAGTCACAACAACAACGTGACCATCACCAACGAAGGAAACAAGAACGAGAACTCCACCCGCAGAAAGTGTTGTGCAGGATCAACAGCCAGCGCTTATTCAAGCGGGACTGAAAAGACAGCGCATGAACTGGACTAGCGCCATGCATGTATTTATAATGCGCACTTTTTACAGAATTACGAACCTTGGCCAGGATAAGACTGGATATCGCCAAACACTACATCAACAGTTCTGTCATGAGTACCCAGAGCTTCAAATTACCGAACAGAGAGTCGCAGATCAATATCGTGTCATCTTGAGAAATGACCTTATTTCGCCTGAACACCTGGACAAAATAAACAGCGAAGTGAAGCGCGAAGTATTTGGTCGAAATGCAATCGATCCAGCAGAGCCTGAAACACATTTGGCACAAAGAGCGGACGAGACTCAAGAACTTCAACAAGAACAGCCAACCAACGCTGACATGCTTGAGAAGATCCAAGCAGAAATGGAAGGAACTCTTAGAGAGTATAGTGGAACATATCCACAGATTAGGCCAACTCTTCCCAAACTAAGATATTCTAAGAAACTGGGTATCGTCTTGTAGATTATGAACAAATTTCTCTTGCCAAACTAAGTTTTAGGTGCTAATAGGTTAGAGTCGCTACACACAATCATCTACTGTGCTGCAATTTCCATCTGCAGAACAATTGGGGTCACAATAAGACCAAAGTAACACCCTCCCAAATTTAGACAAACACCCCGAATACCACCTTGGCAAAAAAGACTTGAAGGGAAAATTAATTCTCTTCGGAAATACATTGGAAGACTGACCGCGTACCAACGATAGGTCAGGAACAACAAAATAGAAAGACTTGACAAGACTATCATGGACAACAACCGAATACACTGTCAGTGGGATAGAGAACACATCATATCTCAGCAGTGTCTGGACAGTTTACGAAAAAGCTCTCCATCTACACAAGTACAAGGTACAAAACCAGTAACCAACGGAAACTAGACAACGCACTATTCCGAAAAACAGAAAAAGGGTTTTATAGAAAACTCAACAACATCAATAATAATGAAACCCCTAGCTATCCCAGTAAAACGGCCATCGAGCAGTTCTGGAAAACACAACTTTCCACAACAGTTCCCCATAACTCCAGAGCGAGCTGGATTAATGAAGAAGAGGCTGCATTTCAGAATTGTGATAAGATGCAACACCAAGCATTTACAACGGAAGACATGTCCAACATAATGAAACATCTCCATAACTGGAAAGCTTCAGGACCAGATGGTGTGCAGAATTACTGGATAAAGAAACTTTACGCCACCCACGAAAAATTAACAGTCCTTATTAATGATATAATTATCCATTCACACAAGAAACATCGCCTTTTCAGACATTGTGAGCTGAACAACATAATTATCGAACAACAAAAGGGATATGCGAAAAACTCGATGGGGTGCAAAGAACAACTAATAATTGATTCCGTTGTCTGCAATCAAGCCCGCGCCAAACGACGAAATCTCTACAAAAAGGCCTTTGATTCAATTCCACATGATTGGCTCATTCAGGTGCTGGAACTCTATAAAGTAAATAATGGTATTGTTAACTTTTTAGAATATGTCATGACTACCTGGCAAACTAAAATCTTTCTGAATGAAGCCGACTGTTCTACACAAACCGACTCTATCCCAATCAAGGGGTATATTCCAGGGATACTCTCTTAGCCCGCTGTGGTTCTGCCTTGCCATGAACCCAGTCTCACACAAACTGAACGCGACTAACTTTGGGTTCAGTCTCAAACACAACAACGTACAAGCACTAAAGATGTACCATTTGTTATTCATGGACGACTTAAAGTTGATGATAGCTACGAAACAACAGCTGCATGATATGCTTAAAATTGTAGAAGAGTTCTCTAGTGACATCCATATGCAATTTGGCCTAGACAAATGCCGAATTATCAATATAGTAAAAGGCAAAATACAGCAGGGGCCCTACGAAATGAGAGATGGCACCTCAATTGAATCCATGGAGAAAGGCCATACTTACAAATACCTTGGAATAAAGCAGGCTCAACGAATTGATCACTCCACCATGAAAAAGGACCTATCAACAGAGTTCTATAGATCGGTAAGACGACTGTTGAAAACTAAGCTTAACAGTAAAAATCTGTTTCAGGCTATTAACACCTATGCGTGCTCAGTACTCAATTACTCATTCGGAATAGTTAAATGGTGCAAGACTGACATTGAACAACTACAACGGCAAGTTCGAGTTCTACTAACAAAAGCTCAAAATCACCATCCAAAGAGCGTTGTCGAACGTACAACGTTGCCCCGGTATGAAGGAGGAAGAGGATTGGCAGATATAGGCAAGTTACGTGATCAACAAATTTCTAATTTACGTAATCATTTCCAGAAACTCGTAGAATTTTTTGATCTACACAGAGTCATATGTCAGGTTGATGACTCAACACCTCTGCGACTGACAGAACAACAAGTTCAAGTATACCACCAGACAACTGATCAGAAACTGCTCAAATGGATAGAAACGCTGCTTCATGGAAGACATATAATTGACGTCAACCAAGATTATGTCGACAGTTCAGCGTAGAACTCTTGGTTGATCTCTGGTCATATGTTTACTGAAACGGAAGGCTTTATATTCGCAATCCAAGATCAAGTAATTCCAACTAAGAACTATCTAAAGTACATCGTTAAAGATCCTTCTATCAACAACGACCGATGCAGATATGGTTGCTAAACATCTGAATCTATCCAGCATATCATAGAAGGTTGCCAAGCGTTCGCTGCAACTGAATACAAAGAACGACATGATGCTGTGGCAAAAATACTGCACCAGGAACTAGCGCTTAAACTTGAGCTATCACAGTCGGTAAGAACACCCTACTATATATACAAACCAGAATCTATTTTAGAAAATAACAACTATAAGCTATACTGGGATCGGACGATATTGACCAATCGGACTGTTGCTCACAATAGACCAGATATAGTTTTGGTAGATAAAGTCTCTAGAAAAACAACCTTAATTGACATAGCAATCCCTAACAACAATATTATAAATACTAAGCAGGCTGAAAAAATAGCCAAATATAGGGATTTAGAATTTCAAATACAGAGGCAATGGGACATGAACAGCACTCGAACGGTACCAATTGTTATGTCAATAACAGGAGCAGTCCCAAAGCTATTAAACAATCTGAAATACCTGGGTCTGGACGAACATCTTTACCAACTGATGCAAAAAGCCGTCCTGTTAGCAATAGCCCGGACGGTCAGAAAATTCATGGGAAACTGCAGCCACGACGCCAACCACGGGCCTGATAACCTGGCAAGGACTTCCACAGAGCTAAACCCTTTTGATACGTAGTATATCTGGGGTTTAGTGAATTTTCCCTTAAAGTTACGCTATGCGTGCCTTAGAGGGAGTGTGATGCCATACATTGTATGGTCAAGTCGGGATACATAATAACGTAAGTTACGTCATGAATCAAATAATATTGTCAATCATTGTAATTTTATGTTTTAGAACTGTGCCTTTGTTCGTAGTTTCCTTGCCACCGACAACGAGGAATGACCTTGACCTCGAAACGTTTGGAAATGTGCAGTAATTTCGTGAATTGTCCCAAGAAGTGCTTAAACATTAATATTTATTAGTGTTGGCAATTTTTGACATTTAATCACGATTTCCTAATTAGTATAGATATATTTACAGCTGAAGGCTTAATAGTAGTTGTAGTCGAATAGTGCCACAAATAAAACTCTATGCAAAGCGTTTACTAATGTGAAACTATTCTGAATACTTTCTTAAACTTTAATAATAATGTAACATATATGTGAAAAATGTATTTGCCTGAGAAATCCAGCACACTTACATTCTAATGCGTAAGCCGTCCCATGTTATTGCTGTCACTCTCTAATTCATTTGTTAGAAATTGCACAAAACTTAGTTAGCCCTGCCACGTTAAATTTGAATCTCTCATTTGGGGATTTTACTGCTTTGTACGCAAGAGAATATATAAATAGATTCTGATTAAAACAACCGTTGTCAGTATTGTTGTCAGGAACTATTTACCTATTGAGAAGTTTCCATTACCAACCTGCTTTACATCATGATTTTCCTTTATATATGTTGCTCAACTAAGAGGGTAGGTGTGACTAATCTTTCATATCTGCTAGAAGTTTCTTTTGTGTACATTTTGTTGATAAAATGCATTACTTAGCATGACATTATGCACTGTATAGAGCTTTGCACATTATCGAGTTTTGGTATGTTGGTTTAAATACAAAAAAACCCTGAAATTAACTCATAACAACCAAGCATTTCTAATTGATTTATTATTTTATGACTGCAAATAGTTTGTGCTTTAATCTGGAACAGTAAGTTCATGGTATTTCATATGAATTATACCAACTGCTTGGCACTTCAATTCAATATCGTTTTGTACCGAACAAGAAATAAAATCTATGTAGTTTTATTGTCAAAAATGCCTCTCGAACATTCCTTTCGAGCAAGAGAAGCAGAATTCTCTTGTGACACTTGGATATATTTATTATATTTGTTCGTATCAAATACTCAAGGGAGCCATTCCTAAATACTCGGGAGAAGTTTGCGTTCTCATGATTAATTAAATCTTACAACATCTAGAGATAACAACTTGTGAAGAGTTTACTCTCAGAGGGTTTTCAATTATTAAACATCAGCAAAGATTTAATTATTTGTTTAAGAGTTCTTGGGGTAGAAATATTTCTTTAAGGGTAATTTTTGCTTCACTGTAAATTGTATCAAATAATTACATATTTCCACAAGATACTTTAATAGAATTTTCTGTATTCTATATAGTTTTGTTGATTGAACGTGCCAAGCTAGTTGATTTTCAGATTGCGACAGTCTAAGTGTAGTTTTAGTTGATTATGAACACGAAGGATAAATGGTAGCAGATAAAAATTGAACCTCGCCATATTAAAAAAAATAATCCTTACTGACATTTTTTATTTATTCTAAAAAAGGAGATGGCCTAGTAAATGTTTATAAGTTTTGTAGCTCGAGCTGCTATATGTGGATTATCTGGACTAATAATATGCCTATCTTTTTGAATACCCTGTTGCAGTTGTCTTGATGAGTTTCCACATGCACCAGCGATACCCAGGATAGTGCCTTTATCATATGTATGAAATAGCAATGAATTCTCAGTGGGCTATTCGGTTTACGGACATTTGCGACAAATACGTAAATTTTTTTTTCTGAAAGGTGTTAAATTGAAACGAGCAAATTCTGCTTATTTCTTTAAAATGTGTCGTTGCGTAACCTTTGTTTTCCTTGGAAGAAACCCTTAAAACGCGTTGTAAAGGCCAAAATGTTGGCGAGATTAGATAAATGCCAAATCGAATCACTCGAGACGAAATATTTCTTCGTTCTTCTTACACAAAGCGATAAGACCCACGAACTTTTAGTGTATTAAACATGTTTGTTGAATTAAGTTGTTGATTTGGGATGCCGATTGAATATATGGGCTATTATTAGTAGTTTCGTAGGTAATTTGGTTCTTTCTATCATAACAGGGAGAAAGGAAGAAACAAAGGGTTTTAAATTAAAGGATTTCTAGCCAAAACCCTGTGAAGAAAGGTGAATTGAGTCCATTTTGTAGTGTGTTGTGGTAAATAATTGTTATATTTTATGATTGATCGGGAAGTTTAATTGAGTTGTACCGTGGAGTTTCACGTGATAGCTTTACGGCATAGTTGCAGTAATACTTATTGGATGTACAATTAATTGTACATTCTACGTCACTTTGTTCTAGAGACGTTCTATATTTCATAATGGTTTTAGTTTTCTCATTCATAATTATGGTTCAAAGGTCTTATTGAAAGACTATAACCGTGTTTGGATATGGTATGGTGTTAATATCGAAGACGTAAATGGTTTTCATGAATGAAAGTTAAGAAGTTTAGTTTAGTTAAGAATAAACTGTCCTATAAGGAAACATCAACTTATGAAGAGAGTTTTAATTTGTTTTTACAAATAAGCCTAACAAAGAAAGGCCGTATTTATTTAAATCATTTAGCAGTATATATATGTGGAGTCGTTTTAATATTTTTAGTTACAATAATGTGATAGATAACATTAAAATTTTAAACTGAATAACATACCATAAAGATATTTGAATACCTATTTTCATAATGTTCTTCTACAGTGGAAATGTTTGATGGTTATTCATTGTTGTTCATAAGTATAGCAATGTAGTCTATTTTATGTTAGACATTATTGTGTTTAGATAATTGATTTTTGCGGTCCTGGTATCCCACACGCATAAGAAACAACAATACACAGTATGTTCTCGTTTCACATCTAACAAAAGGGTTAAACTGTGAAAGCGCGACATGTATTCCAAGTTTCAAATAGTCTTTCTCTTTCAAATTAGATTGGAGTAATCAACATTAAAATGTCCGTACCTTAGGGTCAACGCGTCTCCTACTTTATTCCATAAGAAATGATTGGTATTTCTTCTATTATCTGGATCAAGTAATTTACAAATTTATTTAAACTAGTGGTCGCCCAGTGGTCGAAATTCCACCCTATTTCATGAAATTGTATATTTTTATAAGAAACAGAGTTGTGGAGAAATCGGAGAAATAGATGTAATGAACAAAATTGTTCAATCATATTGACAAATCTATTGAAATAAAAAGAAAATAAAAATGTAATCAAATATCGCTATTCGAAATATTATTGACAAATGAATGACCCCCAAATTTTTGGCTGGATCCGCTCCTGGCAAAATATTCTATATAATAATTGGAAGATTGTTCTTTGCAACCTAAAAGTTTTTATCATTTGTAGTTCCAATTAAGTTCAGGAATATTAAAGAAAAGAGAGGACCAACAACCCTAGGAGAACTTAATTATCTAATACATTCTCCATTGTTCGCTGTCTGATAATTTTTTACACAAAACCTTAGGGAAGGTTGTGATAATAATATATTAATCAAATAATTAAATTCACTTAAAAACAGAATATTTAATATGACAGTTAAAAACATAATATTTAATATGAAAGTTACCGTAACGCGTCCGAAAAATCAATACTGATATACTTCATTGACTATTTTACCAAAACAATAACAACGCTTGCATGCCACTTCCAGAAGTATATGCTCTAAGAATATAACAGCATCTAACGATCGCTCCCTCCTTATATAATTATTCAGTGTTTTGAGTTTTGACCGTCTGGCGACGGCGGCACTATCAGTTGTTTGGTGTTGACAGTATGGACGTAAATAATGATTTTTTATTATATTTTATTTAATGAATGAACCAATATTATAAATAAATATTAGCATTCTGCACCGAAGGTCGTCAGTAGCTACTAAATAAAACAATAATGAAGAAAATCGTTTTGTGTTTGCAAAACTAGTCCATATACAGGCATACTATGTGTAACGCCATTCCCTGTGAGTTCTAGGATGGAATCACAACATAGAATTTGTAGGTTAACTGAAATCCATCAAAGCAATAATTATTACACTAACTTTTCTGCCCACTTCATAGATTTTTGGCAAATAGGTTTTAGGTTACGTTAACATGAAGCCCCTGACAATATTTCAGGGTGCTATTAATTAAAAAAGGGTTCTGTACAGTGGTCTAGGAGATTTGATACTATTTATGGCTTGTTTCTCTTAAAATATTACATGTGGCTATATAAATTTATTGTTTAATTATTAGTTATATTAAATAATTGTATAGACAGATACAGAACATCAAATGATAAAGAAATCACAATATTATTCCAAATAAATTATAAAGACAAATTAAAGTAGTTCTAGTTACAAAAGTAATTCTTATTATTCCTATAATAAATCAGTTGGCTGAAGAAATTAAATACCAAGGTGACAGTGCTTTGTAACATAAAAGTTAACAAATTTTTGCCTTATGATAACCATTTCTAGTATTTTATAAGAAACCTCTTCCATGTTAGAAATATATGTTCCCATTGTGCTTCTTGTTCAACGTTGCATTAAATTGTAAGATTGTTTTATGAAAGGGCCGTTAATTAACGGAAAGAGTGCAATTTATCTCGCTGTTTTTGCGGCATTTCGTCCTTCTGGAATATGGAGACTGCTGAAAGTAGACAAAGACAATTTCTCGATTGAAACACTTTCAGATAAAAGCACCATTTCCTTTTTTTACAGTATTTCATTGTTTTTTTTTCTCATTCTTTGTATTAGATATATTTTATTTTTGTTTGCGAATATTTCAGAGAAAATTCCACTAAACATGTTCTTGGAAAATATCGATTTTTTTGTAATAGTTTATTTATGTACATATATATCACCAATGAAGAAAATGTTGAGACAGCAGTAAAATAATTTTAGTCACAATGTATTAGAAAAGGATTTAAGAGACTGGAGGATGAGTAGGTTATTTTTGTTTGTTTTTGGTTTTCATTTCAAGTTAATGTGGAAACCCCATAAATAAAACACATAAGTAATTAATTGTTTTCTGAAAGGATATTTGTGGCATATTTTTTAATATTTAAGCACTTTCTGGGAAATAACAACACAAGTCACGGATTGTCTGTATATTTCCAAACGTTTCGGTAAAAAAACATTATAATTTTACATTTTAGGATTGTGCCTTTTTTCATAGTTTCTTTGTCATTGACAACGGAGTCTGACCTAGACTCCGAAACCTTTGGAAATATACATACATTTCGTAACTTTTGGTGTTATTTCACAGAAAGTGCTGAAACATAAGTAATTAAATTATGTACTTGTCACATTAAGGAGAGAAATAAACTAAAATTAAACTGAACAATTAAATGTAAGTAAATAAATATTTTGATAATTTTGTAGATAAGTTTGTGAGCATTGGATTCCAATATTCTTTCACTGGGTGATAATCAATCATATTTTTTCATACAAAAAATAGTTATGTCTAAGAGATTGCTTAGCCACACAAAAGTTCAAGTTATTATTTGCAGTCACTTTTGTGATTAAAACTTTTAAAGCATAGGAATAGTATAATTTCTTGTCCCTTATGAATAGGTAGGAACTCCTCAAGGAAAGGAAAGTCGTATCAGGCGAAGTGAATCAACCCCTGCTTCTGCAGATTACAGGTGCTTTCTGACTCGGGAGCCTAGTACCTGTTTAGGGTTATCTCCCCAGGGTTACCGATGAACTGCACAATGGCAGGTACGGCGGAGATGGAAACCATCGAAACAGCATGAATGAAGGACGTAGTAACCTAGATTCCAGACATAATATGGAACCAACAAGGCATAGGGAAGCCATTACTGAGATGAGGCGTTGGATCAATCGTATCGGCGAGATATCAGATACCTTTAGGCGGTGGTCACATCTAGATCCAACCGGTTGTAGTACTGCGATGGAGAAGGCAACGGAAAACTACTCCATTATTCTTCCCAAGAAAGTTACTATCTATGTCAAATTTATAAACAAACAAATAAAAATTGCGACTCGAACAATCGAAGCCTGTTTGGACCAGGAAAACTGGTTAATGCATCTCACGAAATGGACAAGCTCAAGCTGAATATCCTAGATATAATTGATTTTAGATGGCTAAACTCAGACAAAATACATACAAAAGACAAACCATTTTGTTACTCGGTCAACAGTGATAAAGATTCTTATAATGCAGTTGGAGTCTTAATAAGTACCGACTTAAATGCAGAAGTCATAAATTTCGTACCTTTTTCGGACTGATATCTTTTGTTACAACTTAATGGAACTCCTTTTTATGTAAATATTATACAAGTATACGCTCCTACAGTAGACAAGTCCATTCAGGAACGAAAAAACTGGTTTTCTGAACGATATTTGTGACATATTTTTCAATATATTGCATGATGCACTAAAATTTTTAAATTATTTTCCGTTTAATTTTATAATTTGGCCCCCAAATTTAATATTAGGGATTTCTTCGTATGTTTCCTGTAAACAAAAAATGTAGGTCTTATAGTTTAGAGAATAAAGAGGGAATGGGTATTTTTTTAAATTTTGTTAATATATTTTAAAACATTCATTTTAAAAATATGAAAAAAATATATTTGTATTCGTCATAATGAGCCCTTTGATTTGATTTATTACATGATGTGTTAGAAATAATTTTAATTTTATGTTTTTCATTTAATGCTGTCGTTTGCTCCATAAAATTAATATTAGGGGTTTCTCCTTATTTTTTCAGTAAATTTCAGGTGAGGTCCTATATGTCTAATTTTTTTCAATTTTTTATGGCTAATTGTTTCGGAGATATGGTAGGGGAATGGGTAAATTTTTTTTATTTTTGTTAATCTCTTTTAAATAATTTATTTTAAAAATATGTTTGTATTTGTAATAATGAGCCCTTTGATTTGATATATTACGTGATGCGTTAGAAACAATTTTAATTAGATATTTTTTATTTAATTTTGTAAATTGACCCCTAAAATTAATATTAGGGGGTTTCTCCTTATTTTTCCGGTAAAATTCAGATGACGCCCTTGGAATGTCTTCGATGACACAATACATATAATATCCAAGAAAAGTATCAATTAGATGTTGCGGTTTTAGTTCAATGCTGGTTCAATGCAAGTATATAATTGACGAAGGACCTTTAGCGGAACAATCAATAAACACGTGCCGTCGAGTAAATTAATTCACCAAATAAAGTTAATCACTAACCTTTTACGTCGAAGCTCTGCAGGTGGTGTTTTCTTGGTTCTTCTTTCTTCAGAGGCTAGCCCCGCAGCGGCAGGAACTGTTTTTAGTAGCTTAGTCTGGACAACACATTACACAAAAAATAGCGACGTAATTTTCATTGATTGAGCAAACAAAAAATGCGCTTTTGTAAACACAAAAGAAACAAAATGGAAGCGGTTTAACGGTTGTTATGACCGGAACTAATAACTCGCGGAATCGTAACAAAATAACAACAAAAAGCGGCCATCTTAGGACGGTATCAAAAGCGTCCAAATAGTCTGTCTATATTTTACACGCAAAAAACACTTAAAATTAGCATTAGCGCAACGGAAGGTTTTGGAAAAAAGTGCATAAGTTTAAAAATCAATGTAATGAAGTAATTCAATCAAATATGAACAATACACTAAACAAATTGCGGGAACGCACCAGCCCTATATCTCTTTTTTTTTCAAAATCTTACGGCTAATAGTTTCGGGGATAAGGTAAGGGGAATGGGTAAAAATTTTAATATTTTTGTTAATATCTTTAAAATAACTTATTTTAAAAATATGAAAAAAATTAATATGTTTTCGCTATAATGAGCCCTTTCATTTGATATATTACATGATGTGTTAGAGGTTCCTTCTTATATTCTTCCCCCCAGAAATACCCCTAAAATGAAAATTTCTTCATTTACGATATGTACTCCTGATCGTGTGCAAGAGGGAGAAATCCGGAGTGATATTATAAGAGTATCCGTATATTGTATATACGGAACCTTAAAAATGAAAAATTAAATTTAATTATTAAACTGTTATCTATAGCGATCGAAAGTCAAATTGATAAAACTACAAAATTATTAGAAAATACAGTGATAATGAAAAAATATATTGCGGAAGGATGGGTGCGCTATCAATTATTATAGATATTTCATTAGCATCTATTTCTGAAAATTGAGTTAGTACAACAAAACCTCTCACGCTATTTTTATATATTTTTTGTTTATCAGGGTATTATTATTTTAAAATAGGAGTATTATTTAGTGTTATGGAGTTAGTTGACTTTCTTGTCGCTGTGGTAACATCATAATAATTAAAAATGATTATTCACTTTATTGTTGAATGTTTTATAAAAGTCTGCTTTTTTTGTTGTTAAAACTATTATTTATTTAGACCTGATGGAAATAGTGTAGTGTTTGCGTTGTGGAAAGACTTGATGGTCAGACTTGGCCATAGTGGAATAATAGGGTGCGTGACAAACTGAATCTTGCCAAAACTCTGCTAGCTTGCAACTGACAACAGCATTCTAATTAACGGGTCTGTTTTCATAATAGAAAAAATATTTGTTTAAGAAACTTAAAAGGGTAATGTTGCCATAACATACGTTATTTTGTATTCTTATACCAAGCCTTTATTTTAAAAAGGTCCAATTATAATACCTTCGTCAATATCAAACAGAAATTATTTTTTGATTACTGGGTATCTCTGCTTAACCACATTTATTAATTAATCTGAGCGTTTTATTTTACTTTAAAAATGAATATAATTTACTTAGTTCGATTCCAATATTAGTTTTTATTCCTTATTTTTACTCCTTATTGTTGTTACTCAAAACATAACTATTATATCTTAGGTAGTTTAATAAGTGATCTACAAAAATGTGGAATCCTCCACTATAGCCCTTTACCAGTTCTGAAATACCGTACTTTTGAGTAATATATTTACTGTTCTTTATTTTATCTGCCGTATCCGAGTAGAGTATTTCAACTAGACGTTCCATTTTCCTTGAATATTTAATCGATTCTGTGCTATATTTTGTTTCATGGAACTTTATCATGTGCTGTTCTATAACATATATCGCCTCAGGGAGTTTTCAACCTTTTTAAGAGCTTTCTCAATCGTTTACACCTAATATTTAGTTGGTTAATATATTAATGAATTAAGTTTATCGTGATTTAGCGGAATTGCATTTATTGCACTGTTTTTTAAAGAAATTAGTGAATAATTGTTACGAGACAGCATATTAGTATTGCAATAGATATATTGTACACTATTCAAAATATACAGTACATTCATTATGCTAATATTTATTTATGATATATTTTGTCGATTCGTCTGTTTCGTGTCCATGAACAGGTATGGGGACATTCCTTATTTTTCCTTATAGTGACTGCGAGCTTCTGCCAAAATAAGCACCATCGGATCGGCCAAAAATCAGCGGAAGCTTTGACCGAAGGTAAAGTTTAATACTATCCGCCGAAAACGGACGAAGTTGTACGAGTAAGCACAAGTTGCATGTCGAGAACGGAGTTAAAATTCTACTGATGATGTCATACATATTTTTTCTATATTTCTTGTATATTTTATCCAACATGTTCTTATTTAGCCTAGTCTGTATTCTAATTATTCTATTGGTGAAGCCATATACACATTTTTGTGTTTTTAGGGTTCCGTATATACAATATACGGATACCCTTATAATATCACTGAGGATTTCTGCCTCTGTCACATCACAGCCATTTTCTCCTAAACTACTGGACGGAAGAGGTTGAAATTTGGTATCAATGTATAGTTTGGTGACCCGATCAGGAGTACATATCGTAAAAGAAAAAATTTTGATTTTAGGAGTACTTCTGGGGGGAAAAACTAAAAAAATCGACCGTTCCCCCCCTGATCTCGGAAACTACTGAGCCTAAAATTTTGAAAAAAATAGGAAATATAGAGCGTTGCCCGAACTTTACAGGAAAATTAAGGCGAAACAATTAATAATAATTTTGGGGGGCAAATTATAGAATTAAATAAAAATTTAAAAATAAAAAAAATTTCAAACGCTTCATGTAATATATCAAATGAAAGGTCTCATTCTGAGGAACACAAATATATTTTTTTCATATTTAAAAAAATATATTTAAAAAGATATTAACGAAAATATACCAAAATTTACCCATTCCCCCCCCCCTTATCACCGAAACTATAAAACAAAAAGTTTTGAAAAAAAATAGATTTATAGGTTCTGACCTGAAGTTTACTGGAAAAATAAGGAGAAACCTCTACTTTTAATTTTGGGGGGCCAATTACAGAATTAAACGGAAAATATAAAATTAAAATTGTTTCTAACCCATCATGTTATATATCAAATGAGAGGGCTCATTACGACGAAAACAAATATATTTATTTCAAAATTTTAAAATAAATAAATTAAAAGATATTAATAAAAATATAAAAAAAATACCCATTCCCCCCTTATCTCCGAAACCATAAGCTGGAAAATTTTGAAAAAAAATGGAGGTATAGCCCCTCACCTGAACTTTACTGGAAAATTGAGGAGAAACCCCTAATATTTATTTTGGGGGGGCAAATTATAGAATTAAATGGAAAATTAAAATTAAAATTGGTTCTAACCTATCATGTTATATATCAAATGAAAGGGCTCATTATGACGAAAACAAATATATTTTTTTCATATTTTTAAAATAAATTAATTAAAAGATATTAACAAAAATATAAAAAATTTTAACCATTCCCTCCCTTAACTCCGAAACCATAAGCTGGAAAATTTTGAAGAAAAATGGAGGTATAGCCCCTCACCTGAACTTTACTGGAAAATTAAGGAGAAACCCCTAATATTTATTTGGGGGGGGGCAAATTATAGAAAATGGAAAATTAAAATTAAAATTGTTTATAACTCATCATGTTATATATCAAATGAAAGGGCTCATTATGACGAAAACAAATATATTTTTTTCATATTTTTAAAATAAATTAATTAAAAGATATTAACAAAAATAAAAAAATACCCCTCCCCCCTAACTCCGAAACCATAAGCTGGAAAATTTTGAAAAAACAATGGAGGTATAGCCCCTCACCTGAACTTTACTGGAAAAATAAGGAAAAACAAATTATAGAATTAAATGGAAAATAAAAAATTGTAATTGTTTCTAACGGGTCATGTAATATATCAAATCCCAGGGCTCATTATGACGAATAGGTACAAATATATTTTTAAATTTTTTTTTAAATGAATCTTTTAAAATATATTAAAAAAATATTTTAAAAGAATTACCCATTCTCCCCGTTATTCCCCAAACTCTAAGACCTCATTTTTTTTTGTTTATAGAAAAAATATGAAAAAAAATCGCTAATTCTATTATTTGGCCTTCAAATAATAGAATTAAACGGAAATAAATTACTAGAAAACCCCCATAGTAATTTTAGGGACAAATTATACAATTAAATGAAAAATAAAGATTAAATTTTCAAACGCATCATGTAATATATCAGATAAAAGACTCATTATGTGAATTACAAATATAACATATTTTTAAATCATTTGTATAAAAGATATTAAAAATATTAAACATCGAATTAATTCCCACTTTAGAAACTACACTATTTAAAATTTTAAAAATATATTTTATTTATATTTTTAAATAATTTGAATAACAGATTTAATAATTTATAATTTAAACTTTGACCTATTTTGCCGTTTTTCTTCCAATCTACAGAGCCTCAAAACTCAGACAGTATATTATAAAAGGCATTTCTGAAAGTTTATTAGTAAAATAAAACTCTAATGTTACTTTTTGGGGGCCAAATTAGAAAACTTAATTAGTTAGTTGTTTTATCATGTTTCAGTCGTCCATAGCTGTTGTGTAAAAAAATGTTACAGCTGATAAACTAAATTTACAAATAATAAAACAAAGTTAAATGGATATTAACCAATATGTGTTGTGTGTAAAGTCAATTTGTCGCAAAATGGGGGCAGGGTAAGTACCGCGTTAAATGAAATGCACGAAACAAAATCACATTTGTAAGAAAACCATCAGAGGCTTGAAGCTAACATTTGGAACAGTTTGAGAGCTCTAACACAATACACACAATAGCTATACAAGAAGGATTTTTTTAGTTTCTCGCAAATTAACCAAGTGAATTGTTCCACCTCCACAATTTTGTATATTTAAAAATGCGTATAAAACTTTTATTGGACGCGATAATTTGTATGACTGTTGCTGAAAGATTACGAAAACTATCAAATTTACGATTTTTTCAATTTTAAACACTTAATAAAAATAAAAATTAGTTAACAACACTTTATGTATGTTATGTGATGTATCTTCTTCAAGATAAACTGGGGATTTTTATGCAAAACAGAAAATAACAATTTCTCTAAGGTTATATCAAGGGATGGTTTTGTTGAGTACCTTATTTCATTAATAATTAATTAATATTACTCAAATTTCCTTTGTTTCTTTTATGAATTATTTTTACGCTTAACGGAGCTAGCTGATTTTTCTATTTAGAAAACGTTGGATTTAGCTACAATTTTTGGAGGGGCTATTCTGCATGCATAATTCGAAATAATTCCTGAACAATTTGCAAAGATATTTTTCTGGTTTTTAGCTAGAATTATCAAATTTCTTACAAAGAAAAACCTTCGGGTCGCCCTTAAGGCCGATCAATGGGCTTCTGCTTCGGCCATAATTTGACATTCAGTCGGACACTAATAAGTCTCAAGCTTTTGCTTATCTTTTTGACCTACCTCTATTTTATTTTCTTTTTTTGATATAATTAATTGGATTATTGTTGTATTGTTGCAACTGACTTCATAAAAATGGACAGTGAAGGATACACTGTGACCAGGGGAGCCTATCTTAAGTACTTCGAAAATTTATAGAATAATTAGCACAGCTGCATCCTACTTATTGTGCAGTCTACACTCAAAAACATAATATGTAGCATGCAGGAGATGATGATGAGAATTTCTCACTATTAAATCTTTCTTGAAATGTTATTGGTGAAATTAAGAAAAAGGGATTTTGGTTTTCAAAAGGTAGAGAACAATGATTTACAGAATGACAATAGGTAATAACTGAAAATGAGGTAGCTTCACAATCTAACAATAAGTTTAGTGATAATGATAATACTTATATGATTATGACCCGTGATTTTATAATTGAAGATTTAGAACAAACTGTAAATTATCAAAAAGATGTTAGATTATTTTCTTCTCAATTAATATTGAGTCAGCAAAGTTGAAAACAGTGTAAAAATAACGCTGAAATGTTCTCCAATAACATAAAAAGCTAATGAATTTTTAGATTAAGTGTTTTTAATAAGAAGTATATTTTTATTCATAGAGTAGAATTTGTTATCTCATCGAAATGTCTCGTTAGTTATGTAGACTTCACTGAAGAAGATATTTTATTAAATTTTATCGCTGGAAACAAAGAAATGGTAAATGTATAAAGTGTAAAACATAAAATTAAAAATGAAATAGGGGAAAAGAACTTTAACTCCTTAGTTGTTGTTTATGGTTTATATTACTAGGTGTAAGCATATTCCAGAAAGGTTACAACTTTTTCTCCGGAATTATATATTGCCAGTTTTAAATGCGTAAGATAAGGTAACAGACTCTCCATAGTCTTCAAAATTTAGCCACATATCTATGTAATTAGTTTATTATTCGTAGTTTTTCATATCTTTATTATTCTCATTCTTTTTTATTGTACATTGCGTTAAATATTTGTGTGACTGTGTGTTGGAAACTAAAATTGTAGATAAATATCTATATATAAATAGTCAAAGACAATACGATTAGGTACCATTTTTTCCTCTGTCTCTGAACCGATTTTCTTCATTTTTGTTTTGTTAAGTAGCTACTGACGACCTTCAGTACAGAATGCTAATATTAATTTATAATATTGGTTCATTCATTAAATCAACATATAATAAAAATTCTTTATTTACGTCCGTACTGTCAACGCCAAACAACTGACAGTTTCGACGCCGCCAGATGGTCAAAACTCAAAACATTGAGCAATTATATATGGAGCGATTGTTAGATGCTGTTATGTTCTTAGAGCATGTACTTCTGGAAGTGCCATACAAGTGTTGTTAGTGTTTAGTGGTAAAATAGTCAATGTAGTAGATCAGTATTGATTTTTCGGACGCGTTGTTGTAACTTTCATATTAGATATTCTGTTTTTAATGGGAATTTAATTATTTGATTAATATATTATTATCACAACCTTCCCGAAGGTGTTGTGTAAAAAATTGTCAGACAGCGGACAATAAAGAATTAAGTTCTCCTAGGGTTGTTGGTCCTCTCTTTTCTTTAATATTCCTAAACTTGATTGAAACGGCAAATGACGAAAACTTGTAGGTTGCAAAGAACAATCTTCCAATTATTATATCGAATATTTTGCCAGGAGCGGTTTCAGCCAAAAATTTGGGGGGTCATTCATTTCTCAAAAATATTTCTAATACCGATATTTGAATACATTTTTATTTTTTTTATTGCAATAGATTTGTCACGTGTGTGAGTGAACGATTTTGGTTTTTACATCTACTTCTCCGATTTCTCCACAACTCTGTTTCTTACAAAAATATACTTTTCATGAAATAGGGTCGAATTTCGACCACTGGGCGACCATTAGTTTAAATAAATAACTAAACTTTACCCATCATTTCTTCTCCACCAACGTTAGATTTAACTTTTCTTACAAGGCGCAAATATTGCTCCATCAATTCTTTTTCAACTTCTGATATTTTCCCCTCATAGATGTTTAATGAAATACACTCATTATTTGCTCATTAACATCATTTTCTCTGTTTGGCCCATACCACTTTAATAGAAGTGGAATTGTGGAACCCTTGGTGTGTAACAAATAAAAAAAAACACCTAACCTTTATTTAAAGCACTCAATGCCATTTCAAAAAGTCTCAGCTGTCATCTTCATGGAGTAAATCAGTTTGTTTGGTTTGCTGACTTAATTGAGCAGTTCGGTCTTTTCACTCTTGTACTAGCAAATTACAGTTCTATCTGGCTAAAAAACTTATCTAGTATTAATTTTGAGTTTTCATCAAAGATCGTTCAAATAATTCTTTTTGTTTTATTAAATGCAAGAAATTTTAAACAAACTCAAATGAGTTATGTCATATTCTAATTTATTCGTATTTCCGAGATAAATACTTCAAGAGTATTCAATTTTGGCGTAGTTAATGTGAAAGCAATTTACTAATTTTACAAGCATCACCCCAAGCAGCTAATGAATTTTAATCCTTGCAGAACTTCAGATGTATTACCCTAATATGAAACATTTACTTGTATTAGGTATTTTCCACATTATTATGAAGTTCCTACAGCATAAATGTGTTGTTGGCATTTCCTACATGTCTGGTTATATTATGGGGATTATGATTGTTTTGGTTGAGAATGAGGATCTCTTTGAAATAGAATTTCAGACAGGATAGGAACGACGAACGGAATTATATAACAATTATCAGATCATTATAATGGAAATATATGGTTTTTGGAAATGCGATAACTAACTACTAAACTAACACAAATGAACAATGACTCTTGTAGAATATTAATTCCCATGTACCGTTGCCGATGAAATATCGTATGCTTTTTAGATCATAACAGAGTATTTTTGCGAATATGTGACTGTTTAATTAATTATTACCTAATCCTAATTTACGATAAGTGCAGAGAATCTTAGTGAAATAATATTCTAGTTAAAAAGGTGATCATATTTATTTGTAATCACTACTTACTGTTTTTGATTTGGAGAGCGGTCGGGAGAAATAGATGGATTAAGTTGAAACAACTGTTCGATCAATTGTGAGTGAGTGAAAATACAATATCAATGGCTGTGTTCTCAATATCGGAATCTTTTTGGATTTTGACTATTACCCTACCAGTGATATAAGATATTTATGCGTTTATCAAAGATAATATCACTAGATAACATTGCACTAATTCCAAAATTTTGTTATTTTCTGATATTTATTTCAGGCATCTTCTAATTTTTTTATGCGTAGTTGGGTAAATAACTTGAGAAAAAAAAATTGTATATTCCAAAATCCAAACGTTTCAAATGTTTAATCTCACTTTCTTGTCATTAAACTCTGAATTAATAATAAATAAATTTGAATCTTAAAACATGATGTTTTGACAATTTTACTTGATGTTAAATTAAAATTAATAATATCACATGTAGGACTTTTGCGGTAATATTCGCTTGGCGTCTCTTTCTCGTCCAAATGATTTATTGGGTACTTGTATTTCTCTCTAGATTTTGTTTTTATATCCTAAAATCAAGAGGTATGAGATCCGGCGATGTAGGTGGCCATAAAACGTTACTGTATTTGTGTATTTACCATTCCGACAATTTTAGGTTCAGAAAATGTATATAATGTGCAGAGAAACACTTTCTTCAGTGATCATAGAAATTCATTTTGAAAAAGGTTTACATAAAGGTGTTCTTGAAAATGTGTGTGATGGATAAAATTGAAGTAAGTTACGAGTGTTACTGATACGGTTACAAATCAATCAGTGAATCGGCTACCTTCCCTGAATGATTGTGCTTGTTAAACAATTATGTTTCACCAACTTTCTCTACTTCAGCCACATGCTCGTCATTTTCACATTCAGATGAAATCTGACCGCTCTATATTCTATAGAAGAAGCAGCAACATTTCCATTACATAACCTGTATATAATTGCCTCATTCCCATTCCTCAATATTATATAGTGATCAACACATCTAAATCTCAATTAAATAATTGAATTACGTGGACAAAGACAACTCCTACTTTAAAACACAAATCAAAATCCATACAGCTCATAGCTACTGTAGTATTACTATGGAAATCGACTTTGAAATTTATTACCTTTTAAGGAGTAGTTGTTTGGGTTACATTCTGATACGAATCCATTTCCACAACCAAATATTTCCCACACCACACAAACATAAACAAAATAACAACATATATCAGAACATTTGAGAATGAACAAGAACGACCAGCTTCGATAATAATTCTATTGGCGCCTCATTACATATGCCTAGATCATATGAGACCCTTTGAGTGCAAACGAGCTCTAACTAATAACTTGCTTAAAGCTCCAATATATTTAATGAGGAATAATACTAATGGACTTTGAGACTGATTGTTCTAATTTTCTTTGTACATATTTTCATTAGTTTTATATATGAATTTTCTGACCGTCCGGGCTGTTCCTAACAGAACGGTTTTTTGCATTTGTGGGTAAAGATGTTCGTTCAGACCAAGATATTTGTAATTATTTAGTTAGTATTTTGGGACTATGCCTGTTGTTGACATAACAATTGGTACAGTTCGTCTGATGTTCATGTCCCACTGTGTCTTTATTTGAAATTCCAAATCCCTGTATTTGGCTATTTTTTCAGCCTGCTTAATATTCATATTATTGTTGTTAGGAATTGCTTTGTCAATTAAGGTTGTTATCCTAGAGACTTTATCTACTAAAACTATATCTGGTCTATTGTGAGCAACTATCCGATCGGTTAGTATCGTGCGGTCAAAGTACAGCTTGTAGTTGTTATTTTCCAAAACAGATTGTGGTTTGTATAGATGGTATGACACTTTTACCGACTGCAACAAGTTTCAGCGCTAGTTCCTGGTGCAGTATTTTTGACACAACATCGTCTCGTTCGTTGTATTCATTTGCAACAAACGCTTGAGAATCTGCTGTGATATTCTGGATAGATTCAGATGTTTGGCGACCAGATCTGCATCTATCGTTGGTAATAGAAGGATCTTTAGCGATGTACTGTAGGTAGTTCTTAGTTAGTAAAGCCTTCCGGTTTAGGAAACATATGACCAGAGATCAATCAGTAGTTCGACATAATCTTGGTTGACGTCATTTATATGTCTTCCATGAAGGGGTTCTTTCCATTTGAGCAGTTTCTGATCAGTTGACTGGTGGTGCAATTGAACTTGTTGTTCTGCCAGTCACAGTGGGGTTGAGGCATCAACTTGAGTGTGTAGATCAGAAAATTCTTAATGAGCCAATCATGTGGAACTGGCGTGGGCTTCATTGCAGACTACGGAATCAATTATCAGTTGATCTTTGCAACCCATCGAGTTTTTCGCGCATCCCTTCTGTTGTTGAGTAATTATGTTGTTCAGCTCACAATGCTTGAAAATGTGATGCACGATGTTATAAGTTTGTATAATGTTGGGAGGAAAGTGATTGGTCGGTACTTTGCTGAGCCCTGTGTACATAGGTTGTCCTTTGGTAAGAAAAAAACTTTTATTATTATTATTTTTGGACCTGCTATTTATGAAAGATAGGTTTGTTTTAAATTAGTTGTTTAAAATGTCGAAATGATTGTGGTGTAGGTCCTTAATTATATTGACCCTCACTTTCTGTAAAAGATAACAATTTGAAAGTTGTAGTTTCTTGTATTTTACCAAGATGCACAAATTATGGACTTTTCAAATAAATAAATTTGATAGTGATAGCTTATTTGCCTTTCTGATAATTTAATTCCTCTGTCTTTCTGGGTTATCAATAAATATTTCCAAAACGGTTCCACATCTATAGGCGGCGTTCCGATTTCAGTATTCTTAATCATCATGCAACTTGCTAAATATTTTGATTTCTTTCTCTCAGAACATCTGTGAGGAAGAATCTCTGTAAGAGACAACCAATAGTAAATCCTGGCAATTTTATTAAATCTCCCTACTAACACATAACAACTTTTAAATACTGACACAGAAAAGAAGTGTAGAGAGAAAACCCAATGTGTGGTCAAAAAAATATATTTGAAGTTTTGTTTTGGTTTTATGGCTATAATATTAACACAGCCCTGCACATAAAAAAATATATAACTTTTAAATATTTAAGTTTTTTTAAAAGCTTCGGTTTTTAAGAATTTCTTATGAAGGAGGAATGAAAATGTTTTTTATATCGTAATTTACAGGCGATTGAGCTAGTGCGAGTGTTTACTTATTCGTCGCAGTTCTTATGTAAAGTGTTTTAAGGTAGCATTCACGGAGAATTTCAATTGGAAATGACAAAATATTGCTGCGCATTTATATCGAAAATTATTGATACGAAAATTCCCGTTTTAAATACGTCAATTACTTTCAACCCATTTTCCTTTTGTAATGTTCCGGATTATGAAAGTTATGAAATTTAAGAGTAGCCTGTTAATGTAATCCTCAAGATATTGTGGAGAGAAATTATTTTCTTATTTTAGAAGGAACGTTGACAAGTAATTCAATTTATCCTTTGTCAATATTTTCATTTATCGACTCACACTAAACTTCAAGTTTCTTGATCAACGAAATTAAATTAAGCTCAGGCGAGACAGTTTTCTTGTAACATTATTGCAAAATATTTTAACTTTCTTTTGTGTGTATTGGCATAAAGTATATTTCAGAATGAAAAATTATTTTAAACTTTGAGATGCTATATGTAATTTAGAACCAGTCTAATTATAACCGCGCACAAATTGTGTTTTGTTTACACATCCTTAAAAATTTCAAATTTAATGTTCAAAAACATAATAGTATTAAGTAAAAAAAAAACATTTTGAGGAAAACAAAAACTAACTTCAAAAAAGTAACCTAACTATAAAGCATGAAATAATTTTTTATTGCTACAATTAAACACTTTTTCTGAAGTCAGTTCAAATTGTTGTTTTCACTTGAGCTTGGCACCGACTTAAAAAATTGTATGTAATAGTTACAGTAAACAATTTTTCATGCTTTTTAGTTGAGAAAATTTTGAATTCACTTTTGTTTTTTTTAAACATATTTATTTTAGAATTTTAGTGATGCAATGGCTTAATTGGATGCAGTTTTCAAATATAATTAACTTTCTCGATATTGCCTAAAATAATATCTAATTTTAGGCAATATTTAATCTAGTTAACTGTTGAATAAAATAACTTTTTTTGCTAAATGTGTATATCTATTAAGAAAATGATGCATATGATTCGAATTTATGTGCATCCATTATATTGTAGACGATTTGAGTAACATCATTCTTTAGGTCTGTTAATTATACTGACATTCATTTAGTCTCCTCTCCGCGGTATCCTATATAATAAATCATTATACAGTTTTAAGTGATATATCATAATAGAACGCAGTTTTCAGTTTTAATAAACTTTGTTTAATAAAAAATTGAATTATTATTAAAAATACGGATACTTAACCTAAACAAAATTTATAGTCAAACCTAGTATACAATTTGAAAAAGTGGCATGAATTTTTATTGTACAATTTTTTGATTTGATAATAATTTTAGATCAAAAATAAAGGTATTTTACTTTTAAGCAAAATTCATATTTGCTGACAAACCTCGTATACAGTTGAGAAAGTGAAGTTATGATTACAGTATACGTTTCTGACAATGCAAATCTTTGTATGGAGAATAATTTTTTCTCTAAATAATATTCATACGAACACTCTCTGTGTGAATCCAACTTATGAAGACACATTGTATAAGAGACCAACAACTAAGAACCTTCATCTTGAAGTTGATCAACTGACATGTATTTCGATTTAATTCCAATCTACATTCAGTTTATTACAATTTTTAGTGATACAGCATAATTGTATTCAGTTTTCAATTTTAGTAATCTTTGTTTGATTACAATTTGAAATATAAAATTATAATTTAAAAAAACTAAAAAAAAATTCGCTTTAATAGCAAACCGAACTAAAAAGCAGATAATAATTTTTAATTATGAACAGTTTATATTACTGCAGTAGAAGGCCGAACAATCAATCACGATTAATTACCTCAAAATAAAAATATAATAAAATTTAAGTCATTAACAGAATAATTCGATTCAGAGTAAAAAGCGTGGGGTGCATTTCACTATATTTGCATAACTCTCCTCTTATAAATAGTTGCCAATACAATAATTGTGAAATTTTATATTTGAAGTGATTTAGTACATCTCGATGATCAACTGGATTATTTGATACCTTCTTTTCCTTTCTGTATGTCGTCTTGTTGGAAATGGAGTTAAATTCACTTGCAAAGATATGTTAATGTCATTTGCGTAGAAATTTCAGTAGATAAAAACTAGAGATGACATGATACCATTTTGTAATTGTGTAAATTACTCCCCTTTGAACGAGCCGCATGTCATTCTAGAGCAAATTTTAAATTAAATTACTGCGCCCCTTAGGTAAATATGGTAGAAATGCTGTTATACCACCTAAGCCAAGCAGTACGATGTCGAGGTGTTAGTGGAAGGGACAAAAAACAGTCTTTACGAATTAAACCCAAAAGGCCATTTTTAAGAATGTACTGATGATTTAGATACTATTTGCTATGCAGCTTCCAAACAACCATTTACAAGGCTTTCTAACCTCTATCTTGTAAATCCGTCACACTCATCTTTAAATGGACTTTTTTCTGTTCTGACGTTGCTTGTGGCTGTGCAGATCCATAACAGCTGTTATGGATTCTTTTACAAACAACCTGGATCATCAGTGTAACATTATTGAGACGCTGCATTCCATGCTGTCGATATTTTTCTTTTTGCAAATCTGTCTTTCCGCATGCCAAAAAACTAAACAACCTAATAACTTGACAACTAAATTCTATCCAATGTTACTTCAATCTAAAATATAGCTACATTTGGTACAGAACATTTTAATGCGATTTTTACTCTATTTGGATGAATGTTTTGAAAACTAGCACACTAATAAATATCATGTGGAAGTCGTTAATATAAAATTAATGAAGTTATTATGGATTTCCGAGCTGTTTTGCCGTGGTCTGTTGGAATTTCTTCCGAATGTTTCACCTGTAACTGTGGTAGCGTCTTCAGTGGCGGACATTGACGTAAATTGAAGTGGAATATGACGGTCCAGCAGTGGGAAACTAGAATTTATTCCTTTCCGTTGACGCCTGGCGTGTCCTGATTAGCCAGTCCTCGTCCATGATTTTGGTTTCGCGCATCGTAGATATATTTCTATGGCTGGAGGCGAGAATGATGGTGGGATGTGCTGACAGTATGTCGGTATATTTGTATTATATAACGTGGTCTCCTAAACTAGTGCATGTTCTGCTGCAGCCGATTTTTCGGGTTGTAACAATCGGCAATTTCGTCTATGACTCACTGCTAGGTGGTACCGATATATACAGCACTACATGAAAAGGGTATCCTGTAAACTCGTGATGATCACAGTAGGTCTTTGGGATCTTTAGAAGATTAGTGTATGTGACAAAGTTGCTGAGTATGTTTGAAAACCGTTTTTACATAATGTTTTCTAAGCAATTCTCAAATTTAGTTCGTTGTATTTTTAATATATGGCATGGCACATGTTATTCCTGATAAACAGATGTGTGTGTTAGAAGTGTCAAGTGCTTGATGATCTGGTCCTGATTAGATTTCTGTCTTGATTTCAAGGACCTACTACCTCATGGACCGAGTATCAGTTCGTTTGGAATGCACGATATAAATAGAGTAATTCATTCTTTATATATTGGGGTTCACAGATTCTGGACTCTCGAGCTGGGAGTGTCTTTATTATTGGAATTTTTACGGAGGTTACGGTCTGTGTAAGCAATTAAGAATTTAATAAAATAATTAAGATAAGAAAGTAAATTACTGTTTTTTCCAGCAATACTGGGGCACATTATTTAGTGTTTTTTGTATATCTGTTTGTACATGGTTTCCATAATTCCATTATTTGCTGAAATTAGTAACAATTCTGGAGCATACCAAATCACTAATTAAGAATTTAATAAGAAATTTCAAATCGGAAATGAGAAAACATTTAACTATTATTTTCCATGAATAGGTACTCGGAAATTTAGTGAATATTCGAAATTTCAGGATATTGACATGGCTTTGATGATTCAGTCATTTGCTGAAGTGATTAATACAAACGGAGCAATTATGAAGTTAATAGGAAAGTGAACATAGGAATTATGAAAAGAATCCAGCCATGCTGGGACAGTTTATTTACTGTTTGAAGTTTCAGTAAAACTCATTCTATGCGACACTTTTTGTGTCGAATGTGTTCATATAGAGTCAAACACCATTCATTGCATTCTTGTGGTTAACACCAATCTGTTACATTGTCTTGGGTACATTGTCTATTATTTAGCTAATATATTTTTTACTACGATGGAGGAATTTTATCGGGCATTTCAATGTTACTCAGGGGATTCTGGGCAAATACAGCATTTCGCTTTAAAGGCAACAATTTACAAGAAATGTAGCTCTGATGCGCTATTCTTCCGGTGTGTTTACATAATTAAATTTGTTTATTGAGACTGACATATTAGTTTCCTAGGTTTTGTTACATGTTTTAACAGGAGATAGTGTAAAAATTGTGCTGCTGAAAAAATTTAATAAAGCATTATTAAATGGAAAATTGGGTCTCAGTGGTTGTGACGACATAATTGTTAACTAATGTTAGACATTTTTTGTTACAATCATTTTTCGATATTTTTTGGACTTTCTGAGAACATGTTTGAGAGCAGATAATGTCCAGGGTGAAAAAGGTATTTGGCAGCAGAAATATTTATTAGTAATTACAGTTATTACATATACAAATACATATTTAATATAGTTTGTCAAATATTTTCATAATAACCGTAACTTGGTACAGCAGTTTCTTTCTGATCGTAATTGTTGTAACGGTAAGTTTATTTTCAAAAAAATTTGGAAAAATAAGGAGAAATCGAAAATTAAAAAGAGTAACTTTTTTCAAACGCATCAGGTAATATACCAAATGAAAGGGGAATGCAAATATATTATTTTCTTATTGTTTAAATACATTGTTTAAAGATATTAACAAAAATATATAAAATACCCCATTCCCAAAAATGTGGAAAAATTGGAATTATTGGACCTCACTTTAACTTTACAAAAAAAATAAGGAGAAAACGGTAATGTTAAGAGCACATTATAGAATTAAAGGGAAAATAAAAAAAAACTATTTTCAATCGCATCATTTAATGTATCAAATGAAAGGGCTCATTATGAATAATACAAATAAGTTTTTTCCATTTGTTGAAAATATATTTTTCAAAGATATAAAAATCAAACTATTCTCCCCTTTATCTCCTAAACTATAGTACCTGATATCTTGAAAAAATGAAAATATAGGGCCTCACTAGAACTTTACAGTGAAATTACGAAGAAAATTCTGATATAAAGTTTGGAGGCCAAATTATAGAATTAATTGAAAAATAAAAAAGTGTAATTATTTGAAACGAATCCTCTATTATATCAAAAGAAAGGGCTTATTAGGAGGAATACAAATCGATTTTTTCAAACTTGTAAATTAATTTGTTAAAAAGTTATTACAAAAATTAAAAAAAAATCTATCCATTCCCGCCTATATCTGCGAACAACTGAGTCTAAAGTTTAGAATAATAATTAGAATATATGGCCTCACTTAACATTTACAAGAAAAGCAAAACACAAGTTTCAACATTAAATTATAAGAATAAAAGGAAAATAAAACAATATTTTCTTAAAGAGTATAATGTTTATTTGTATTTTTAAAATAATTTTTTTAAAGATTTACTAATTTACTATTTAAAATTTCAACTATTCTTCCATTTATCGTCTAAACTGCTTAAAGTTCTTAAATGAAATCTAACAATAATAAGTACCCAAAGTCACCTAATACGATATACAAGCACACATTAACGTCAGTCCTATATTCCATTATGTATCATTTCATAGAATTCTTAATTCTTTTTTTTTGCATACCTACATCTCCAATTGTTAAGATCGGTAAAGTTTGAGGTAACCAGTTTTAAAAGGTATTAAAATCAAGCCTTAATATATTCCTGAGGTTCAAATTTGTTTGTTCGAGTTATAGAGAGGAAGTATGTACCAAAATAGCTTTTAGGAACTCACAAATGAGGGTTGAAGTGTTGAGTAATGGAGGTTTTACAGAAGGAGAATAAAACATTATTTCAACACCTACCTGCATTATTTATTGGCCGTTTTTTAAACGCCTTTCATATTTATATAGCTGTTTAAACGATCTTTTGTTAAGGTAAATTACGAAGGCCCTTATAATTTTGCTGTAATGCAAATAATCAGATATTCAGAAAATTAAAACAATTAACAAATTAACCATGCATCGATTCTGTTAACAAATCCATTTCGCTGTAGCCGTCTGTCGCATTTGAATTGTTGTTTTTGTTTCCCCAAGAAAGAAAGGGCTACTGAAAACAGGTGTAGTATTTTTGTGTGGGTAAACCGTTTTGATCATTGGCGAGAAGACATTGAAGATGATTTACGAAGGGTGGCCCTTTCACGTCATAAACAGAAAAAATCTGGTTCGACAGTCACATCGGTTAAGTATTCGACGTTTGCTGAAACTTTAGAAATCTTAGGGTAAATATCACCTAACAATTTTATTGGCCTTCTCCACCAATATAATGCGCCGGCTCATTCTGCATTGTTTGTCAAGTGGTTTCTAGTTAAGTACAGGTTCTCAGTTTCGTTCAATAGAGTTTCGCATAGGGTATGGACCTATAGAGGAGCGGTGTATGTAGAAGGTGTTACTGAATTCAGAATTAATGAATGCCTTATAGTGATGCGTTATTTAATAACCACACCTTAAATTATCATTTTAATATTTCCCTGTATGCTGCTTAAACTCGATTTCATAATAGTTCATGATTTTGTCTCATCATTAGTTTATGATGGTTTCTTTTTTATTTGTATTTCTGTCTTTAGATTTGTTCGCTACTCCCTATTCACTCTTTTTGTAATATTGAACTTTCGCTTTCTGAATTTCTTTTTCAGTCACATAACTGCATTGCAGGGTGTCTAAAGCAACCTTATACCTGACCCTGCCTTGTCTGAACCTTATATAAATGTATTGAAATATACAGTTTCTCATGGAGACCGTAATGTTAAACTTTGTAGGTAACTGCAGAATCATGCGAACAAGTTGTTACAGCCTGTGCACTCCCGAGGACACATACAGTTATAAATTTCTTAAGATTTTAATTTATTCCATCATTGATTTTCCCAAGAATAGTCTTTTTTACATTGGTGGTTCTTAATTGTTAGTGACTTGCTGATACATAAGTTTTTGATGTTCAAGTAAATATATTTTCGTTTTTAAGACTTAGATTAGGTGATTTATATATTTTTTACATGCTTCTTTCTCAAATATACTTACGTATTATTTTTGTATTATATTTATTGACTTTTTGAAATATATGGCAAAACGCTTCTATTTCTTGATATTTACTTGTTCCCTAGCATATACTACAAAAATTAATGAGGTCCTTTAAAATATATTTTATTTCATTGCTTGATAAATAGCGCCCTACCTTGAGTTTGTAGTTCCGTGAACTCCTTAATTATCATCATGTATTCTTCTTTGTGTTTCTATATATTACTTCATTTGTTGAAATCTATTTTAATGTTAATCAGGAACTTCCCTAAATTTGTATGTTCTTGTGTGATTTCCCAGGCAAGTCTTTGAAGTAAATAATTAAAATAACAAAACCCTGCCAAAAACATTTTTTTCTTTTGAATTGATCGTAACCTCGTCGAAAAGTTCTTGAGAATCACAAGCATTTTTGCCGTCAAAATAGTTTCAAAACGGATAAGTAATGTATTTTTTCTAAATTTCTTAATTTTGTTGTAATAAAAATGGGAACATTAATTTACACTAAGACGATTGCTTATGGCGCTAAAATAAACTGGGCTTAAAATCGATGCTATTGGTTAAGTAGTTGAATTGTAAATGAAATCAGTTAGAGAGAGATTTTTTAAAACGTTTATTATTCAGTTTACTTTATATATCTTGATTTTGTCTACTTACTGAGGATTAAAATACGGTAATACCACTAAATAAAATTTTTCGAGTAGGCTTATCTTACCTTCTACCTCAAAATGACAAGATAAACTTTTAATGCATTTAAATGTTACTTTGATTATTCCCAAACATAAGAATTGATAGTAGTTACATTTTCAACCCTTAACCCTTAAAACCAGCCTTATACCAAAAATACCAATTGTTTTAATCTTGCATTTATATTCAACCAAATTCCGTTGCTTGCTTTTATAGCAATTTATTATTATTTTCTAACGATGCCTCTTTTCAACTCTTTAATCATTATATACTAACAAATTGAGTAATTTTATATTTTTTTACTTACAAAGATGGTAAATGAAAATACTTAATTACTCAATGGAGAATATATAATAATATATGATAAAAAATACAAAATTCCAAATCTTTATTTACTGCAGGAAAATATTGGTAGTTGTTACCAGAAAATGTCCAAAAAATATTTTTAGTAATTTTTCTTGGCAGTATTATTGGTTGTCAGAAATCCGTAATTTTGAACCACTCCAAATCCTTTATATTAATGTCTTCATAATTTATTTCCAAAAAATGCCAGTGGATTTTTTTCATAATTCTTTTAATTTTTAAGATGTAACATTCATTCAAAAACAGTTTTAAAAGCAAGTTCAAGAGTTACAAAGTACGAAAAAATTTCTGTACTGTGCTATTTGTTACGCCTCTCTTATAGTTTTTTAGATATGTTTAAAGAAACTTACAAAAAACTATTTTCGGGGTTTTTTAAGTACAAATTTTCAACCCTCTAAGTCTGGGTGCTAAACGCCTCATGGTGGAAGCTCATTTTAACATTATATAACTTTTGCTTTGTGAGTACTCCCCAACATTTCAGCCAGATTGGTGCCGTTACGAAAAAAATAGAGGTGAAAGTCCTCAGTAACTGGACTACAGCATTAAGAACATAATTTCAACCAAAATCCAAGAAAGGCAAGCATATTGAGGCGTTGTTCAAAATATTTACCAACATTATTTAAATTACATTTCTTCAAAAACTACTTATATTTAGTCCCAATCAAATCTATCGTTTATGATTACGAAGAACAGTTTACCTGTTTAATACAACAGAGTTACGATTAAAAAAAAAATACTTTACACTGCCATTTTCGCCTTAGCACTACTCTGTAATTTTCTGTTAAGATCATGCCAGTTATCCTCTATAAACTATTAATGAAGTGATGGCATAAGTAAATTGCTGATTAATAGTATGTCCAAAAATGTCTCAATTTTGCTCTATGAACCGGTGTAAATCTGCCATTCATAATAAATGAGATTTTAAAGAGATTTTGAATAACTATTAATATGGGTAGTCAACATCCCCTTTACAAGCAAAGAAAAGAAATGTTTATTTGGGCAAAAAAACAAAAACCGTAAGATTCCTACAAAAGAGCCGAACAAACTATTGAAATCATTGTGAGGAGAGTATCCACTAGACGTTTGAAATAAATGATTGTGACCTCATTTCCCCCGATCATGTTTACGGCTGTCAAATTTAAATATCGGTTACACAACAGTGTAACACAATGTGCTTACGGTTTTGTGTCCTTTTGAATGTCTGATGAAAAGGACATGGTGTGTATCGAACGTCCATAACTTTCGTTTCCGATTCATGCATAACCACGCCGTTCACACACCAATGGCAATGGAAATTGATTCCGGCACCGTTCAAATGACATTTATTTGAATAAGTGAGTCGTTCTCGGGCACCCTAACGATATTAAAAGATTAATTTTCGGAATGTGAGTATAATGGATTATGGATGATAAATATTTTCTGCATTACTATTATTAAGTTTTATTGGCAAAATATAATTGATTTAATATTAGAAAATATAAGCTAGTACGTTTCAGGAATTAATCAAAGTTCTACTACTGAAATACTGGAAATTGTTTCTGCATCACAATATTTTAAAAATGTTCATAATTAAGTTCATTAGTTGGAAAACTGTGGATCGGAGTACGGATATATTTCCTAACCGCTCCCTTCCACCCCTACAGTAGGGTATTCATTGAACTTTAATTTAATACAAATGTGTTTCGATATTGCAATTTTGCTACAAATTTGAATAAACGAAACTGAGAACACCTTTATAGGGTTGGACTTTCGGCGTATCTTATATGTTGAAAACTTTTAAGTGTTTTCATCTTTGCTGGTTTAAATACTTACAACTTTTTGGTGTGACTTATGTGGAGGAGTCTGACTTTTATCGATGAATTTACATGGAAGACGATAATAAGCTTCGTAAATGGGGATGTAATTTTTTTGTGTTTTATGGTAAATGGATAACACGCAGAAAAATACTTAAAGTTGCAGAAATGGTGAAATTAAATCTATCGTTAACTGCCTAAATTTTGTAAAAAAAGTTGTACTAAATACCGAAAATTCATTAATTTAACGTACATACATATACAGGGTGTCCCATAACTAATGGACAATACGATAACTGCAGTTAGAGGCTATGAAAATATACCGATTAACACAAACATGCCTTAGTAAATTTTTTGTAGTAAACGATATCCAGGGTCCTAAAGTTGGTATTTATTTTTTGAAAATTTGTGATATTTTAAAAACGGCTCCATATATTGAACTCAAATTTGGTACAGCATAGTTTTCAAGGGTGATAAACAAGAATTTGTTATTATATGTTTTCCATGATACTCTTACAGGGTGTTTGTTACAAAGGTCGAATTAGGCGTTTTCGAGATATTGCCATTTTAAGACTGGCGCTTAGTCATTTAATTAAAACATTAACGGTTTCAAAAACATTCAATTTAATTATGAAAAAAAAACAAATAGATTCACTTCATCAAATGTTGAAATTGACCACACCATTAGCACGAATGAATTTTATTACACTTTTTATGAAATGTCTTATCTTGTAAAAGGTTGCAATGTTATTTTTAAGAATATTTCAGTTTCCTGAATTTTTGCTAAAAGCTCGTTTCGGTTATTAATTTCATTGCTGTACACCAACGATTTCATCTATCCCCATACGTGAAAGTCCATAGGAGTACGAGGCGGCTAAGGGAATTCACTGCCACGTCCAATCCAACGATGCGTAGTCATTTAAATATTGCTGGACTATACGTGGATAATGTGACGGCGCGCCATCGTGCATAAAACACATATGCTGCCTTGCAATAAGAGGAACTTCTTCGAGTAATCTGAATCTGATAGACAATGTCTCTCATTTCTCGAAGTTTCCTTGGACTTCCATCGTCTTGAAAAGGTTGATCTCACAACGTTTCAATAGCTTTGTATCTGCTATCGTCATCAGGTGAATGATCATCGTTCTTCGAGTAAATTACCCCAATTATTTTCCAAAAATTCAAAATACTGTAATGCATTTAATCTCGTCGGAAGTTCAAACGGACCAATAAACTGATTATCAAAATCATAATAGTGGTTATTTCTCCAACTGAAGAATCCACGGCGTGTCAATATAGCTTCGTCAGAAAATAGGATGTTTTCAAGAAACGTTGGGACTTGAATGATTTTATGTTGCATTCACTGACAGAACTGTAGTGTACGTGGTCAGTCATTGGGCAATAAATTTTGAACAGGCTTAAAGTGATACGGATACAATTTTTCTGTGCGTATTATTCGTGATATACTGGATTTACTTACACCAGTAGCTGCTTGCAAGCGCCGAGTAGTGAATGCAGGATTTTCCAGAATTCGAACTAAAAGATCATCTTCATGATCAGCTGAAATTCTATTAGGTCGGCCACTAGAATTTTTGGTGTGAAACAAACCTATTTCACCTAAATTTCTGTATAATCGTTGGAATATTTTACAATTAGGCACATTTTGATTTGGATATAACTGTGCATATGGTCTAACTGCAGCACTTGAATTATAATTTACTTGTGCATAAAAACAAATCATATCCCTTAGTTCAGTATTTGCAAATTCTTTAATTCTAGTCATATTTAATGATGGCTTTATTCCAGTTACTTATTTTTAAAACAAAGTAAATAAATCGAGTATGCAAAGAAGAAATAAATAGTCAATGTCAAATTCACAAGCTACTTAAAAAATGTCTTTTTTTAGGCTGCTTGCGGTGATATGCTGTACCGTATTTGAATTGCATAATCTCGAAAACGCATTGAAATATGGAGAATCAACAAGTATAGGTTTTTTGTATTGAAATTATTATTCATTTGCCTAATCCGACCTTTGTAATAAACACCCTCTAAGAGTATCATGAAAAATGATAACAACATCTTGTTTATCGCCTTTGAAAACTATGCTGTACCAAATTTGAGTTCAATATAAGGAGCCGTTTTTCAAATTTCAGAAATTTTCAAAAATCAAATACCCACTTTAGGACCCTGTATATCGTTTACTACAAACATTTTACTAAGTCATGTTTGTGTTAATCAGTATATTTTCACCGCCTCTAACTGCAGTTATTGTATTGTCCATTAGTTATGGGACACCCTGTATAAGTATGTTCTGGAGGCGAAACGCTTCTACAGTAGGTATTCAATAAACACTAGATGACTGGCGAGAAAGACATTCTGTAAAGGTTCACCAGTAATCCCGGCAATTTTTGAAATCGCCTCTGCTACATTTGGTCTTTTAAACGAGTTACACATACAAAATAGGCGCTAAGGGGACTATTTCATTAATTACAAAGCACGAACACATTACCTCCAGGAGCAATTCACTAAACCCTATGTATTTTAGATATCAAAAGCTCTTAGTTCTGTGGGAGCCTTTGTCAGGTTATCAAGCCTATGGTTGCTGTCGGGGATAGAGGTACCGATGAACGTTATGACTGTCCGGGCTGTTACTAAAATGATGGCTTTCCACATCAGGTTGTAGAGATGTTCGTCCAGATTAAATTAAATTAAATTGTTTAATATATGGTTTGGACCTACTTCTATTGTTGACATAAGAATTGGTACTCACAGTTCTTGTGTTCTTCATGTCCCATTGTCTCATTGTCAATTGACTGGTGGGGTGATTGGACTTTATTTTTGTTTTATTTCATGACCTTCCACTGTAGAAATTTTCAAGGTTGAGAACCATTCTGACAATTTCACAAAAAATATAATGTTCGCTACTTTTAGCTATTCCCTGTAACCAGAAGGGTATGCCTTAGCAAGATAATGTAAGAACCCATGGTAAATGAAAGTGTCATTAGAAATATTCCACATTATGGATGATAGTAGCATTATTTCAAAATAATGTAATAAAATTGTCTTGAATAAATAAAAAAATCGGCAGATATGTTCTTTTTATGTTGCTATTCCTTGCAGTAATTTATCTTTCAATACAATATTGATCATAATCATAAGGGCATCAACGCACTAATTCTTACGTTGTCAACAAGATCCGGAGTCACGAAGAGCTCGCCATGTGTAAACGGCTGATAGTGAAATTCACACTAGCCACTTTGAGCCTCTGGCATTACGTTGGCAGTAGATTTAACATATTTTTTAACAGACTTCAAAAACAACGAGGTTCTCAGTTTGTCTGTATATACATATTTTCCTATTTCTTTTAGCGATTACTCGAAATTGTTTCGAGAAAGTTGGATAGTTTAAACTGAATTGAAGTGCTCCTATATTTTTTCAAGGATATTGCTAATACGGTTTTTGACAAAATTTGCAAGAACTTTTTAAAAGACTTATTTATATAGCAACATTTGGTGGAGGCAGAGTATTAAAAAAAAAGGAAAGGTCGTTTCGGAACCTGGGGTGAAATAAATTGAAAATAGATAGGTATTAAATGAAAATAAATGTCAGCTAATCAACTTCAAGATAGGTTCTCAATTGCCCTCTACATATAGTGTGTCTCCTCAAGTTAGAATCAGCTGGAAAACTTTCTTATGAATAATAGAGAAAAAGTTATTCTTCATAAAATATTTGCTGAAATGAGGCATGTAATCATTAGAAGACACTTCTTCAACTGTATACGAGATTTGTCAGCAAATATTAAATTTGATTAAAATCTTTATTTTTTATAAAATCTCAAATTGTGATGAATAAAGTTTAATAAAAATGAAAACTGTATCCAGTTATGCGATATCATTAAAAATTTTATAATTATTTAATAAAAAAACTGATTTATTATAAAATTTTGCGGAAGAGAGCCTATTAAATTAATTCAACTGGAATTAAATCAAAATGACTGATAATTAATTAACGCATCTAAAAAAGTTGAGGATTCTTAAGTCTTCTAGAATCATATGCAAAACTTTCTTAATACATTCAAATATTTAGAAAACGTAAAATACCTTATTTTTAACAATATCCACTTGGCACTGACTTCAGAAAAAGTGTTTAATATTGCAGAAAAAAAGGTTTTAACTTAAGATAATTTTTAGGGTTCCGTATATACAATATACGGATACCCTTATAATATCACTCCGGATTTCTGCCTCTGTCACATCACAGCAATTTTCTCCTAAACTACTGGAGGAAAGAGGTTGAAATTTGGTATCAATAAATAGTTTGGTGACCCGATCAGGCGTACATATCGTAGAAGAAGAAATTTTGATTTTAGGGGTACTTCTGGGGGGAAAAACTAAAAAAATCGATCGTCCCCCCCCTTGATCTCCGACACTACTGAGCCTAAAATTTTGAAAAAATTGGAAATATAGAACTTTACAGGAAAAATAAGGAGAAACCATTAATATTAAATTATTAATTAAATGGAAAATATAAAATTAAAATTGTTAAAAAGATCGAAAATATGCCACCCATGTTATCTCCGATATCAAATGAGGTAGGTAGGGCTCCTGATTATGACACACACAGAATATATATTTTTTTCAACCCATATGAAAGGGCTTTTAAAATAAATTAAATTAATTAAAAGATATTAACAAAAAAATAAAAAAATGACCCATCCCCCCCTTATCATCGAACCCATAAGGTAGAAAATTTTGAAAAAAATTGAGGTATAGCCCTTCACCTGAACTTTACTGGAAAAATAAGGAGAAACCCCTAATGTTCATTTTGGGGGGCAAATTATAGAATTAAATAGAAAATAAAAAATTATAATTGTTTCTAACGGATCATGTAATATATCATATCACAGTGCTCATTATGACGAATACAAATATATTCTTTTAATTTTTTTAAAAATATTTTATAATATATTAAAAAAACACCCCCCGTTATTCCCCAAACTATAAAACCTAAATTTTTTTGTAATTTTAAGGGGGCCAAAAAGAACTAAACGGAATATATATATATATATATATATATATATATTTCAATTAAATGGAAAGCCTAAAGATAAAAATTCATTTCCCGCTTTATTTCGGAAACCATCAAAAAATTTGAAAATAATTAGGGGTACTGGGGCTTACTTGATCATGTAATTTCAGGGACAAATATCATTAAATGATAAAAATTCAATTTTCAAACGCATCATGTAATATATCAGATAAAAGGCATTATGTGAATTACAAATATATCATATTTTTAAATCATTTGTTTAAAAGATATTAACAAAAATATTAAACATCGACTTAATTCCACTTTAGAAACTAAACTATTTAAATTTAAAAAAATACATTTTATTTATATTTTTAAATAATTTGAATAACAGATTTAATAATTTATAATTTAAAACTTGAGCTATTTTGCCCTTTATCTTTCAATTTACCGAGCCTCAAAACTCAGACAGTAGATTATAAAAGGCTTCTATGAAAGTTGATTAGTAAAATATAACTCTAATGTTACTTTTTGGGGGCCAAATTAGAAAATTAAATTCATATGTATTCCAATAAAAATCTAGTGAATCCTGAAGCAGATAAAATAAAAAGTCTATGTGTGGAAAATCAAAGTGTATATTTTTTATAAATTTAAAACGCTTCCTTTAAAAGATATTAGGGTAAATATAAGAAAATGCACTCATTCCCTGCTTGTCTGAAACTGGAATATTAGAATCTTGAAGGTGGTACGGAACCCTTAGTATGCGAGTCCAACTCGCCCATGACCAAATTATTTTGAAGTGTGTTTCTGTTTTTTTAAAATGTATGTATTATTCGTCAACTATCTAAATGAAACAACTACTAATTCTTAGTCCATAATTATCATCATGTATCAGATCAGTACATGACATTTCGGTGTCGAACGTGAAAGTCAAAAATAAAATGTACCTTCATCACTAAAGCAAAGTGTTACAAACAATAATGTTTTTGTGCAAGAGTTTAGGTGTTTTTATAACATTCTGTTTGAGTTATCTTTCGATAGTTTCTAAACAATAATTTACAATTTTTATGAATAGAATTTATTCTCTTTATTTATTTTCTAAATTGTTCTTTGATTTCCACCGCAAACGGTAGTAACACTTTTCCTTGAAGCAATTGTGTTTGTACCTAGGTAAAGTGCCAGTTTCTGACAATTTAAAAATTATCTTTTTAAAATAATGTCTATTGATGAGTTGGTCCAAAAATCGTTCATGAAAAATTCTTACGTTTTTTTGGGAGCTACTTCCAGACAAACAAAAATTAAGCACAGTGATTATCACTAAATTAACCTGGTTGTAAATTTAAGTCGCTCTATACTTATAATAAAGGAAACTGATGAATTTTTTTAATCAGATTTTTATAACATAATGACCATTTATGATATTTAAAAATTTAGGGCGTAACTGTCACCTAAAGGGGTTTATCATAATAACGAAACTTATATATACCGTCAGATACTCAGATAAATAAAGAATGTACTAGCTAACTTTTTATTATTAAATAAATAAGTGAATTTACGGGGAGTAAACCATAATTTCTGTACTAGCCGATCCTACTCCACTTTATGTTGCCTTAAATTAATATAATCGAAATGCACATTAAAATTAGCAGATTGTTTAATTTTTCTAGCCGATTTATATGACATGAACACTAAAGGTTGACTTACATTAAAACAACAGCAAACGTTAGCCCAAGCATAAGGATGACACTGAAACTTCGTTTGAAAATCTTGATATTAGCAGGATTCTTAGATGGCGTCTGAAATCAGGGGCCCAACTAATTATTAAATAAAATCAGAAGGGGACGGACAATAATGAAAATGTTTTATTCTATAAATCTGGTACATTTATTAGTCAAAAAAGATTTAATTCTGAATCAAATCACCCGTCACGCAGGATAATCGGCGAGACGTTTTAATCCTGAATACCCCGGCAAATTTACAAGCCTCGGTTTTGTTGGGTGCTAAGGAATCTATTGATTTCCATATGAAATTTGTCACCGTAATATATAACTACAAATTTGAGCGAGATGTAAACTCCAAGGCAGAGGGTAAATCCCACACAGTATGTTTCCAATTTGGAAAATTTATGAAAGCGTATTTCACGTGAAGTTCGAGTAATATTTTGCTAATGTCAGGTATAAGCGGATAACGTCGTTTCAATAAATCACGTAGTATAGCGGAAAATATCAAAAAACGCTTCGCGAAAATACCACTTCTATTTTTTTTCAGGCAATCTTATCCTTCTCTTTATAACATTAGGAGGATTTATTCGAAAAATTTAGGCCGCTCAACTTACAGTCAAGAAGCCGACTTCTTTGGGGTGAATACAATAGGTATAGTCGTTTGGGAATGAAACTTTATGCTGTGTCTAATCTTGTATTCACATATTCTATTCAGCTAAATTCCTCGGAAAAAAGATAATAGAAGGAAAGATTTTGTTCACAATGAGTTATTCATGTCATCAGTTACTTCGAACGGTTCTTAGGCAAATGTCTTGAATAAATTTGAACAGAAAATGGACAACGGTATATCATGGCAGCTGGTTAAAAGCTCCTTAAGCGGGACGGATTTTGTAAGTGTTTTCATTGTACTTAATAAGATATCCTTAAATGACAGAAATTCACATAATTATAAATTTACTTAAAACTTAAGCTCCTTGAGCTCTACTTCTTTTAGATTTCGATTAATTGCAGAAAACATTATGTTTCCAACATATAACATCTCTGCACTTGCAAGACCTACTTATTTAACCAATTTGCAAAATCTGCAAATTGGTCAATTCACGTTGGTACATACGTTTTTTCGTCTTAACGGAATTGGGTAGTTTAATCTTGTGCTGTTAAGAAGGATTCCGAAGTGCTTGTATATGTATTTTATGACAAGATATATATTTGTTTTTCGGAAAATTGGAAAAATAATTGTTAATAATGACAGAAAAAGGTGGGCATTCTCATTTCGTCTGTTTGCTTAAGTTGGAATCATATGTAAACTTTTTTGTTATGAATATTTAGGAAAAAAATCATAGAAAGATATGCATTGTCTTTTTTTAATTGCATACCAGCATTATGAAAAAATGAATAAAATTTGCTTAAAAGCTAAGGATGCTTATTTGTGGCAATATTGAAAATTGTTAAAACAAAAATCGAATAGAACGAAACCCGCATTCAGGTGCAACTTACCCATTTTGTGGGTTTCTAAAAGATAGTTGTGTTTCATTTGATTTTTTGGTAATAACAGACCCTGTATATATAGGGTGAGTAATATTTTTGGTTTTCAAAAATAACTTTAAAAAAAAAATCAAAAGTTTAGTTCTACCGGAAAAATATTACAAATTTAAAATCATTAACTGAATACAAAATTATACGTCTAATCGCTACAAAGTTGATGTCTATTCAAATCGTAAAAACAAATCCATCAGGATATCAGAATTCACTAGAAACTATGCTGAATTGGCTTTACGTGTTGCTGACATTTTGTTTCTTTTTGTTATTGTTCTCTTATAGGAACGGGATGCATAACTGGTGTCACATATCGAAATGCAGATATTTTGGTAGGTGACAGTACTGCTCAATACGAAGTAAAATATTTTATTAGTTATGTAATTCGAAGCATCCTGGTATTCCTGATTTCCGAATGATTGCATCATATAAAATAATATCACTACACACACCAACAGAAACATTCTAATTAATAATGAAATGAAACTATTTTTTTTCGTTAAGCTAAACCAATGTTTCTTTTACTATTATTCAACCGAAAGCAGTTGCTATGTTTTTTGATTCATTAACTCTGTTGAAAATGTATAAATAAAATTGGCTTAAACATCCATTCATTAAATAGTCTCTTATGGTAGAGATTTTTTTATTGTTCTGTTCAGTGTTGATGCTTTTTTGCAAAAAATGGTTAACATATTTTTTCACAAACCATAAAATTTTGACCTATGTCACATAATATTTTTTAATTTATAGTAATCAATTATGTCACCTACCAAATTATCTGCGCTGCATTATGTTACATCCTGTGTATATTTCATTATATCACCTAATTGTATTTCTAGTTGTTTGCGTTGAGATTATACTTCCTATATTGTTTCTGAGATTTATTCAAAAAATACTTAAAATAGTTATTTAGTGCAGAATTTGAAACAACGATATTTTTAAAATTCGTATCCATTTAAATGAGGAGACTTCTTTGAATTAATAATATTTCAACGGAAATAGATAACAACTATTTTGCTTAACTCTGTAGTAGAATTTCAAATAGAAAACTTAATCCTCCGTTGTGAAGGTATGAATAAAATTGGTTTTTCTGTTCTTTTTTCTAGTCCTATATCTTGCTTGTTTAAATTCCGTTATCCCCAAAGCACACCAATATCGGGGTCGTGCACATATTCGCTGTGTTGAAGGTATCGCAATCATGGCAAGGAAAATCCAGGTGTTTTTTTAGTAAAAAATATTCAAAATACCCCGATATGGATACAACAGTGCCAGTGGCATTCACTTTGAATGTTTTGACATATTTTCTCTTCAAACTTCGTTGCTCAAAGGGGAGAAAATACAAAATCCGATAAATCAAAATTTATATTTTTTATTCATTTTTATTGGATAATTTGATGATGTACTCTTGCAAAAACAAAGCGTACAACGTAAATATATATCCGTCGGTATATGTCTGTTGCAGACTAATATCCAGGAGAACAAGAGCAATATATTAATTAAAATAAAATACTAATAAAAAATGATATATGCGGTAGCTGAATACGTGCTGGTAGTAGTAGATGAAGATAATATTGGTGAGAATCGTACTGTTATCTACTTATATATATTATAGCGATCGTATTTGAAACATCTGAAAAAAACTTTTGACATTACTTTTCATTCTTGATCAAGATCAATACAATTCAGTAGCTTCAGTACTTAACTATATGATTTCCACTGGTAATTATTAATGAAGTTTTTGTGATATCTCAAACACTCTGAACAGCACTATTGATTTTGAATGATAAATGTTTTGGCCCACTTACTAAAGTAATCAATTGCAACAAAAATGTAATTGTTAGCCATTTTGGCTTCATGATTCAGCACTAACCCTAACTATTCTTTCAGTTGGAATGCCTACGTTCCACTGCATGACTTTGACCCATGTACCACTCTTTGATCTTTTACTGCCTGCAAGAATTTACAAGATTGGATTTGGTTTCTTTTCCATTAGTAATGATTCTTTTTAAAATTCCATTTTGTACTCGAAGAAAATCTACCTGACCACAGAATAATTTCAAGATACTTCAGCTTGTAGAGAAATTTTGGTCGTATCAAGGTTTGGACTTATAGGTTTTCTTCTTGGTCAAAGTCGTTTTTATATTTTAATCTGTCAATTAGTCGGCCTTACATTGCTCTGTATGTCATTTTTTATTTACCTTGACTCAAACTTGTCAGACAAAAAGACTCTTTCAGTATCGTTATGTAAGCAGTCAGAAATAAGCTCTGTCTCAGAATATGTATTCATGTTCTAAACAATTTAGTTCCGATGAGGAATTTACAATCATAAATACATCTGTGATAATGATTAATAACTCTGATTATTGCTAATTGTCTCTTCCTGGTAATGCAGTAGTTCTATTATGGCTTAAGGAAACAACGAATATAAAATTGTGTCACTATTTCTTCTCTGGATTTGATACAGCACTGTCACAAAATCAATATTGCTTGACAAATTTGCCAAGCTCACCTAGAAACGGCTTGACCATTGTCTGACGTATTATCACTCTTAATTTCAGTTGAAATTCACCTTGGAAACTAAAAAGTTGTTGTTTATCTCTGGCTATTGGCCATTGACTTCTACTACGTTCTTGCTATTTTCTCTATATCGTTTTCTTGAACCAATATTGTCAATTTTCCCGTATTTTTGGTTGAAGATTGACAACTTCAATTCAGCTAGGATTGTGTCTGTAGCATTAAATCTAAAAAGCTCATAATTCATTCTTAGTGGCATCATTAGGAATTTCTATAATCCATGCACAATTGGATAAGTTCTTAGTGCCATCTTCTACTTGTTTTTTTTTTGGTGGAAAATAACATCATATTTGGAGAACAAAATTTGATATTTAAACTCCAAACCTTTCAATGTCTGAGTCTGTTCTGGTTGTCGATGGCATTATGATTTGAACTATAATAAAATAAAAACCATATGTAACAATCAAACTGTTTTCAAAATTGGAAGAACTTCAAAAAGTTGATTTCAGAATTTATATGTAGCGTTCATAGAGGTGATCTTACTCGAAAACAGATGACTAATAGTAATTTCATATTTAGTAACTCTCAACCAGATACGAATAGATTCCACAAACTTATGAAGCGACAATCGTTTAACACAATCTCGCTTTGATGATGGTCTACACTGATTCAAAATCAAAATCCATTTTTTGCCTGTGCCGATCTTAGTGCAGTTATTTGACATATTCGACAATGCGACGGTAATGTATCTTTCGGATTTAACTGTGAAGCACATTTAGATAGTCCTCTCCAGGTTGTATGGAAGGGAGATAATTGATGGTGCGACCGCATTAGTCCTCATGATACCCAGTTTTGGTAAGTATAATTTGATTGTCTGTCACTTGTGGGCTCGTGGCAGCATAACGGTACAGCCCCTTTATAAAATGATCTGTAGATACACAGGTTGTTTCGTCTAAACTAAAAAGGAAGTATACTCACAAATAATTTCATGTAGTTATGGTTCATTAATCCAGAAAGGTGATCTGAAACTCTATATAGACATTTAGTGGAGATGGGACTAATCCAAATTTGAATAAATTTATAGGATGTCTTTTTTGATAAAACTCTCTGTAATTTATCCTTTTGATATAGTACACCCTGTACATTCGAACAAATATATATGATTATAACCTTGCAGATGACTACAATTAATATTCACCAAAGTTCAAAAATATTCTTGTTACTAGTAATAATTATTATCACAAAGTATTATTTCTCATTAACGTCTAACGCAAAGCCAGAAAAAGTGATATATTATGTTATTTAGACATAACATCAATTATATTGGATGGCACTGGTGCAAATATTTGAACAGTGTTCATGCTATATTTCGATATATCGCTTATTGTAACAGCATCTCGGGCCCATAACAATGAAACCCTAATCTGTCGTTGGCTTTCTGCCATTTGGATTGTTTGTATAATCGAAGGAGGATCTAGTTAAATGGAGATCAATTATTTACATTTAACTCGAGACATAATTACATTAACTGTCGACGAGATTGCAACTGAGACTGTACTCAATTCGTAGCCCCAAAATTAACCTTAGTGATTGGGAGATTTGGTAGGAAAGGGTCCAGCAATAAGTAGGTTATGGTGGATAATAACCATTCATTAAAGTTTAGTTGTATTTAGATGAGAATTTAGGTTTTTATTGACTTCTATCAAGAGGATCTGGGAAACAAGAAAATTATTTATTTTGTAACATATGACATGTAATTTAGTTCTTAATTTAAATATACTGTAAACGAATATATGGCATGTAATTGCTAACTAAAATATAAAGTTGTTGAATTATAATAAATCAAACCTACTTTATCTATTTACTTTTAAGCAGTTGAATTTTAGGAACATTATTTAAGTAGATATTTTTTTAAACATTAAAGCATCGTCAGACCAAGGATCTGGAATTCGAAATTTCACCAAATTACCTATATGTAAACGTATTTTTCCTGAGATTATTTCTTTTTAAAACTCCCTCTCACTTACCTAACAGAAAATAATTTAATTCCTACGAAATATTTATTATGATTGTAGTAATAAGTGTGTAAATTCACAAGGTACTTAAACATTGATTTCATACATAATTTTGATATACAGAGATAAACCCATTTCGTTTGGTTTCAAATTCAAAGTAGTTTTCAACAATACCTAATACCATAAAACGATAATATTTTGCTTATGCTATTATAGTCATATGAAGTGTATGCTCTAAGGTCCCTTATTAATGTGCATTTGACGTTAATTGCAAAAGTATATGCTCGTTAGTCAGATATTAAGGATTTTAATTAAGATTTTGGTTTTTATTCTAAACTCAAATGTTATTTAGAAGTTGTTATGTTTATGATTTCTTGGGAATAACACTACAATTGTTGGAACACCTGTATATTTCAAATACTCTAAATGCTCTATGGTCTAAAACAGTCCCCGTTTTCAATGGCAATAAAAACTTAACACAACTGAATAAAGAAGTTATATAATTATCTCAATGACTAATTTAGCATTGCCAATTGGACATTAAATTTTTGACAATAACTAAGACAATTTACTGCTAATTTGAGATATACAGAGTAGCACTAAAAAATTCTAATGATCATGTAACATAACAAAGCTTCTTTGAAATTGCACGAATTTCAAAAAGTTATTTTCAGAATTTTATGTAGCACTCGTAGTTACGACCGCGTTCGTCAAAAATGAGATCAAAGATATTCTGATGTTGTTCTAAAAGGCAAAAACAGGGTAGTACAAAAATGTAATGCCATTTTTAATTTCATCCTTGATTATTGGTAAAGAGGAACGCCTACATTTTATGGAAGTATTACCGATCCGATCGCTTTCATTTAATAAAATAAAAGTAAAAAACGGTTTACTCGTTTTCCGGAAAACTACAAGTACTATGGAAAAAAGTTAAATGGCAAAGTTGTAGGTAAATTTTGTGTTTACTTTTTTCACACAACCTCAAAATAAATGTGACAAATTAAAAAATCAAAGTGTTTGTTTTTTTATTTTTATTTTGTACGAAAAAAATCACGAAATTTGGTGGTTTATGTCCCAAACTCATGTTTTTTTGTTTAAAAAAATATATTTTTTTGTCTTCTAAACGTGGTTTGCGGCATATTCTTGATTAGTTTTAGGTTTTTTGGGCAATAACACCACAATCGAAATAAAACGACGTATATTGAAGGAAAACCAAACGTTTCAAAGTCTATTCTGACTTCGTTGTCAATGGCTTTATATTTATTTCAATATAGAACCATTGACAACGAAGTCAGAATAGACTTTGAAACGTTTGGGTTTCCTTCAATATACGTCGTTTTATTTCGATTGTGGTGATATTGCCCAAAAAGCATAAAAGTAATTATTTTTTTGCTTTATTTTGACTTAATATCGAAAAAGAACCTTAATTTTCAACCGAAAATTCTCACGTCAAAATATCTGCTTTTTTTTAAAGTTTGTGGGCTTTTTGTTAGTTGAAATCGCTACTTTCTGATGGTGTAAAAATATGGAAATTACTATGGTAAATGTTCTCAGAAAATTAAGTTAATAAAGGTCAATATTTAGTAAGACATGTACAATATACAGCGGAAAGTTGTAGAATCTTCTTTGAATTATATGCGTAGATGCCTATTTATTGCTAGTTTAAGATTATACTTAATAACAGAGTGACTTACGGAAAATTTTAGCCCATCAAAAGGTATATCATAGAGAACTGAGGAAGGGGCTAGAAGTGTCTGGGTTTTACTACTTATTTTCGGATTTTCATTTCTTTGCATTTTCTGAGAACATTTACCATAGTAATGTATATATTTTTTTCACACCATCAGAAAGTAGAGATTTCAAAGAACAAAAGATTGAAAATTAGGGTGCATTTTCGATATTAAGTCAAAATAAGATGAAGAAATCAATATATTAAATAAAAAAAATTACAGTGTGTTTGGGACATAAAAAAAAATTTCGCGAAAAAATCAATTTTTTCCGGAAAAAAAAAACAAACACTTGGATATTTTTATGTTTTCTTGGGAATAACACCACAATTGAAATAAAAAGCTGTATATTGAAAGAAAAAACCAAACGTTTCAAAGTCGATACTGACTTCGTTGTCATTGGCTTTATATTTATTGAAAATGTTATTTGCATAATGAATTTCAAATTGACATTTTCAATAGATATAAAGCCCTTGACAACGAAGTCAGAATCGACTTTGAAACGTTTGGTTTTTGCTTTCAATATACATCTTTTTATTTCAATTGTGGTGTTATTCCCAAGAAAACATAAAAATAATCAATATTCCACAAATAATATTTGGAAGACAAATACTTGTTTTTTGATTTTTTTACTTAAATTTTTAAGTTATGTGAAAAAAATGTAAACACAAAAGTTGTAAATATTTTTTACCTACAATTATGCCATTTTACTTTGTTCCATAGGTCACTGTAAATGGACCATCGTCGACCTGTAGCCAACAAGCCCCACCAATCAACTCATATGTCGCTTCGCCACCCAACCACGTTAACAGTGCCTTTGTAGATGACCTTATTAATAAAAAGCAATGTGCAATGCTGCTGGATACTGGTGCGACGAAAACAGTAATAAGACCCAACATTGTTTTAGATGAGACAATGATAAAACCAACAAAGTGGCAACTGCGAACACCTACAGGAGAAGCAGCTAAGGTCCATGGTTGTATAGAGGTTGAAATGGTCTTGGGAGATGCAACATTCCAACATCGGGCATTAGTGGCGGACATCGAAGACCAAGTTATCATCGGATTGGATGTCATGAGCTCCAAGGCATTCCAGTTAAACTTTCAAGATGCAATTCTGCGAGTAAATGAGGAAGAAGTGGTGCTTCATGGGAAAGACGACATAATGCTTCGAGCGGTCTTGGCAGAGGATGTAAATGTTCCGGAAAGAGCTGAGATTATTGAAGATGCTTGCCTTGAGGGGAAAGCTAAAGTTTAAACAGTGATGATGTTTGATCCCGAACTTAACGACGGAAATATAGGCAGAGGAATCGCATTGGGAAAGACCCTGTTTCGTGCCAAGGAGCTTGTGCCTGTAAGAGTAACGAACTTGAACCATTACTCCGTTGCGTTAACGAAATGAACAGTTTTGGGGCACTGTTCAACAGTTCCCTCTGTAGTCGGAATCATCCAACATACAGTAAAACTGCCAGGTAAACTATCTGAAGAGCTGAAAAAACTCATAACAGATTCTTTAAGGAATTTAAAATCAAACCAGAAAGCAAAATTAAAGGACATCTCTACCAAGAATTGACGATACTCTAGATACGTTGGCTGGATGAAGATGTTTTCCACACTGGATTTGAAGAGCGAGTTGTTACTGGCAGGTGGAACTTGCTAAAGAGGACCGAGAAAAATCTACTTTTACCATAGGCTCTGGACTTTACCAATCTACGGTAATGCTGTTTGGGCTGTGTAATGCTCTCGCGACGTTCGAAAAATTGATGGAAACGGTATTAAAAGGGCTTTCCTGGAAAACATGTCTAGTGTATCTTGACGACATTATCTTGGTTGGCAAATCGTTTGAGAACTACGTGAAGAACCGGGAGGAGGTATTTCGGCAACTTCGAAGTTCTGGACTAAAGTTAAGCCCGAAGAAGTGTCAACTGTTCCAGGAAGAGGTTCCGCAGAAGGAGTAGCTGTTGATAAACAGAAAAAAGCCGTCCAAGAGTGACCGATACCTAAAGACATCCACCAGCTTAGAAGTTTACTGGAGTTATGCACGTATGTAGCGGGATTTGCCAATATCGCCAAGCCACTCACTAGACTCACAGAGGGGAAGGTACAGTACCAGTGGGACGAGGAATGCCAGCGATCATTCGAGACTCTGAAAACAGCGTTGACTAGAAGCTTATGCCTTGCCAAATCAAGAAGCAACAGTCAAGCTGATGTCGTTGTCAAAGAATGGATCAGTCGTTTTTGTGTTCCCTTGGAGTTGCACTCAGACCAAAGTAGAAATTTTGAATCTACCCTTTTTCATGATGTCTGCAAACTTTTGAAGATCAATAAAACACGGACAACAGCATTACACCCGCAATCTAATGGAATGGTAGAACGGATGCATAGGACCATTAACTGCCATTTGTCGAAGGTAGTCTTTGACCACCAACGAGACTGGGACCAGTATCTTCACTTGTTTCTAATGGCATATCGTTCGTCTGTGCACAAGTCAATGGGTCAGACCCCGGCCAGTGTTATTATGGGACGAGAATTAGGACTACCATATGATCTGATGTTTAGATTTCCCCTAGGAGAAGAAGAGAAGAGAAGAAGAAACCACAGGTGAGGACTGTCAGCCAGTTTGTCAAAGGATGACATCCCCAGCGAGTCTTGTTAAATATCGAGAATGCCAGCACCCGAATAAACGAAGCTTACGACATCAAAGCCGAGGGCGGAGAATTCCAAGTTGATGATCTTGTTTGGTTGTATAACCAAATTGTAAAGAAAATCAACGATGTTGTGTACAGAATAAGAAAGCTACTTAGAGTAAAACCAAAGAAGGTACATTTCAACAGGTTAGCCCCTTATGCCGGAAGTCATGCAGGCGAAGTTGACCATGCCAAAGTCTGCAGCATCCAACCACCCGATGACAAGATGACATTGGAACAGTTCATGGCACTGTACTCTGATGGAAAGAAAGTGTAGCACAACGTAACCATAATATGCCCTGGCTCATTGTGTGGCTCGAGATATCCAGAGGAATAGCCAAGGTGATTTCCAAAAAGTACGGCCAGTTCCAGAAACTAAGGGGGTAAATCCAAGTGGTAGAGAAGGTCGTTCATCTCGAAGCTAAAGAATCAATGGGAACCAGAGACATCATTTATTTGGTAACGAAAACATTCTCCCAGGACAAGCCAACTTACAGCGATCTTTGGAAGACTGGTAGAATTGAGGTTGTGATGATGAAGAAGAACCTGATGAAATTGGCGGTCCCAAAAATAGTTTGCAGGTTGAATGGACAGAATTGGAGGGTGGTGAGAAGTATGATGGAAACAATCTTCCGATTCAGTGGCATCGACATCCTTCTATTCTGTCTCAATATTGGCAGCCCAGATTCGAAGACCATTGACTGTTACTTCCGCCAAACTTTCCGTTGTCGAAAAGAAGAGTCCTGCAAATATCGTCACACCAGGAAGCATTCTGGGACATTCCGGAAAGAAATGGTCTTAATTTATCCGATAGCTGGTGCAATCGTCCTTCTTCCGATTTTATTGAATCTTCTAGAACACATTTCCCGACGGCTCGTTGACATTACTCGAGAATTCCAAGAGAAATATATAAATACTGACAGCTGGCGATAGGATTCATTGAGTATTCGACTGCCGTATAGTTAAGATAAATTGTAAATAGTTCTGTGAATATAAATTGTCTTAAAGTAGTGGAAATAAATTAGAGTGAGTTGGACTGTGTTTTTAACTAAATTCGAGAATTGAACTTAACCCGAAGAGTGTGAAAATAAAAACATTACAGTACAAAATGTTAGTAATTCTGTTATCGTGTCAGTGGATACTCGTGCTCGTTGATTTAGTAAGGAATTATGTTTTAACCGTTCTGCTACTACAGGAAGTGTTTTGGCGACAGGGACAGAAATTTGGATAGTTCTCTGGAAGGAGAATTTATGGAAGTGACAATTGGTCTTAAAGGAATGTTGGGTTTATGAATTTGAGATAAGGCAGTAGAAATGTTGTGGCTTAGAATAGTATGCAAGAAGAGTTTTGCGTTCTTATTCAGTAAATTCATATCTGTGACTGTATAGTAAGCGGAATAATTTGTTTACAACAGAGCTTGTTGGATCTTTGTTTAATTTAATGCAACTGTCCTTCGGTAATTATGTTATGAATTTGACATTATATTCATTTTATTTAAAATTACTGTGGTATGGCCTTTATCTGCAGGTAAAACTTTTATAATTCTGTCATTTCTTAAGACTTTAGTTTCAAGTAGTTCATTTTAAGAATCAGTATTTTTGATATGTATAACTTTTTCAAGATCAGATTTTTCTCTTATACAATATTCTTGAGCTTCCCTAAACTTTAATTTATTTGATATTTGTTCTATAGGACTAATATAATTAAATTTTGGGACTGTGTTTGGAGAAACTGAAAAGTTTTTGTATAAATAAGGTTTCTTATTCAATACTTTATCTAATGGAATAATGACAGTTTGTCTTAGATCAAAATATTTGTTTTATAGATTATTTTATGGTATATTGTTATTTAATGAACTCATGAGATTTTTCCTAGCAGTAAATTCTTAAAGTTACATCCGTTTTATTGCCAAACATTTAATTTCAGTTGTCTTCTAAACACTGTTTGTGGCATATTCTTGATTACTTTTATGTTTTTTTGGGCAATAACACCACAATAGAAATAAAACGACGTATATTGCCCGAGTACCAAACGTTTGAAAGTCTATTCTGACTTCGTTGTCAATGGCTTTATATTTATTGATGTAGATTGTAAAATGAAAATTTGATTTATGACATTTAAAATTGACATTAGAAAATTTGTTGTTTTTAGATATTCAGGTAGCACAAAAAATTCTAAAGATCATGAATTATAGTTAACCAGCTTTCAAATTAGAAGAATTTGAAAGAGTTGTCTTTAGAATTTATAAGTGGCGTTCCTAGGTACGACTTTGTTATAAGATAGCGCATTCGCCAAAAATGCGATCAAAGATTCTATTGTTTCAGTGATCCCATTAACGTCATAAGGGAAAACCTAGGAAAAACCTTATGAACTAACCCGATATTGGGTTGTTCAAAAGGAGGTTACCATTAATAATTTCTTTTTTAATTGTCGGTAACCAGATACGATTAAATTCTGCAGAAGTAGAAGCGATACAATCGTCTTCATTCAAAAGAATTAAGGCAGACTCTTTTATTTTTCGTTTTGTGTTATGTTGTTCTTTGTGAAGTATAGTTGAATTGTCAAATTGTATTTTATGGCCTAGGACCCAAGCATGTTCACAAATTTTTGATTTTTCAAATTGTTGATTCTTTATGTAATTCTTGTGTTCATTTATTCGTACGTTTAATGGTCTCGATGTTTCTCCAATATAAAATTTATTGCATTCGCAAGGAATCTTATATATGCAGTTTTTTGAGTTCTGGGTCTTGTTTGTTGGTTTTGTTTTCGATATTAAAGATTTCAGTGTATATCTTGTTGGGAATGCTGTTTTAACATTAAATCTGTTGCCCACTCTTTTCAATCTTTCTGACAGACCGTGTATATATGGTATAGTTGTAACTGTAATGTTGTTGTCTTGAGTAGTAGTAGTATTAAGAGAGATTTTTGATTGAGTCGGAAGGTTTGTTTTCTGTTCAAGTCTGTTTAACTCTTTGTTGATAAATTTTGTGGGGTAATTGTTTCCAGTGAGAACATTCTTTATAATTATTTTTTCTTTGTTGAATTTTTATCATCAGAACAGTTATTCTTTGCTCTATCATATAATGACTTAATGACACCTTTCTTTACTGTATTCGGATGATTTGAATTGAAATATAGGTATCTGTTTGTATGAGTTGGTTTTCTATAAACTTCTATTTCGAATGAAGATTCTGTTTTTGTTATTAATATGTCTAGGAAAGATAGTTTGTTATTTTCTTCAATTTCTAGGGTAAATTTGATAGTTGGCTCTTTGTTATTTATGTCATTTAATAATTTATCTAGGTCTTCAAGATTGTGTTCCCAAATTACGAAAATGTCGTCAACGTAACGCCACTAAATTAACGGTTTATTTTCTTTTGATAAAATTACTTGTTGTTCAAAGATTTCCATAAATATGTTACTTAATGCTGGTGAGAGACAAGAACCCATGGCCATGCCAAAATCCTGTTGGTAAAAGTCATCGTTTAATTGAAAGTATTTAGTTTTGGTACAATATGTTAGTAGTTCCATTAGTGTATCAATTGATAACTGAGTTCGTTGATTTAATGAAAAGTCCCGTTCTAGTAGCTGTTTTACTATTGGAAGTGTTTTGGAAACAGGAACATTGTTATAAAGATTCACTATATCAAAACTTGCTATTGTAAAAGTATTTTTGTATTCTATATGAGTTTTTCCAAGTGTGCACTGTTTTTTAGATGAGAAACAGAACTTCCTGTAAGAGGACGAATAAAGTTTAAAAGAAATTTTGAAAGTTCACAACACGGAGAATTTATAGAACTGACAATTGGTCTTAAAGGAATATTAGGTTTATGAATTTTTGGTAACCCATGTGGTGGTTTAGTATAGTGTGGAGTGAGTGCTTTACGTTCTTGTTCTGTGAATTCATGTTTGTGGTTGTACAGTAAACGGTATATTTTGTTTTCTATTGAGCTTGTTGGGATCTTTTGTTAGTTTAGTGTATTGTCCTTGGTTTATTATATTTTGAATTTTGTCATCGTAATCAGTTTTATTTAAAATTACTGTTGCATTGCCTTTGTCAGCAGGTAAAATTTTTATAGAAATGTCATTTTTTAAATTTGTAATCGCACATAATTCATTATTAGTAAGGTTATTTTTAACATTTACAGGTTTTTCGAGTACAATTTTTGCTCTTATTCTATATTCTTGAGCATCACTAGAATTTAGTTTATTTGCGGTTTGTTCTATACCACTTTTTATATCAAATTTAGGAATTGTTTTTGGAGTAACTGCAAAGTTAAGTCCTTTTTGTAATACTGAAGTTTCAGTAGCATTTAGCTGTTTATGTGAAAGATTTATGAGAGTTTTTGTTACAGTAAAGTTTTTTTCATGTTTGTTATTTTTTGTTATGTTTCTATTTAAAAGAAGTTGGTTAAATTTATGTAAATGTCTTTGTTTTTGTGAAAGGAATTCTTTATTGTAGCTATTAAGAGTGCTGTTTTTAATTCTATTAAACCCATTCTCTGATATTCGACAAGAAAGGAAGCTGTGTACATACCCAATATCACGTTCTAACTTAAATTTATTATATCGATGAAAATTTATCCTGTCTCTAATGGCTGCGAAACTTGCTCGCTCCAATATTCTCTGCATTCTTCCACCGATGTAGGGTTGACGAAATCTTAATCCTTTAGGAATAATCAGGCTATTCTTGGTTCGGGAAAGCTTCTTAAATAAACCTTCTAAATCTCTAAACACTTTAGTCACTACAGTCCCATAGCTGGTTTCTAATTGTCTTCTAAACGTTGTTTGTGGCATATTCTTCTCTTAATAGCTACAATAAAGAATTCCATTCACAAAAACAAAGACATTTACATAAATTTAACCAACTTCTTTTAAATAGAAACATAACAAAAAATAACAAACATGAAAAAACTTTACTGTAACAAAAACTCTCATAAATCTTTCACTTAAACAGCTAAATGCTACTGAAACTTCAGTATTACAAAAAGGACTTAACTTTGCAGTTACTCCAAAAACAATTCCTAAATTTGATATAACAAGTGGTATAGAACAGACCGCAAATAAACTAAATTCTAGTGATGCTCAAGAATATAGAATAAGAGCAAAAATTGTACTCGAAAAACCTGTAAATGTTAAAAATAACCTTACTAATAATGAATTATGTGCGATTACAAATTTAAAAAATGACATTTCTATAAAAATTTTACCTGCTGACAAAGGCAATGCAACAGTAATTTTAAATAAAACTGATTACGATGACAAAATTCAAAATATAATAAACCAAGGACAATACACTAAACTAACAAAAGATCCCAACAAGCTCAATAGAAAACAAAATATACCGTTTACTGTACAACCACAAACATGAATTCACAGAACAAGAACGTAAAGCACTCACTCCACACTATACTAAACCACCACATGGGTTACCAAAAATTCATAAACCTAATATTCCTTTAAGACCAATTGTCAGTTCTATAAATTCTCCGTGTTGTGAACTTTCAAAATTTCTTTTAAACTTTATTCGTCCTCTTACAGGAAGTTCTGTTTCTCATCTAAAAAACAGTGCACACTTCTTGGAAAAACTCATATAGAATACAAAAATACTTTTACAATAGCAAGTTTTGATATAGTGAATCTTTATAACAATGTTCCTGTTTCCAAAACACTTCCAATAGTAAAACAGCTACTAGAACGGGACTTTTCATTAAATCAACTAACTCAGTTATCAATTGATACACTAATGGAACTACTAACATATTGTACCAAAACTAAATACTTTCAATTAAACGATGACTTTTACCAACAGGATTTTGGCATGGCCATGGTTCTTGTCTCTCACCAGCATTAAGTAACATATTTATGGAAAACTTTGAACAACAAGTAATTTTATCAAAAGAAAATAAACCGTTAATTTGGTGGCGTTACGTTGACGACATTTTCGTAATTTGGGAACACAATCTTGAAGACCTAGATAAATTATTAAATGACATAAATAACAAAGAGCCAACTATCAAATTTACCCTAGAAATTGAAGAAAATAACAAACTATATTTCCTAGACATATTAATAACAAAAACAGAATCTTCATTCGAAACAGAAGTTTATAGAAAACCAACTCATACAAATAGATACCTAAATTTCAATTCAAATCATCAGAATACAGTAAAGAAAGGTGTCATTAAGTCATTATATGATAGAGGAAAGAACAACTGTTCTGATGATAATAAATTCAACAAAGAAAAAATAATTATAAAGAATATTCTCACTGGAAACAATGACCCCACAAAATTTATCAACAAAGAGTTTAACAGACTTGAACAGAAAACAAACCTTCCGACTCAACCAAGAACTTCTCTTAACAATACTACTACTCAAGGCAACAACATTACAGTTACAACTATACCATATATACAGGGTCTGTCAGAAAGATTGAAAAGAGTGGGCAACAGATTTAATGTTAAAACAGCATTCCAAACAAGATATACACTGAAATCTTTAATATCGAAAACAAAACCAACAAACAAGACCCAGAACTTAAAAAACTGCATATATAAGATTCCTTGCGAATGCAATAAATTTTATATTGGAGAAACATCGAGACCATTAAACGTACGAATAAATGAACACAAGAATTACATAAAGAAACGACAATTTGAAAAATCAAAAATTTGTGAACATGCTTGGGTCCTAGGCCATAAAATACAATTTGACAATTCAACTATACTTCACAAAGAACAACATAACACAAAACGGAAAATAAAAGAGTCTGCCTTAATTCTTTTGAATGAAGACGATTGTATCGCTTCTACTTCTGTAGAATTTAATCGTATCTGGTTACCGACAATTAAGGAAGAAATTATTAATGGTAACCTCCTTTTGAACAACCCAATATCGGGATAGTTCATAAGGTTTTCCCTTATGACGTTAATGGGATCACTGAAACAATAGAATTCTTTGATCGCATTTTTGGCGAATGCGCTATCTTATAACAAAGTCGTACCTAGGAACGCCACTTATAAATTCTAAAGACAACTCTTTCAAATTCTTCTAATTTGAAAGCTGGTTAACTATAATTCATGATCTTTAGAATTTTTTGTGCTACCTGAATATCTAAAAACAACAAATTTTCTAATGTCAATTTTAAATATCATAAATCAAATATTCATTTTACAATCTACATCAATAAATATAAAGCCATTAACAACGAAGTCAGAATAGACTTTGAAACGTTTGGTACTCCTGCAATATATGTCGTTTTATTTCTATTGTGGTGTTATTGCCCAAAAAAACATAAAAGTATTTAATTTCAAATTAAACGTTTTATCACCATTGAATACGATGTCTGATTTAGATCCGGGAACGTTTGGAGTATTTGAAATATACAGTTTCCAACAATTGTGCTGTTTTTCCCAAGAAATTATAAAAATACAAACTAGAGATGCCACAACTCTCAATCAGAAAACAGTTATTCACAAGTATTTATGTAAAATGTTTATTTTATAATATGAACTTTGAACTTTGTAAGTACGCCAATGTAATGGAATTGGTAACCACAGCTGGTAACGTGCCCTTTTTGGTGGTATTCTGATCTATGCCAAATCTGGTATTTAAAATATAGCAAACAGAAAATGAAAATTTTGTGGTGTTATTGTATATTAATTGGATGTTATATTTATTTATTACAATTTATTGATTTTCTATAAATGAAGAGATTCCTATTGCACAACCCGGTCCCTCTCTGTTACAAAGAAAACTAAGTTATAGGGCTACTTCAAGCTCAAAGCAATGCCGAAACGAAGTCCGGGAAGAGTGTAATTGTTGCATTTCACTACCATACTAACTATTCAGCCGAATTGTTAACTTTCGTTTTGGAATTAAAAATAGCAAGGATTGTTAACAGTATCAGGTTTTTTCAAACATACGACATATGAGACAAGAAAATTGTAGTAGATAATTAATTCCATTCTACAAATTTGTGCCCAAATGTGTATAGTATATAATTCTGATGACTTGTGCATCAAATATGCATTCCATATTGTATTTATTAGTAAGCTTTTGTTAGATGACAACACACGCGCTGTTAACCGTATAACAACTATCCAGTTATTCCAGATGCCAGCCTCATTCCCGGAATATTCTGGCAATATGTTCCGGCTGTTATTGTCTTGGGAATTATACAAATCCAGGCGCGACGTGCTTTAAAAGTTGATTATTCAGAGGAGTGAAATGGAAAATTGTCAACGTCCGGGATATTAAATTCAAAATTTGTCAAATATTTGTGAAGTATTAGAAACAATGACGCCATCGATGATTTTTATCCGCTTTGGGTTTCAATTGTTTTTTTGGGGTGACAGAAATTCATTATTTTATTCATTCATATATTTACGCTTCGGTGGAAACTGAAAATGACGTTTAATATTTCACTTTTTTGTTATAGAAATGATAAGCGCGGAAGATTGTAGAGAACTGTGCAAAATGGATTATTTCGGTTTAATTTAATATAAAAGTTATGTAACTATGTTAATGTCATGTCAAAATTAATGCTGAACGCTGAATAAAAAGATGTCAATAATTTCGTACTTCGAGACGTTCGTCTCAAAAACACTTTCGTGTTTTATATATTCTCTAAATAGAGCTTTGCGTTGCTATTGCTGATAATGTGTAGAGAGAGGCTTTTTAAACGACTTCCATAATGGAGGAGGTTATCAATTCGTTTTTTTATGTGTGACAAGCGATTATTCGAAAAGGCTTTGACAATTTTGATGATTTAAACTACATTCATTATATTAAGGCATATTAAGGAACATTACAAAAAGGTACCATATAATTGTTTATAACATTAGATTTTTCCAGAAAATCAGGAAAAAAACTAAATAGGGAACTAAGTTTCAGTGAATTTCAATGAATCTTCACTATTTTCTTCAAAACGGCTCAAGCAATTTGAATATTATAAATTGTATTCTACAACGATATGTTCCAGCTTGATTCCGTTTGTTTTTCTATAACGTAAAACATACCATTTTTCTGAAAATCGGAAAAATATGTGCAAAAATACTGTAAACATCAATGTAAATGACAAATTTTCATCATAAATATCTAGTTTAAATGATATGCCATGAAAGTATATCGTACAAAGATGTAGTTAAGTTAGGAGGCTTATGGTCGCGTGAAATAGCAGAAAACATTCCCTTGGTTTATCGAATCGCAAATTTGTTATGTCGGCGAACTCTTCTATATGGTATAGGCTTGTAGGTGTGTGCGTGTGTGCATGTGATAGTAGGTGGTACATAAGCAGTCGCATACATGGAATTGAATTATTTATATAGGGTGGTTCAAAAAAATATTGTATTGGGTGGCAAATAACAAGTTGCCTATACAAGGTAGTTCAAATAAGATTGGAGTAAAACTATAGTTATACAGAGTGGATATTTGCGTTATCGGATGGAGAATAATTACAGTTATACTGAAGGTTTCAAATAATGTTAGAAGGAGTTGAATATACAGGATGGTTGAAATATAAGGTGGAGTAGAATTACAGTTATACAGGGCGGTTAAAAAAAGTAATATAGTTTCGAAAAGTAATATAGTTTGGAACATAAGTAGTTGCTTATACAAATTATTGTTATTCAGGTTGTATCAAAAAAAAATTATGTAAGCATAACAGTTATGATATTTGAATTATAGGATGGGGTATAATATAATTACAGACATGGGTTTAAAAAATTGTAGAAGCAGTTGCATATACTGTGTGATTGAAATAAATGATAGAGGAAAATTATAGTCATAAAATGTGGTTCAAACATCTTTTTATATAAGGTAGACCATCAGGAGTTGCATAAATGGAATAAATAAAGGTTTGCTGTTAGGGTGCAAAATTTTTACATTTGTGACACACCAAAGGTTCCACAGCATTTCCATTAAAATAATTAATAATGATTTTTATTGTTGGCTAATGAAGGCTTTATTATCCCGACTTGACTATACAATGTATGACATGCACACTCCTCCTAAGGCACGCGTAGCGTATTTTTAGCTCTGTGGGAACCCTTACATGGTTATAATGCCCATGGCTGGCGTCGTGACTCCAGTTTCCCATGAATTTACTCCTGTCGTTGACATAACAATTAGTACAGTTCGTGTGTTGTTCATGTCCGACTGTGTCTTTATTTGAAAGCCCAAAACCCTGTATTTGGCTATTTATTCAGCCTATTAGATTTTTAAATACTATTATTATTATTACACAGATAACTACATACATTAATTGTAATACAGGCTTAGGGATCGAAAGCAGCAGAAGTGTAGAAAAAAAAGATAATTTGAAGTGCTGGGTCTAGATTAAGAAATTGAAACGAATTAAACTGAATAGACACAAAAAACCCTTAACTTTGGGCCATGGCGACGATGGAAATGTTTTCTTTGAGTTGATCCTAAAAAGGCTACATTATGTCTTAAACTTAATATTGGTTTATCTTTCATCACTTTTTGGGGAATAACAGCACATTTCACGAAATGACTGTATATTTCGAAACGTTTCGTGGTCTAGGTAAGACCCCGTTGTCAATGGTAAAGAAACTATGAAAAAAGGCACAACCAATTCTAAAATATAAAATTACAATATTTTACAATTTTATTTGATTTTTAACTTAACGAAGAGAAATTTATTTTTCAAATTGGAGGAATTTAAAAGAGGTGATCTTCATAATTTTATGTGGGGCTTCTAGGTGCGACTTTGTTATAGGATAATTCGATCAAAGAATTTTGTTGATCCAGTGTTTCCATTAAAATTATAAGGGAAAACCTAGGGAAAACCTTATGAACTATCCCGTTACTGGGTTGTTCACAAGGTCATTACCATTAGCAATTTCTTCTTTAATCATCGGTACTAGCGATACAATCGATTTCATTTAATTAAAGCAGATTCTTTTAGTCTTCGTTTCGTGTTGTGTGCTATTTTGTGTAATATAACTGAACTTTGAAATTGTATTTTGTAACCAAAGTCCCAAGCATCTTCAGAAATTTTGAATCTTTCAAACTATCGTTTTTTAATGTATATTTTGTGTTCGTTTATTCGAACATTTAGACGTCTAGAGAGTTCTCCAATATAGATGTTTTTACATTTTTTTGTCGTTAAATTTATTGATGTTAGAACAGCTGGTTTATGCTCTGCCATATAGAGATTTTATGATACTTCTCTGGATGATTAAAGTAAAAGTTGAGATACCTGTTAATGTGACTCTTTCTGTAAACTTCTGTTTCAAATGTCGATCGCTTTTTGTTATTAAAATGTATAAGAAAGATGATTTGTTATTCGTTTCAATTTCTAGTGTAAATTGGATAGTTTGTTCTGTATTATTTAGGTCGTTAAGTCTTCAAGATTATGGTCCCAAATAAGGAATAGGTCATCAACATAATGCCACGAAACCAAAGGTTTAATCTGCCTTGAGCAAACTGTTTGTTCTACAAATTTTTCAATACACATGTTGCTTCAAGCAGGAGACAGATAGGAACCCATTGCCATAGCAAAATCTTGTTGGTAGAGGTAATCATTAAGTTGAAAATATGTTGGTTTTATACAAAACGTTAGTAGTTCTATTATTGTATCAATAAACGAACACAAAAATTATATTAAAAAACGACTGTGAAAAATTTGTGAATATGATTGGGACTGTTATGGAATGTCTTCGATACACATTACATAGAGAATAATATTCAAAAAAATGTATGAATTAGATGTTGCGGTTTTAGTTCAATGCTGGTTCAATGCAAGTATATAATTGACGAAGGACCTTTAGCGGAACAATCAATAAACACGTAAAGTAATTCACCAAATAAAAGTTAATCACTGACCTTTTACGTCGAAGCTCTGCAAAAGGTGTTTTCTTGGTTCTTCTTTCTTCAGAGGCTAGCCTTTTCAGTTTCTTAGAGCTTCAGCTGGACAACACGTTACACAAAAAATAGCGACGTAGTGTTCATTGATTGAGCATACAAAAAATGCGGGTTTAACAACAAATGATGCGCTTTTGTAAACACAAAAGAAACAAAATGAAAGCGGTTTAGCGGTCGTTACAAACGGAGCTACTAACTCGCGACTCGTAACGCAAAAAAACAACAATAAGCGGCGTCTCTTCAGACGGAATCAAAAAATGTCCGAACAGTTCGGAGCACAAACACGAGACTCCCAAGCGTCCAAATAGCTAGGGATCCGACACACGAATCACAATACAGTCTATATTTTACACGCAAAAAACGTTTACAATTAGCATTAGCGCGACGGAATGTTTTAGAAAAGGTGCAGAAGTTTAAAAATCAATGAAGTAATTCAATCAAATTGAAAACAATACACTAAACAAATTGCGGGAACTCACCAGGGACCTTGGTCATAAAATAAAATTTCAAAACTCAGTTATATTACACAATGAAGCACACAACACGATACAAAAACTAAAACAATAAATTATTTTGTTAAATAAAAACGATTGTATCCCTACTACCTCCGTATAATTTAATCGTTCCTGGTTGCCGATGATTAAGGAAGAAATTGCTACTGGTAGTGCCCTTGTGAGCAACCCACTATCGGGATAGTTCATAATTTTTTTTTCTAGGTTTTCCTCTACGATTTTAATGGGATCACTGAATTAAAAAAATTATTTGATCGCATTTTTAGGAAATAACAAAGTCACACCTAGGAGTGCTACATAAAATTCTGAAGATCACCCCTTCTAAATTATTTATTATATGATCTTTAGAAGTTTCTGTGCTACCTTGTATATTCTCAAATTAAATTTCTCTTAGTTCCGACATAAATCAGGTAATATTGTCAAACATTTTAATTTTACATTTTAGAATTGTGTCTTTTTTCATAGTTTCTTTACCATTGACAACGGGGTCTGATCTAGACCTCAAAACGTTTGAAAATATACCGCAATTTCGTTAATTGTGATCTTATTTCCCAAAAAGTACTTAAACATTATTAAAATATGCCACAACTATCCTTCAGAAAACAATTAAAATTGGTTTGATACCCCTTCCTTTTTATTTTGCCAATGTCTTCATTACTCTTACCAACAATGTTTCACTAATAGCATCCTTATTTTTTTAAAGACAAATTGCAGAACCAAGCTATACATTCTAGCTAACTTTATACATATATATCGGTTTGCATCCAAAATTAATGTTTTAAATATTACACTCAAATGACATTTGCCTTTACAACAGCCTCATTTTATTCCCAAAACTATTGTAGTAATCTGGTGTTTCCTCTAAACTCACTGAACCCTCCCTGATAACGTTACGTCTGATGGGAATAGTTAGAGAGATATTTATTCAAGAACATATGGAGTTAATTCAGAGCAGATGCGCGACTATGAGTTATGGGGAAAAAGGTTAAAGCAAATATAGAGCTCCTCTTTGCGTACGTAGGTACTTATTAGTATAAATATTTCATCTCAACCGAGACGCGGTTTAGTTTGATGTAAAGTTGACCTCTTTGGGACGTATCTTTAGTCTGTACAAATAGTCTGCACATAAATTCCATCATGTATGGCTTCTCTGAATGCAGATAGTTGCTTAAAACTACTCGAGATTTTTTAAATCTAACGCTGATAAGATAAGTAATGAATATTTGTATTAGGAAAGAGGTAATAACATTGACAATAAATAAACTAAATTCAAATTATCCGATTTGTTTTAATTTTTTATAATTTGCTTGAGTTTTTATTTTAACTGGAATGTCATGGAAATTGTAAACGTATCGTTAAATAATACGGAAACAGTTGCATTCATTTTTATTAGAATATGTTTTGCAAGCGTTTTTACAAGTTTATCCTGGTCCGAACGGATTATGAAAATTTGATGCAAAATGAGGACCAGACCTGGTTTAATTCTAAACAATATGTGCCATAAATGTACGCCGTGTCAGAATGTTGTGGACTATTTTTCATAAAGAGTAAAAGTTGAATGATGTAGTTTTTTCTTAATGGTATCCTTCCTATAGGTTGTAGTGAAAAAGTTAGAAGTAGAATTTATTAAGAATGAATGCTAACTTTTCCTAAAAGTCTGAAAATTGTTAAAATAAAATTTGATTCAGAAGATTTATTACAATTTTATCCAAACTTTGGAAACCTATAGATATAGTACATTAGTTAATTATCTCTTGATTGGTTTAAAATCTTTATTTCATACTAGCCGTTACCCACGGTTTCACCCACGTATGGAATGTAGAATTCTTTGCAAAAAGAAATAGCTTATGAAACATATGGGCTATCCAATATAACAATTTCTTCTAACTTTGTTGAACCACTTAATATAACTATAAATCTACCAATCCCAAATATATTTCACCCAAACTGCAAGTGCTTATGGGCCACATTATATAACAATTTAATTCAAAAATTTTTTGGAACCACCTTGTATAGTTGTAACTCTGCTTCACCCTATAGTGCAACCATCCTGTATATGCTATTGTTTATTTGTCACCCAATATAACATTTTTAATTCCCTAACTATAGATCTACTCCACCCTATACGCTATATAACAATTATTTCTGATAATTTTGGAGCCACTTCGTAAATTGTAGTTTTAACCCGCCTTTATATGCAACTATTATTAACATTGTGTTAAACAAAATATATAAATAAAATTTTTCTTCGCTCCATATTTCAGGTATTTAATATAGCAGAATGCAACTGTTCCTGGTCTACCTTATACAACAATTTTTTTAAATATTTTTTAATCCACCCTGTAAAACTATAATTCTACTAAGCCCCGATCTTAACCACCATATATTTACACCTACTTATGGACCTAACTAAATTCACCAATCTCAACCCATTTCACCCAAGCCGCAACTATTGATGGCCACCCTATATAACAATTTTATTCAATATTTTTAAGCACTGCCTTCTAAAGCTATAACTTTCATCTATATTTAAAATATCTTGTATATATATATATATATATATATATATATATATAATATATATATATAGTGCTACCAATTAGTCACCCATTATAACTTACTGGTCTATTGGTTTTTTAGCCATCCTGTATAACTAGGCTAAATAAACATTTTTGATTTATTTTTTAACCATGCTGAAAAATGTAATTTGTCTCCACCTTATATGTCAACTACCCCATATATGCAACTTTTTCTAACATGTTTTAATCACACGGTATAACTATAATTTTACTTCGCCCCATGTTTCAGATATTGCATATATGCAGCAGTTCATGTTCTATCTTAAAAAAAATAGCACAATTTTTAATCCATCCTATTTAACTATAATTCAACTCCACCCTCCATTTCAACCACCTTGTATGTGCAACTACTTATCGGCCACCCGGTGTGACATTTTTTGTACCACCCTGTGTAAATATAAATCCATCAATTCCCAATTTATTTCACCAAAACTGCTACTGCTTATGGAGCACTCTATGTAACATTTTTAGATATTAAACTACCTAACTCTACTCCTCCCTATATTTCAAATATCCTATCTGTGCAACTGATTATGAGCTATTTCACATTTTTTCCTCATTTTTTTAAGCACACTATGAAATATAATTTCTCTTCATTTAATCCATCCTTCATTTACATCTGTTTCTAACCTTGTTTGAATCACACTGTGTAACGATAACTTGACTTCGCCCTATATTTCAGGTACTCCATATATGCAACAGCTCATGCTCTACCTATATATAACAAAATTCCTCCAACTTTTTACCCACGCTGTATAATTATTATTATACTCCATGCTATATTTCAACAACCTTTTATATTCAACTACTTATGGGCCACCCAATATATAATTTTTTCACCACTCTGTATAAGAATTCTAGTCCACCCTATATTTCATCAATCCGGTATATGAAGTAGCTTGTGCATCATAACATCCCTTAATAATATTTTTTAAACCTTCCTGTATATACTTTGCTACATATTTCAAGCATCTTATAATATGCTACTTGAAAACTTGTGAAGTACTTGTGGATATAAAACAATTTTTTAACCACCCTATAAACTATAATTCCACTCCATATATTTCAAGCAACCAGAATAAACTACTACGTCAGAAATCAAATAATACATATTGTCAAATATTTTAATTTACATACTAGAATTGTGCCTTTTTTATCCATAGTTTCTTAACCATTGACAACGGGGTCTGACCTAGACCCCGAAACGTTTGGAATATACAGCAATTTTCTTAACTGTGGTGTTATTTCCCAAGAAGTAGACACTGAAAAATATGCCACAAATATCATTCAGAAAATAAACATTTTTTCAAACTCATTTCATCACTTTAATAGTAGCTCAAGAGAATTCAAATATCCTACTTGCTTATATAACATATTTTTAAATATAATTCTATTTTATCCTTATTTTACCCACATTGTATATGCAACTACTTATGACCCTAACAAATATAACATTTTGTTATCCAACCTGGATAAATATTATTCAACTTCACCGTTTTTTCAACTACCTGGTATATACAACTGTTTATAGTCTACTCAATATATCTTTTTCTAACCACCCCGTATAACTTTACCCTTATTTTAACCACATTGTATATGTGCAGCTACATACCGTCCACCTACTATACCTTTTTTTCAAGAATTCTTAAATACGTAATTCTATTCCGCTGTAAGTTTTACCTATCCTTTATATGGAACACCCTGTTAAATTACATTTGATATATCAGTTGAATTTTTTTTAAAGCCAAACATGAAGTTGATGCCAAGCCTAAGAAATCCATATATTTTACATAGGAATATAAACAGCTTTACAAATTAAACTGGTATTAATTTATAAAGTTATTTATACGCCATGTTACCCACATATTTTTACAGGCTTGGCCCAACTTCAAACGCAATCTTATAGAACATATAATATATTTCGTTTTAAATGTCCAATTGAATTAATTTTTACTTTTTAGTGTCAGTATTGTTACTATACATTGAAGTCTGTGATTTTTTTTTATACCTTTTAATTTTATGCTTTTTTGTGATATAAAGGCGTAACTGGATGCATCTTTCAATTGTTACTGACTTAACTCAGTAAGACAATATACTTCAACCTGGCTCGATCTATAAACTGCAGAACTTTTCTCGCATAGACGGATACTTATATGAATTGCCATTAAGTATATAAATTTATCCTGAGACTAAATGAATCAGTCTACCCTATAGACACTAACTTCAAAATAACTTCACTTTCTATATGCTCCAACAACATCCTGTATAACAATAACATTTTATCTTCCAACCATTCTGTATATGCGACCACACCATAAACAATTTTTGTTAGGACTTTTATTAACCACCTGCTACAAATTTATTTCTATTCCTTATATTTCAACCGATCGTATATATATATATATACAACACGTTGTAGGGTACCCAATAAAATTTTTTTAGCCACCCTGTATAACTAAAATTCTTCTCCAGCCTATATTGCAACCACCTTATCTATACAACTGGCTATGGGCTACAAATATAGCACTCTTGTTCTAACATTTTTTATATCAAGATGCATGACTATAATTATTATACCCAGCATATACGTCACCACCCTGTATATTCATATGCCTATAGCCACCCAAATTAACATTTTTTGATACACCCTGTTAAGCTATAATTCCACTCTACCCTATACACCAATCAATCTTTATGCTAAGGGGCTCTCCTACAGGTATAACATTCTTTTACCATTTTTTCAATTTCCTTGTATAACATATGTTCTAACATATGATAGTTAAAAGATATCTTTCAACTATCATATGTAATCATCAACTGGTTGTAGGTTTTACGATATATATTTTTTTCTACCTTTTTTCTAACCAACCTGTATAATTAAAATTCTCTCCACTCCACTCTGTTTTCTAACTCCTCTGTATATGCAACTGCTTATATGCCACCCAACAAAACATTTAGTTTCTCACGTATTTTAAGCATCCTGTATAATTGTATTTCTATAACGCCCTACATTTCAACGAATTAACATATAACATTTTTTTATAATCTTATATAATGAATAACTTCTATAACGATAGTAATGGCAAGAAATGATATCGATACAGAGAACTTACCTTCATATGTACTTTAAATTAACATGCGACTCGAAAACGTTAATTAACGTTAATTCATATCGCCAAAAGAAATGGTAGATCTTAATTATTAAGGAAAATGTAACTTCTTGACAAACCTCGAATACAGTTATTGATAAAAGTAACAAGTGATAATTTCATTTTAGATACTATGCAATTTATTCTAAATATTATTAAGAAAATTTTCGATACTATTCTAACTTAAGTACACCCTGTATATATGCCCACAAATTGAAAACATTTATCCGGAAATATTTTGATGAAATTCCAATCTATTTTGAATTAATTTCATCCAAGATTTCGAATAAGAATAACAAAAATGTTTTAATTTCAGCGCATTCACCATATATTATAATATATAAAGAAGTCAGTTACAAGATTTTGTCGATTTTTTGCAAAATGGACCATTCCATGTCATTGATGATGAAATTTCAATCTATTTTTAATTAATTTCATTGTAGATTTCGAATAACAATAACTAAAATGTTTTAATACCAGCGCATTCACCATATATTATGATACATTAAGAAGTCGGTGACAAGACCAAATTTTTTGCAAAATGAACGATTCCATGTCATTGAAAAAAAAATTGAAAAAAATATTAGAACAATCTGGAAGTATATTCTTTCAAATAAAAAAAGAATTATCGAAATCGATTCATAGTTGGCGGAGTACTAACTTATCAAATTTAAAAAAAAACGTACAACCGAAAAAAATACCTTTATAATAGCAATTGTTGACATAGTAAACCTTTACAATATTGTTCCTGTCTCCAAAACGGCTCGTTTTGTAAACTAACTATTCTAACACGGCTCTTCTATATAATAGCAGAATTCACAGAAACATCACTTTTTTAGGTTCAAGTTTGCAGTTGCGCCCCCTAGCGGGCATTTCGAAAACTTAAAAGATTTTCCAGGTTTTTTTCTCTTGGCCGTTTTAGTAATAAGTGTTTTTGCCGCAATCCTTTACGATGGATAGTTTCCCAGATACAGTACCTAGCATTCATAGTTGGCCACCCTGTATATTGTCATTTACATTGCGAACACTTTTAACTTTTTTTAAATTTTTTGTCTTAATTGTAATAAAAATTTTATTATTATTATCAGGGGTTTGATTTAGATGCAGTAGGATTTTAAAATATACAAACATTGTTGCCTACGCCAGGTTTCATTCCCAAAAAAATCCATAAACACATGTATTGCAGTTAACGGGACTGTTACGGACATGTTTCAGTGAATTGATGTATATAAAATAAAATGAAAATTATGTTTAATGCTATGAATATATTTGCCGAATTACCGGTACATATCAAATAAAGCAAATGTCTGGACGGAAAAAGTTTCCAAATTGTAGAGATTGCGTCAGACTTGCACTCTAGTATTTACACTAGGTATTAAAATAAATTAAGAAAGCCTTATATTGGGGGTAATTTAAACTTTGTGTAGTTCCGTTATGTACACTATTCTGAAATCAAATTACTCTTACAGTTAACATAGTTAAACATTCATATTGCATATTTGTTTATGATACGTAGATTCTGAAATTTAGTATTTGTGATTAATGATTGTATCTATTCTTTTACTTTAGCTCTTCTAATTAATCTATTTTTGCATATGTTTCGTGTATCAGAGATATTATTGAAAAACTGATAACAGAACTTATGAATCCAAAAATAACCTATCCCTTCTAAGCCCATTTATCATAACAGAAAAAGACAAAATGCTATCCGCAGACTTCACCTCATTTAACTTAGTATTTTCTTGTATTAACGACATCGAAGTCCGGAAGATTCATTTTCTGTTCCCTGAGGTAGAAGCACGACAAGCCGTGGTATTATTTTCTGCAAAAGAAGTTTCGCATTATTGGCTTGCATTGTGTACTCTCTCTAGTAATTTAAATAGCATATACGCGTTCTATTCGAGAATGCCACTTTCAGACGAGATAGACTGCTTTGCATTCGACAGCTCCTCAGCAAATGTTGCAAGGCAAATTCATTCTGGACACATAATCCAATATTTCCTTCGACAGGCTTATCGTCAGAAATTTAGATGGAATTATTTCGAAGTTTATGAAAATAAAATGGAATATACATGACCTTATTTACATATATTTTTCTAAATTAAAATATATATTGCACCGAGGCTGAAATATTTCTGGCTCTTGGTCATTTGGTAAAGGGTAAAATGAAAAACATAGGATAGGCTTTCACAACAAAATGAGATAAAAGCTACCGTTTCAAACTTATTGTATTTCCGGTGTAAAAAATACAACGAAGAACAAGTCAAGTTTTTACTCGCTATCATTTTGAAAATTTCAATAGGGTATTGAATTTAGAATATGTCGAGGAGGGGTAATAAAATTCGTAGAAGATTTATGTTTCACGTGATAGGAATTTTTAGAAAAAGCGTATCACCTGAAGTTCTTTACAAATTCAAATCTTGCAGGCTTGAAACCTGATATACGACCATAAAGTATCAATTGTTTTAATTGCATAGGAGGGCTGTCAAAAAATTTGAATTTTGCGCGATTGAAAAATTGTCTTTTGTTATATTTTGTGATTGTATGAAAATGTAATTCTAACATTAAATATTACATTCAAATAATTTAAATAAACAATACAATTCAACATTGCATGAATAAGCTTCATCGGACGCGAAACAATTGTCACAGTTTCTAAATAAAGTGTAAGTTTGTAATCGGTTCAATTACTCAATTCATCATTTATATCCTAGAGTTTGTCGTTTTATCGTTCACAACATTTATGCCCTTTGAATTCCACCACTCCTCACTCGGTTTTATGTTAAGCTATATTCAATATTGTGATGCATTTGATTTCGGTTTCTTCACGTACAGTTTTGTTATTTGTTTTATCAACGGTCAATGTTTTTTATTGGATATTTTTTGTTCTTAGTAACTTGTGGTCACTGAATTAATCTGAGGTTGTTGCATGTTATATTATTTTGTTTCTGCTTGACATGATATAATCTGTCTCTGTTTCATTTGTTAGTTTTTATACAAAAAGAGACGTTTTGTATAGAAGATGTGCTGTAAAATACTTCATTTTCTTCTTGTCCGTATTTTTAATCGACTTCAAAAAGAAGGAGGTTCTCAATTCGTCTGTATCTGTTTTTTTATGTTTGTTCACCGATTACTCGGAAACGGCTCGACCATTTTACTGGATCCTGTTTGGGGGGATAGCGAAGTGGTCCCATATGTTTTTCATTAAAATAGCTTTTACCGTTTTTTAGAAAATGGGGAACAACTATTTTCACCTATTCTCATATATTCTATGCCTTGGTGGAAGAGCCGGTATTATTAAAAATTTGGAAAATTTTATTCGGAACATGGGACAAATTGAAAAAAGATTGGATTAGTTCCGTGATATCTCAAAGTGGTCAGAATTTTTTTTCGAACAACATAGCTTGTATCGTTTCTATACAATGAGGAAAAACTTTTTACCTATTTTCTTATATTATATGTCTTGGTGGAGTCGTCGGTATTATAAGAGTTGATGGAATTAATGGCATTAACTATTCGGAACTTGGGGTAAATTGTAAATAAGATGAATTATTTCAAATAAGTGTCAGTTAATATGAATATACAGTGTGTATTCATAAATCAAACGATTTCTTTTTATTATTCATAATTTTAAAAAGTGATTCTTCACAAACAGATTTTTTACATGGTCTAAAACATAAACAGTAACCATTCCATGTCAATTTTTATTAACTGTAGACAAGGTTTGTCTTCAAAGAGGAGTTTTGATTACAAATTAAAGTATCTTCATTTCTGTTATAAAATTGTTATCAAATAAAATAATCTAATACTATAATACGAACAAGGATTGTTTATATATATTTGAGTTCTGGAAAAAAGGCTCTAACGATTTCGATGAAATTTTCTTATTTAGAAGTTTCAATGGATAGAAATCGATTGGTTAGGGTCTCATATTTGGGAAAATCGTTTTGCAGAGAAATTAAATAGTTAAAAAAGTTATTGATAGTTTGCGACAATCAAGATAGCAGTCTTGTAATTTAAAGATGTTCAATACAGGGATTTGAGAGTGAAACTGCTCTTGTAATCATTTTTTCAATACAAAATGTATTTGTATGTTCCGAACAAGTAACTATTTAATGCCTATTTCATATTTTCCTAGCATTATATTTTTACACCTGGAGATTTCAAGTTTTCAAAGTGATAAAATTACTGAGGCAGGCGATTTTTGGATGAGTAAAATCTTATGAATTTGCATATTAATTTTACGCATATAAATATAAATTTGTGGTGTAAGTCGGTTAAAAATAAAATTATATAGGGTAGTTATTAAAAGGTTAGGTGATCCATAAGATTTGCTATGAAAGATGGTTAAAAATAACGTCGGATGTAATTATATCATACAGGATGGTTAGTAAAAAGCAAGAAAAAATAATTATATAAGGTAGCTCATAGCAGTTGGAAATTAATGATAGCTGACAAACAGGGCGGAGTACAAATATTGTTATGAAGGATGCTTAAAAAAATGTTATTAGAATGTTACAGCTGTAGGATTAATTATTAGCAATTACAGCCATTGCATCACTGAAAATTGTAAAATAAATACATTAAAAAAAACAAAAACCGAGTTCAAAAGAAAATTAACTAAAAACATGCAATAATATTTTGCTATAATTAAATGCTTTTTATGAAGTCGGTGCCAATTTGAACAGCGAAGTTGCTAAGTATAACTCATCAATGTACCTGACAAAATATTTTCACTTTCGCCTGGCACCGACTTCATCAAAAGTATTTAATTGTAGCAAAATATTATTTCATGCTTTTTAGTTAATTTTCTTTTGAAGTCGGTTTCTGTTTTTTAAATGTATTTAGTTAATTCCAGGCTCTTATCATCAGATTATATAATTATAGCATATAACGGTATGTTGATTTGAACGATTGTGCGCATTACGTCACGTTGGAGTCAAAACATTCATTACACGTTACACTTATATTACTATTAGATATTAGTTTTATTAATATTACTAAGAAAAATGCCGAATTGTGCTATAGCGACATTTAAAAATATAAACCGAAATACTAAAGGTACGAATATGAAATATTTTGGATTTCCAAAAAAATGAGGATTTAGCGAAACAATGGATAAATGCTTGTTGTCGAAAAGATAAAATCAATTTAAAAAATGGTAAGTAAAGAGTTCACTCTTACTGTTTTAATACAAATGCTAACCTTATAATTTTTTATTGTTGCTGTTTTTTAAATTTTAGCCCGTATATGTTCTTTACATTTTAAGGAGAATTGTTTTGAAGTTGCTATGAGGCAAAGACTATTGCAATATCTTCCAAAAAAATAGTCGAAATTTAAAATCAGATGCTGTCCCATTATTAAACTTCCTGATAGCTGTCAGAAAAAAAAAAGATTTACACCGTTCAAAGAGAATTGATAGGAGGAACCAACGAGACACTGTTAGACATTTGTAATAAGAATCTGATCTGAATGAGTCTTATGTTGACAATTCTAATGAAAATTTTATTGGAAATATTAAACCTCAGTTTATTAGTGAACCCTTGATGATTGAGACAGCACCTAGCAAATGTGCAATTAATGTTGAATCTAGGTAAATAAAATTTATATAATTTTAATATTGTATTAACAATTATTATTTATTATTATTTTAGTGAAGTCACTGAATTAAAAGAGAATATGAAAATACTTGAAGAACTGAATAAAAATCTACTGCTGCAAGTTACTAATGCTAACAGTATAAAGATGAAATATGAAGAGGCATTAGCTAAAGTGTTTACTCTTGGGCAGATAAAAAAATTGATAAATTCTGAAAAAATGCAAAAAAAATCATTGGTCGCATGAAGATATTTCTTCTGCTATTTCTCTTCGTAGTGTCAGTCCTAACGCTTATAGATACTTGAGAGCTAATAATTACCCCCTTCCTGCTTTGTCTACTTTGAGAAGCTATGTTTCAAACTTTGATGTAAGGCCTGGAATTTTAAATAATGTATTATCATTAATGCAAAAAAATCTTCAGAACCATCTACAAGTAAAGTGTCAGATACTGAAGATGTTTGCTTAACACAAAAAATGCAGTCCAATTTGATTGCACCAAAAGAATTTATTCAATCACAGTATGAAGAACAAGACTTTACATTTGTAGAACCACATTACTTACAAGAGGATGTAACTAGAATTGAGTTGATGAAGAAATATGAAATTAAAGAAAAAATTAGCTTCGAATGTTTACAGTCTGTTGTAGGGTATGTAGCATATAAATTCAAGAAGAAATATTTTCTTGGGGTTTCCACAGAAAAGTTAGATTGCTCCAGAATACCTGACTGGTTAGACAAATTATCGAATGGTTCTCTTTCACGCCCTAACGATGATCTTTGGCTAGTAGTTCAAATTATAGAAGCAGAATTTTACCAAATGCATGGAAATTCTTTAAGTAACGAGGAAAATATCTTCCGTAGTTTAGCTGAAAGAAACTTACACCGCTTACCAAAAACATCAGTGCCATATGAAGTAATTCTTTATTTAAGTAGGACAAGAACATATATTAGACTACGAGTGATGAACCGTAGAATAAGTTTCAGCAACTGCCAAAGAAAATTGAAAAAAAACTATATAAATTAATAAATATAAAATAATTCGCATTTGACACTGTAGTTTTATTTATTCTATATGTGATTTAATTCCCCATGTAGTTGTTGAAATACTAGTTCAACAAAAATCTCAAATCATCTTTAACATTTTAACAGAAAACTGAACCACCTGAATACTTTAGTTATTAATGATAATGTTAATGTTTTAAAAAAGAATCAAGTCAAATACAATATAGGTAGAATTTTTATTGTTAACACATGTTTTTAAATTTTTGGCACTTCTTACATGATAGGTATAAGTATTTTTCAAAGGTAAATGTTGACCAGAAAAAAATTACCATCATTTCTCCATCAGTAAATGAATAAAAATAAATCGCTTTTGTCGAAAACATAAAAATGTTCATTTCATTTTATAATTATTGAGTGGAAACTAACATTTACATTAACTGTTACACATGTTCGATAATATATCCAATTCAGTTGTGTTACAAAATAGGTCTTTGAAACTAATTATTGATACGAAAGGATCGTTCCTTCAGCCTAGTAACCGCTACACAACGGTCGCCTCCCTGCCCACAAGAAAAATTGCTTTCCTTCAAAACAATAACCGTTTAGTGAACAGTTCAGTTTCGTGTTCCAAGTGACAAGGTGATTAATTCGCAACCAGTTAATGTATGGTAATTTCGATCACCGGCTTCAGTGTAGTATCGGTGGTGCAGCCACCGACTGGTACATGCATCGAGTTGCGCAATAAACGGTTGATGTACCGATGCATTAATGTGACGTCAGACAGACTGCTGCATGCGCAATCGATATACCGTTATAAGTGTATCGTGTTATAGTATTATCTTTGTTCATGTTGTTTCATTGCATAATCTTTGTGGATTGATGTTATGATGTTATTACAAAACACATAATATCAGGGAAGTGACTCTTACTGATTCATTGTCAACTTTTTTGATATATGACAGTATTTTTTTATTAATCATAATCCTTTTTCCAACCACTATTACTAATGAAACTCATTCGACATTTGTTTCTAGTCATAAAACTGCCACAAAATAAAGAATAAACGTATAATTATAATTTTAACTATTTATACAAAAAAGGAAGAAGTAAACAACCTGAAACAATAATAAATAAAATAAACTACCGAAATATCTACTTCTATTCTGTTCTAACTGGCCATGAAATTAAATGGTATAATAAATGGTTTACTGGTTGAAAGATATCACAATTACGTTAAATATTTGTTTTTAAGTAAACATTATCTTAGGTTATAAAATTTAGTGATAAACTTTACCACGCATCAAAATGTTACTTCATTTGATCGTCCTCTCGAAGCATGATTGATAAAGTGCAAAAACTACTCGTTTGGATGGTTTCTTTGATTATAGATGTATATTCGGGGAGGCTCCCGCGGTCATTAGTATCAACTGGACTAGGTACTGAAAATCGCGTCTGAATTTATTAAATACTCGACCTTTCTAGTCCTGCTTTTGAGCTATTATCAAGAGACAAAAAAGTAAAAAAGAGTTTCCGAGTCACTCGGGGTACCTAGTGATTCTTGGGCAGTAGGCAGATTGAGACGTGTGTTGTGATTTTCAAGATATGATTGCGCAATTTTTTATTATGAGTCTGCAAACTCTGTACTTTATTACTTTACGGAAATAATAAATTAGGACTCGGATCGGAAACTTAAGTAAAGGCACCGGACAATTTCGAAACATGATTCTGGTTTACTCCAGGGAATATATATCCCAGTACTCCCAGAGTATAGAGGTAGCATTCCCTAATCTACCCGGCGAGGTTCCCGATGCTAGATCAGAAACTCGAGACAGGATTATTATTCGTGTATCTAATGTATCTTTTATATAATGTGAAACATACCGTTCTCTCAGAAAATAAAGGCAAAAATCCGCAAATTGAAAGAAAATCAATTTGCTAAATTAAATATCAATATATGTCACAAAATAATTATTGATCGTTCAGAATGTTTGTAAATGTTTTCAGTTTGTTACATTTGAGGTCTGTTCTTTTGTATTGAAAATAAATTAATATTTGAATTTCGATATCTAGGAGTTTCAGGAAAAACTAGCTCACAGAAACTCCAAATCACGAGTTGTACTGTGTGTAATGCCGTTTCCATGTGATTCCTAGAACAGACGACGAAATTCATTTCGCTATAACTTATGAAATTCATTTATATGTACTAAATACAAAATTAATTATTCGAGGATGAGTTGAGCGGAGCCCAACTGATGAAAGTTCTTGCGTTTAATGGATTGAAGGATCTCCAACACACAGTATCATAATTTATTTGATAGGTTTTAAAGTTAATCTAATTTTTTCGTGCATCACAGGTAAATGGCGTTACACAAATTATGCCTTCCGATTTGGAGCCTCCGTGAGCTGCTTTTTCCTGAAACTCCTAGATATCCAAATAATTTTTACGATAAAATAAATTACTTAGTTTATATTATTTAGGTCTGTTGCAGGCAGTGCACTTATTGAAATTACAAAAAAGTGACATTTGTTATACTTGGAGATGTTTTTTAATACTTTATAATTTAGATTTATTTACCCGGTGCCACGGCGCACCAGATATTGATAAGTAAAACTAATTGAGCTTTTTGTCTACAAGAAACTTGTTAACACTGCTGATTTGCACGATTTTTCCAATCTTCAATTTCTCTTTCGACTTGTACTTGTGTTTCAAATTTGGAAATGAGGGAATAAACGGGAGATTGATTGAAATTATTCATTAATTTTAAATATCCCGTTCGGCAAACATACCCCTAAATATACTCATTAGCAAACCTTACCCTTTATATATTTAAACGAACTAACCAGCCAAAAGTACGATAAATATATACAGAGTAATTATTTGAGACCGGATGCCGAAAATTTCTGCTCTGAGATTTATGCTCGCCATTATGTAAGTGAAAGAGATTGAAAGAGGAATGATGAATGGAGCGGAGTTGTTCTTTTAAACGAATATTAAGGTCATGTACACCTCGGCCACAATTTATAAATTATTTCTTATGTTTAATTTTAACGTTAAAATTTAATGGCGTAGCTGGATATGGGTTCAATTTTTAGGTATTGTTGATGAAAATGAAATATACAACAAGGGGTGAAATTGTGGATTGGGAACATTTTGAGCCAAACTTGTTCGGACCAATAAATTCTAATAGTGTGCATACATCACATTTATATTAATATTACTTAATTTTCATCTACGATTTGAAAGTAGAAGTTCTAACATATTGCAATATAGTCCCTGGGTTCAATTTAAAATTATAAAACTAATATTTACTTTCACTTTTGTAGAACTTTATTTACATTAAAACAGCTGATTCAAATATGACAATAACAATTCGATATACGCTCGTCGTCACTGTTTACCCGAACTCTCCATCGTGGCTGCTTCCTTTATAAGCCAGCATAGAAAATTCTCGTAAAATCAATCATCACTCCTTCCGGTGCCGAGTCTTCTCGAGAACCGTTTTTTTATCTCAAAGCGTTTGTTGTCGTACTGAAATGGAACAGGGTCCGATTTGGGTACATTTCGTAACAATATGTTAATATGTCCAACTCACCGAAAGACGGAAGCCGAATGCCTCCTATCGCCAGCTGTTTCTTATTTATATATTTATCTTGGAATTGTCTGGTACGTCCACGAACCATCGGAAAATTCCATCATGTTCTGGTAGCTTTAAGGGAATTCCCAGTAACTGCAGCGGTCCGCCGGTTGAGAGACAAACTTTTCGGGTTCCCAGAATTTATCGGAATAATGTCCCTTCCATGAACTGGTTGATGGCCGATTGCACCACCTGTCGGATGAATTCTCGTAACAATACAAACTGTAACTATGTAAAAGTGAAAAAATCATTTTCATGAACTTCATATGGTGGCTTAGATTCAATAGTTAAAATTATAAGATTTAGCTAACTAAATTTATAGTATTATAAATTACATTTGGTGTTTATTATGTGCTTAAAAATATTTCCCACTGATTTGTACACAGGACGACTGCTTGATCGTATTTTTGTTGATATTGCTTTCTTTCAGAAAATCTGAGAGAAAGGTTTTCTGTAAAGGCTAACCAGTAATTCGGACAAATTTTTCTAAATTGCTCGGCAACACTGTTTTTATTAAAAAATTATAATACTTGTTTTTTACATAAAGGAAGTGAGTAGCGAAAATCCCAGTGACCACGTGGAATAATCAAGGACCTCTTCAACAACTATTTTGAATTTGAAGACGCGAGATGTAAAGACCGACATCTTTTTTTTCGGGGAAAACTAGCACGTAGAGTTTCCGAATCTGGAGCCGTTTAAGTTATTATCCCAAAAATTACAAAAATCTGTTTACCATGTCAAATAAAATATTGACGGTGATTGTAAAATTTAAGTATACAACATTATTGCAACTCATAAAATGGCGTCACATTCAAACACAGAAATGACAGATATTCACTTTATGTATATCTGTCATACCGCACGGTCGTAGGCTGTGCGATTGGAAATGCAACAGAAGCGGGGCGTCTGTAGGCGGCAGCATATCCGAATAGAATACTTCCTTCTCAGAGACAGATTTGTATGAATACCGGTGATAGAAGTAAATGTATTGAGAGTTGTGCAAGGACAATCGAAGGGTTAGTGTAAGAACTGACTACGCACCACATCGGCAGTTCTGCCAATGGTTTTTGCGAAAATCGAGACGGATTCAGGTAAAAATGCTTATGTCAATTTTCTTAACGCTCATGAATGGGCTGATGAAAGCCCACATATTTCATTTCAGACATCAGATTCGGTTTTTCGTCAACGTTTGGGTAGGCATTTTAGGCGATCGGCTAATCGGACCGTTTATACTGCTTAATCGATTGAACCGTGAGATTATTAAAATTTTTTAGTTAATGATTTGTAAGGACTTCTAGAAGATGCCGCTTTAATTGAACGCCAAAGCATATGGGTTATGCCACCTCATTACCTACATAATGTAAGACAACACTTAAATGGGTTTTATGAAGAAAAACTGATAGGCAGAGGAGGTCCTGTCCCTGGCCTTCATGTTCTGGACTATTTTTTATGGGGTCATCTTGCAACAATTGTTTATAAAATTCCAATTGAGGCAGACCATTAAGCAACTACGGAAAGAAATTGAAACTGCGTGCATGGAAATAAGGCAAACACCTAGAATTTTCTAAAGAATTCGCAAATCATTGAGGCTAGATTATGCATCGAAGTACAAGGTGGTCACTTCGAGCAGTTCTTGTAATTTAACTCATTATTACTAATTTTAATTCTATTATTTTCTATTTCACATTAAGCTATTGTCTGAATCAGTAATTAATTCTTTAATTAATAAGTCTAATTTTAAATAGTCTTAATGTATGTCATACATTATTTATTAAATGATCGGACCCAGCATAACTGCAATTTATTTAAATAAATTTTCTGAGTTTGAAAATTTACTCTAAAAATATTGAAAATATCGAAATTGTTAAGATTTTATAAATCTGTAGAGAAAATTGTAAACAAAATGAATAAATAAATACTGACCAAGTACACCCTTAACCAACCTAAATAGGACGCTTATCATCAGCAGGTCGAAAAACGGGGTAGCACATGTTAATTTACGTAAAAAGTTAAGTTTTCTATTTTCTACTTTTTTACTTTTTTTTATTGTTGCAGGTAAGCAAATATTTTGTTATACTCATTGAAGAAAAAAGAATGGTAAGTTTTGTGATTTAAATTACACATGATTACATATTACTGGAACTGTTTATTGTTTCATTAATGGTTTACAATTGTATCTGTCTGTTCATTTGGATTTTTTTTCCATATTTCTGTTTTGTGATGGATAAATAAGTGAAACTTGAATTGATCATAGATTCATTGCAGAAACTATTCCTCACAGATGTTTAGAGAGAAAGGGATCTCTCCAATTTGATCAACCAGTCTTCCTTTTAACAAATAGGTATCTGTTATGGAGGCGATTCCAATTCTGATGTTGTCAATCACTATAAATACTCGTTACGCGTTATTTTTAGAATATTCTCGTCATCTATGGAATATTCACTTTTTTGTGTTTGTTATATTAGAGAATCATTACGAAATACGTTTTTATGAGACGTTTTGAATAATTGGAATAAAGTTTCTGGTATTGGGACCAAGAATTTCAGTTCGTTTAGTAACCATTTTCAGACTCACTGTAACTTTTTTAGTTTTTAGCGTTTTCCAAAGTTCAGTGTCAATTTAAAATATTTAGGTGTTTAAAACTTTTAGAACTCTACCGGCAAGTGAGAGAATTCCGTACATATTTAAACAGAAATCGAAATAGACTATCAACTTCTTTCAAGTTTTACAATACATTGGTCTGACATAATAGTTATGTGAAATTCTGATCATTTAAAACTTACATGATAATAGGAGTAGTGCATGCATATTTGTAACTAAAGACTACTGAATTTAATCTCGTTTTTCCGACTGTTATTCGGTTGTTCCACTCTTTTATAGCTCATATTTTCCTTTTGGTTAATCGTATTTCTTTTCAAATACAGAATGCAATCAAATAAACTTTTCTTTAAAAGAAATATTTCCATTTCCATATATCGCAATTTGTTTGTCCTTTATACCCAGACAACTTGATTAAGTGCTTTTTCAAAAGGAAGGACAAAGGAGAACCCACAATATTGACGCACATTTCAAGTTGTCTATATAACAAACATAAACATAATAGTTGAGGATTTATGGCCGGAATCCATTTAAATTTGACGGAAGGCTGGGTAGTTTTATATCGCATACCTCAGTTTGGGCAAATCGATATCGATTTTGAATGTTTTCTATTGTCGATGGAAGAAGCCCTAAAGATGTCAGAGAAATAGTTTCATGGGAAGTCTATGAACTCGTTTTCTTTTGTGTAATACTAAGCAGATATGTTGGAGATTGTTTAAGGAATGAGGGAATTTCATACATAGGGATAAAAATAATTAAGGGTTAATATAAAAAGTATATGAATAAGGGAACACACATCAATTTTGCTGACCAAAAGATAAACTTCTTATCACAAAGGTCATTTTTCATTTTATAGAGATTTTCCAGTTGTGTAGTGCAGAAATTGCGCAAAAATTTAATTATTAACAACGTGGTGTACAAATGACACTTATCACAGATAGTCGTTGTTGAATACTACAAAAACTTGCCTAATTATTAATATAATAATTTAATATATGTTTTCAAAGAGGACTTAGATTAAAAGCCAGCAAAGAGCATGATGTTTATACGAGAAATTAAAACACAAAATTAAGAATAAATAAAAAAATAACCGGACACCTTGTGAGATTGAATAAGGAGTGATCAGATAAGAGAGAAACGAGTTATTGTGCAGAAAATAAAGGAAGGAATATTAACATTATTATTATTGTTACAAATTTTATTTCACACCGCTAACTAGAAGTTTTTTTATAAACCAAAGCTAGGTCAAAAGAAGCAGCTATTGAGTAAGTAAGCAAAACAATCCAGGTCATAGATTTATTTTGTCAGATCGAACTATACATTCAAGAATTTTCGTTCTATAAGGAGGATAATCTTATATGTATATATAAACGAATAATTTAGATAACGGCTGATTATTTGCACACAATGTAGAACAGATTACAGGTACTTCAATAAGTAGTGAAAACTTCTTACTTTAGAAAGCTTTCAATATTCTTTATTTCTTCTTCAGTCTTATACTACAAACCCAAGTTTATAAATGTAATTGTAAAAATGATCAAAATTTAAAAATACTTGCAGTAATTGTGAACGTACTGTTTCATAAAAGAGCACAAATTAGTAAGAATAGATATAGATATGAAAAGATTGTTCTACGAAAGTTGCATTAATATCTAAATTGTATATAACATTGAACTTAAATTCATTGGGAATTGAATGTTTTGTTATACTAAATAGAAAATAAACAGTTTTGAATGATTTATGAATAATTTTAATCTAACATCTTTTCTGTAAAATTTTACTAATTTTTGATGATATATTAATAGTATATGGTATAGAAATATAATGAAAATTAATGTTGTTATCAGAAATGTTTATGCTTATATTTCTTATACTGGTAATTTATATTATCATAGATAATTTTATTAGTTAATTGAGGAGGATAGGAATTATTTAAAAAGATACCGTATAGTAATTTTAGGCTTTTATGTATGAAAGTAGGATGACTAATTTTGCATATTCTTTGTTTCGTAGTATTAATTAGGTTGTTTTTATTTTTGAATAGTTGATAATAATAGTAATTTATGTATCTACTTGAGCTTGTAGGTTTAATATACCAGTCTAAATTTGTTATGTTATTCATGTCTCCAGTAATTCTAGTATCCAGGAATGGAATACTAGAGTTTTCGTCTTATCTTTCTAGTGTGAATTGAATATGTGTATTATAGTTGTTAAATATTTTCAATGGGTATTTCAATGGAGATAAAGCAAATAAGATCATAAACATATTTTTTAAGAAAAGGTACTTTAAATGATAGGTTTGAGAGACATTCATTAATAAGATCATCCATAATATATTGAGCAATTGTTGGAGATAATTTTGATCCCATGAGGGAACAGAAAATTTGTTGGTAGAATATTTAATTAAATACGAAATAATTTGAATTAAAAGTGAATCTTATGAGTTGTAGAAATTTTGTTTTAGTGATACTCGTATTAGTGTGTTAAGAAATTGAATATTAGGTAGTTGGTAATCATTGTATGCACTTGCAAAGGAAAAAGAATCGTGGATGTAATAAGGATTATTTTTATTATATAGTTTTTGCAGAATGTCAACCAAAAGACTCGCAATTCCTAAGTTAGGTGAATTAAATGATGATACAGAATTGGTTTATGTATTTTTATAAGCCCATAAAACCTTGGACATGTTGAATTATATGTATTGTAATTTTTAGCTTCATTGCCTGTAATAAATTTATTCTTTTTTAATTCAGAGATCTGGTTTCTGAATTAATCTTTGGAGAGTCGCACTGGCAGAACGATATGTCTTAAACAAGACTTCAGTAGGGAAGACGGACAATACAACAATGGCGAGTGGATCGATGACCCGCCTAAGACCAAGAGCTCTGGTTGGTCAAAATGACCGGGTCAGTAGGAACACACCACCCACACACATACTACGGACAGCATAAAGGCAGACATACGCAGTAGTGACGACTCAGTTTTCACAACAGTAACAACTCGATACTAGAAAATAAATGAGGGCGATCTCGTCGAAACGCTTAGACAGACTATGAACGAACACGAGAATTACAAGAATCTATACAAAGAGTTCAAGCTTGTGAAAACGTTTTAACAAATAACTGTTTAAATATTCTAAAGTAAATCTTATCCTTCGAAATCTTACAGCAGATGACAGTTAAGCTGTTGAAATGGCGTTCAGTAAAAAAAATAATGGTTTGGTGTTACAGTTCAATACTTACATATTAACATTTTGGGATTTAGATATATAATTGTCATTAACTCTATTCCAGGGATTAATAATTGCGGTTTAAAGCAAAAAGAACTGGAGCGGCTACGAAAAACTATGAAATTAACAGGAAAACCAAGTAGGCAGATCAAAGAAATTTTAAAATACTATATAGTCAACAATAAAATCATATACCGGTTAGGAAGCAAACAAGCATGAAATTCTTACTCGTATAACATTTTTCAGGTGTTTGTTCATATATTCAGGGCAATAGAGTTTTTCAATCAACTTGCTTAGTTGTAATTTAATATTTTGGGTCAGATATTTTGACTTTAATTTTTCCACCTATTCTGTTTTATTATTTGTTAGGTATAGCGTTGTTCAGCAGTTCATTTCAGGGTGCTATAGATTTGAATACATAAATAGAGTTTTAGTTTGTTCCAAGAAATTTAAAATAGCTATTGACTTCCGATTTGATGTTCGATACTATTCTAGTATTTTAATATTTACTTCAATATAAAAACGATAAATGCCTTTAATATTCAATAGAATGGAAAATCAGTTCTTTCTGTAGATTACAAAAGTGTATTTAATATGTTGAACAGCACATAATTCTTCAGATCGTAAATGTGTATTTAATTCTCGCCTTTAGAGTGGTTTATTACCCGAAATTTCGTATAATGTACTTTTTGTGGAGGATATTGACTTAAATTCATGTTTGAATAATTTTCTTCGGCCAGATTTACTGCTAACTTGCATTTCGCCTAACAGTCATTCCATGTGACGGTTTTGTAAGTGTGGATTCGAGTAATATGTAGTTTCTCTCGAAAGTTTGATTAAGTTAACTCAAACTTTTACGTTAGTTTCAGACTGTTTGCTTATTATCGTGTTCGGTATAATTAAAATAAATTGCATGCAAATTTATTTTTACTGTCATTTTTCATATGCGTGTAAAAACTTCCTATTCTGGTGAGAAATGTTTCAGGAGGTTTTTGTGGAAATATTACCCTGCAATATTTCAATGAATCTTTCTAGGTGTTTGTTTCATTAGACTATGTGGTAGGACAAAGAGGCGAATTAAATTGAATGCCTGTTATCTTGCACATTCAAAATGAAGGTACATTAATTAAATTAGAACTTAGAAGGCAGTTTAGATGTGCGATAATTCCTGAAAATAGCGTAAGTAAAACTGTAATTATAGTCATAACACCGAAACTATGATACGTCTTTCTATTTTCCATTTACTTAGATGCTGCGTTAAGAACAACACAACAATGAAGTGTGAGAATATTAATGGCATAATTAACTGATTTAAATTAAAATATTTCTCGTTCATTTGTCTTTGTATCACGCTTAAATAGCTGAAAGCATTTCTGCGGTAGTTTATATTTGTATTCATTAATAGTTGACTTTAATCTTTTATGTCTGTTCATTTGTGTATTTGATGATTATGAAATTAACTACGTAAACTAATGGCAACATTATTTTGTCAACATGGTATTAATTGCAATTACATTTCCTGTAAAGAGTGTAAAGCTATTTTTTGAAAAATACACAATCAGTTTTTTCTAGTTGCACTCATACACGGGTGAAACACAATTAAAAAACATCCCACACAAAGAAAATTTAAAAGTTTACAGTAAAATGTAGGGCAAGCCTCGTTTCGTTCTTGCATTAAATTTTGGCTTTTTGGCCCCTCCCTTCCTTCGTCACGCTGCCTGTAACTTTCTGGGACCCCCCCAATAAATCTTATGCAAACTTAGCACATTTTCCTACATATAATATGCATATGATATATTGAGATTAATAATACACAAATATTGATATTTCAAATATATATTATTTTAAAAGTAAAATTTAAATAAATAAATTAATATCTGTAATAATGATAGTTATTGAAAGGGATCCTGTCAATGCTCAGAATTGTCTATAATTGGCATTTCAGTATTTTCTTTGTATTGAAATTTACTTCATCTTCATCAATCGATTCATTTTCTGTACCAGCGCTTTTGTCAAAATTCAACGAGCTGTAATAGGAATCGGTGTATACGAGAAACCAATCTTTTATTTCATTTTTAGGTATAAATTTATTAATTGTTTTTTATAGATAACAATTTTTAAATGTGTCAAATGACTTTGGTATAATTCAGTTCTCACAGATTTTCTTTTTTAATATCTTATCTGTTGAACCTAAGAATTGACTGTACTTGCTGACTGTTAAGTGACGAATGAAATAAATTTATGTATAATAATAAAAACGAAAGTTTTTTTGGAAGACAAAATAGTAGTAATGTTTATGTACTTGTGAATAACACCACAAAATTTGAGAATGGTATATATTTCCAAACGTTTCGGGGTCTAGGTCAGACCCGTTGATAGTGGCAATAAAGAAAGTATGAAAAAATGAGCACAATTGTATAAGTTTCTCTCTCTCTCCCTCCCTCTATTCGGTTTTCTTGGACTAAGCTGCCAGGGCTATCTGGCAAATCGAAGTGGTTTTCCAGTGAGGATTATCTGGGACTTCCCCATATCTCTCCTGGAATAGTTCTAGCATTTTTATTTTATATACAAGGTTACTTACAGGACAGGGCAAACTAGGACTTCCGGCTATATAACTATTACTAACACATATTCACATAAGAACGTCTTTGGAATACCAGAAATTAAAGATTGATACAGAATTGACTCGTATTCTAGCAAATAAACTAACTTAACACATACACACATGCGGCTGCCCCCTCAAGGTAACCGGAATATATGTGACTTATGACGTACTAAGAGAATTTACAGGATAGTACAGAAAATTCTAAAGATCATATAATAAATGTTTGCAAATTGGAAGATTTTGTAAGGGTCATCTTCAAATTTTAAGTGGCGGTCTAGGTGCGACTGTTACAAGATAGTGCGTTTGCCAAAAATGCGGTCATCGAAACTGTTGATTCAGTGTTCTCATTAAAATCATAAGGGAACACCTATGAACAACCTTATGAGCTTTCCCATATTGGGTTGTTTACAAGGACAAGGCCTTTACTAATTTCTTCCTTAATTATTTTGGCAGCCAAGAACGACTGAACTCTACTCAGGTAGTACCGATGCAGCCGTTTTCGTTAAAAAAAATAAAGCAGACTCTTTGTGTTTTCGTTTTCTGTTGTATTCTTCTTTGTGTATTATAGTTGAGTTTTGAAATTGTATTTTATGATCAAAGTCTCAGGCATGATCACAAATTTTGGACTTTTCAAATTACGACCTTCGAGAAGTTAAACAAATGAAAGTATAGCGATAGTGATGAAGCTTCGTTTTAAGTTATTCAACCAATGGGTTTTGTCAGATCTGCAATACAAGGCTCAAGCGTGGACATACGGAACAATTCATGAACAACCGAAAAGTGACACAGAAGGCAATTCAGTACCAAATGTTGGCATGACACTTAAAGGTCACAGTTTTATGACCTGGGTAAGAAACATTTGAAAAATATAAGACATCGACGAAGCAATAGTCCAGCTAAAATGAAACTAAGCAGGTTACGTACTAAGATATATAAGAATTTAAAATAAGTCTTTACAATCGCGAAATGTATAATGATATAAGAGACGTGCTGAACTCATGGTGATCCGAGAAACATAAATGGACAAAAGTAGAAGGCTGATGGGAAGATGATGTGGTGATAGTGAAATAATATTGAACTACTGTATGGACGAGACAAATGAAGCACAAAACTAAATCATTTTTTTAATTAAGTAACCAAATAGGAATTTAATATATATATATATATATATATATATATATATATAAGGAAAAGCTTCATAAGATTTTCTCATTTAGCGATTCTGGTGAGTTGTTTAAATTAAATATGACGATACTAAACTCTAACAGGAGGACAGGAGGACTCACAAATTTGCTTATAAATCAATTAATTTTTCAGAAATTTTCTTATTGATAAATTTAGTTGCCTTATTATTTGTTCATATTTACAATATTATATTTAAAAGTCAGATTTGTAGAAGACTCTATAAATCTGAAATGTAAATATGGAATTTATTACTAGGATGTTAGGTAATATGGATACGTTAAAAAATACTTGAAAATAAATTTTTTAAAGTTTTCAGCGTCTGCAATTAACGTTTATTTTTTTCTTGATACACTAATAATTTATTTCTCTGAAAATTTGCTATTTCTATTATACATATGAACTGAATTTACCCGGTCTCTAGGCCATATGGGTTTAAACCTTTGTAGTGGGGTCTGTGTTTAGCATTCGATATAACACAGTTTGCGGGAGCCGAAACTGAGATATTCAGAGAATTCATTTGTATTCGTCCCAAATGATCTGTAACATATTGCAGGTTTACCTTTGTAATATTTTGATAAATAATTAATAACTCAATAATTATACGGAGGAATTTACATCGAATTTCACTTTCTGAACATTGCCGGTCTTTGAAGTATAATTAGGAATATTGTTGAAGGTACTTGAATTAATTAATTTAGAATAAATTTGAATATTAATTAGTAAAATTGTTAATTTGATATAGCTATTGCTTATGTTTTAGTTTTGGAATTTAAAATTGAACTAATTAGTATGACGCTGAATTTATGTTAAGTAAAGAATGTTAAAGCTGCCTCTATCAACTTCTTTCCCAAACTTATCTGAATTAAAAAAAAATGACGGGATCCAAATCGGGAAAAAGCAGAATCAGCTATGACTCTGGTTGCGAAAACTTACGTTCTCTTTAGTAATGGTTATAAATTTCAGGAGAAATGGAAATGGAATGAGAACATTGGAAAGAAAGTTACAGAAAAGAAAAGAGCTTATGACCTATGGTTAACAAAGAGGAATGCAAACTATAAAATAATTTGGTCAAGTGCGAGTTGGACTCGCATACTAAGTATCACCTTCAAGATTCTAATATTCCAGTTTCAGACAAGCAGGGAATGAGTGCATTTTCTTATATTTACGCTAATATCTTTTAAAGGAAGCGTTTTAAATTTATAAAAAATATACACTTTCATTTTCCACACATAGACTTTTGATTTTATCTGCTTCAGGATTCGCTTGATTTTTATAATACATATGTATTTAATTTCTAATTTGGACCCAAAAATTAAAATTATAGTTTTATTTTACTAATACAGTTTCAGGAAAGCCTTTTATAATCTACTGTCTGAATTTTGAGGCTCTGTAGATTGGAAAAAAATAGGTCAAGTTTTAAATTATAAATTATTAAATCTGTTATTCAAATTATTTAAAAAGAACAAATTAAATATATTTTTCAAAATATAAATAGTGTAGTTTCTAAAGTGGGAATTAAGTCGATGTTTAATATTTTTTCTTTTAATCTTTTTAATCTTTTAAACAAATGATTTAAAAATATGATATATTTGTAATTTACTTAATGATATTTTATCTGAAATATTACATGATGCGTTTGAAAATTGAATTTTTATTTTCCATTTAACTATATAATTTGCCCCTAAAATTACTTATGGGGGTTTCCTAATAATTTTCCTTATAAATTTCAAGTGAGCCCCAGTACCCCTAATTATTTTTAAAATTTTAGGTATTATGGTTTCGGAATAAATAAAGGAAATGAGAATTTTTTATATCTTTATGTTAATATCTTGTAAACAATTAATTTTAAAAATATGAAAAGGATATATTTGTATCCCTCATAATGAGCCCTTTCATTGGATGATGCGTTAAATAAATACTTTTTTATTTTCCCTTTAATTCTATAATTTGCCCCCCAATATTAATATTAGGGATTTCTTCGTATTTTTCTTGTAAACAAAAAAATTAGGTGTTATAGTTTGTGGAGTAAAGGGGGAATGGCTAATTTTATTTAAATATATTTTTTTAATATTAAAATATTCATTTTTAAAAAAAAATTATAAATAATATATTTATATTCGTCATAATGAGCCCTGTGATTTGATCCCTTAGAAACAAGTTTAATTTTTTATTTTTCATTTAATTCTGTCATTTGCCCCCTCCCCAATATCAATATTAAGGGGTTTCTCCTTATTTTTCAGTAAAGTTCATGCGAGGGGCTACACCTCATTTTTTTTTTTAATTTTTGGCCTTATAGTTTTGGAGACAAGAGCGAATGGGTAATGTTTTAAAATATTTTTTACATAATTTATTTTAAAAATATTTAAAAAAATAATTTGTATTCGTCGTAATGAGCCCTTTGATTTGATATATTACTTGATCCGTTAGAAACAATTATTTTTCCTGTAAAATTCGGGTAACGTTCTATATTTCCTATTATTTTCAAAATTTTAGACTCAGTAGTTTCGGAGATAAGGGTGGGCGGAACGGTCGATTTTTTTTAGTTTTCCCCCCAGAAGTACTCCTAAAATCAAAATTTCTACTTTTAACATATGTACACCTGATCGGGTCACCAAACTATAATTGATACCAAATTTTAACCTCTTCCGTCTAGTAGTTTAGGCGAAAATTGCTGTGATGTAACAGAGGCAGAAATCCCAAGTGATATTATAAGGGTATCCGTATATTGTATACACGGAACCCTAAAGATAATTACGTTTGGACTAGATTATTTGGTATTTAGGATAGTGTCTGCTAAATTTCGCAAATTGCTCGAACCATGTAAGGTAAATATTTGAAATCTGTAATTCCGAAAAATTTTCCCGATTACTGGTTGTCCATTATAAAAAGGATTTTTCACACATGTTCTCAGAGCAAAAACTCTACAATATGGTTAACTAATCTATCTATGTACAAATATGTGTATTTTAAATTGTGTATACATATCTGTGGTGCGGTCTCAAATATAGATTCGTTGTTAATTACTGTATGTAATAGTCAATTCCGATAATGGCTGAACACTTACAAACTAATAATAACACACAATATAAAAATATCGCTTCTGGATCACCTATTACATATGAAACTTAGTGAAACTGAACTGTAGAGGGTTTAATTTTAGTAAGATTCAATTAATTGCTTACTCTTTTACATTAGTCACGATTGGTAAATCTAGTATGGGTTGAGCTGCATTTACCTTTTATTGTTATAGTCTATAAGTTGTGACTTAGCCCGCCCCTGATTATCGAGAATATATGTGCTAGCTATGCACTATAACTGTACAGTGAGATGTTCAGTTGTAGGGAGTGTCGAAAAAAACTGATATTACTGCACGTCTACGTATATGTAGAGAAAGTAATTATATTTTTGAGTTCTGCCACCAGGAGGGGCTCTTCCAGCACATTTAAAAAAGAAACAGGTATTTTAGACAAATTTATACTAAACTAACAATTCTGACCCTTATGCTTAGAGCTCTAAATAGACAGAGATTTTAAACTAAAATTATTTATAATCTTTTTACCATATAGCTTTATTGTAAATATTTTTTTTCCACTATTATTGTTTTATATCTACATTATTGGTTGATTAAAATGCTCACAAAATTTGAGACAAGAATTTATTCACTATACAAATTTATTTACCTTTTATTACCTACTATACATTGAGGCCCTGTACTGGTCATGTGATATATTTTAACATATTTAGAATATACAGTGTTACTAATTAACAATTGACTAATCCTACAATAAGATTATTTCGTATCTTTTAGGGTTTTTTGTATTAAAATTTTTCCTTTTTTAGTAGTTGTATACTTTTGTTGCTTAAAAACAACATAAGGAAACGAGGGTAATTTAGAGTATTTTAAGTTAGTTTACTATAGGATTTTAAATATTTTGAATTGGTCTAGATTTGTTTCGAGATTTTAAATGCCAAAAATTCGTTGTTGCCACGAATTTCGTCCTTTAAATGACGGCATTGTGGGCATGAACTGGTGAGGGGAAATTTTCAAGAAGAATTAATTTCTAACTATCAACTTTGTTGAGTTGGAGAGAAGACAGGACATCAAATATTCATTAAAATATGGCTGCATGCTTCCAAAATCTCGTATAGAGCCTTTAATAACCAATAGATGTTGTACTGGATAAACTAATACATTATGAAGGAGGTGGTGGAACTAGTTTTACAATCCCACCTTCACACTATACTAATTTGAATCTTTTAACTGGATGATTTCATTCTGCGGATGACACAATAGCTTTGAACTGGCCATTATGAGGAACTGAGTTATGCTCATCGAAAGTTTCTGATAAAGTAGTTCGGAATTTAACTCTTTATTTCGCCAACTTTTACAATGTTTACAAAAGTTTTATTGGTCTTATGGCCATAAGAGTTACATAAAGTCACTGGCATAGAGATCCTTTAAGCTTGCTTACAACTTTACCTAACTTACAGTTTGTAGTTTTCAGAATGAAAATTTACAGATTTGAAAGCAAGATGACACTATGCTACTGAAAATACATTGATACAACGATCACATCAAAAAGATCAACATAAAATTTGAAATTATAAGCTATACTAGAAATTGGTAGGTTGTTCTTTAAGTAAACAGTCTAGGGCAATGAAGGCACTCCACCACAGTTTAGTATAACCTCCTCTTTTACGCTGTATGGAAAAAGGTGAGAGGAATATCAAATATAAAGGTACGTTAATTGATAACATATCGAATTCTTCTCTTGACAGCCCAAAAAATTAGAATAAGCCGAGTATTGTCAAATTTGTGATTTTTCACAGTTTTACGTCTACAGATAAAGCTTTATCAGAGTTATTAATGCTCCAGACTCCTAATATCAGGGGTAGAATCTGCCTTCCTACTACACTTTTTGCGGTTTTCATCGGTTTAGTTATATTAGCTTATTTGAATAGTACTCTTGCTTATTTTTATACATATTAAGAAGAGGAACAAACAAATGATTGAAAAAAGGATATTAAGAGATTTCTGATATTCATTGATTTGGAAAAGGCATTTGACACGGTACCAGAGAAAAAACTGTTTCAAATACTCGACTGCACTTCCGATAATTACCAATCAATATGTATATAAAATTAAAACATCTATGACCACACACAAATTAGATTCAATTTCAGTATAGTACAAAGTATATTATTGTATTGTTCCGAAATTTGGGAAACCAAAATAGAGAAATAAAGAATTAACTTTGTAGAAATGAACTTCCTTCGGCGTTGAAACTTGAATATATCAGAAATACCCATTATAAGTGAACGAATATGCAAGCGGGGAACAACGAGCAAAGAAATTGGAACCAGAAGGTTTGTCTAGTTCGGCCATGTCCAACGGCTAGAAACCCGAAGATGGCCCAGAAGAATAATGAGCCGAAACCTACTAGAGAAAAGGAAGAGGGCAGACTCCAGAAACTTGGAGAAAGTAAGTGAAGGATATGTCAACTATATGACTTCAGGAAGGAGACTGGAATGACAGAATACTCTTGCGTTTAGGATGCAAGAAACGAGAAGATAGATAGAAGAAGAGGATGACGCCGTTTTTTGGCAAACTGGGATGACCTCTGGTTGTTAAGAAAATTTGGATGAGTATTTCTCAATACTATACAAACCACATAAAGAATTATGTGGTTGAACATTTATAGAAAAATGTTTAATAGAATAAACGAGTACATAAAAAACCATGAAGGAGATATTCACTATTATTATTTATTTGTTAAAAGAAAATTTGATCAAAATCTTGTCGATTACTATTAATATAAAAACCAATTTGTCCTTCGTGGTGAGGCATTTTTTTTGTTTCAATGCATATCTGAAAAATATTTGCGACATGAATGAAATATTGATTTTTTCAAACTTGAAAGTGTTTTTAATTTTCTGCGAGATATTAACACTTTCACACTAGCAAAACTGTTGAAATACAGGAGCCGTATATATAATTAGTACCACATTCGAAAATATATGTTTTCCGTTATAAATTAACATAACCCGCTTCTAATTTCTCCTATTCGTGATTGCGCCTTTGTCATTTATTATGGATTCCGCTGATGAATTTAGCATTTGATGGGATTCGGAACACTTGTTACCGCTTTTGAATTTATGGTTAACTCAGTCCAGTCAGTGACACAAAGCAAATTCAGATACAGAGTCTTGCTGTGGGTCGATACAAATACACAAGCACTAATATCCTAGTTTTCGTGATGTTGATATGTGGTGCACAAGTGAGGGTATTATATGCTTTCTCCTCTTACGAAATATGTGTTCAGGTCTCTATGTAGTTCGGGATATCGTAAAAATGTAGAGGAAATTTTATGTTTAGCAAACAATTTTGTACCTTTATGTTATAACTTCTGTTGGAAATACTAAACAGAAAAAACATTAGCAGGTACGTAAAGCGTAATAAATATTTTTGTAATAGATTCTAATATCGTAAGTAGATGGAAAAATTATTACAAACGTAATATTCTGATAATAATGAAATATACTGGAGGAAGTATAAAACTTCTGGATTCATTAGGTGACCCACTACAAACAATACGAGTCGGATAATGTTGTATTACTGGAATTAATTTCTATAAAATGGTGTCAAGGATAATAAGTCCTTACAATTTAGTTGTAAAATAGGATTACTTTGGGTAGGTTCCCAACTCTGACCACGCGAGTTTTTATCCCTCCAAACAACATTGAATGGAGAAATCAGTTCCTGACTATTTTTTTGATGATAACCTTATATGTCCCGTTAAATCTCATGCGGCATATATGTTGGCAACTTAATTAGCCCAGTCTGACGTTTTAAAACAAAAGTAGCTTAGACAGATAGATTCCCTGGCCCATAATCCATCAATATCATTAAATGGTTGCTCTACGAAACCAGAAGGTTTAATTTAAATATCAACACCTACCATATAAGAAAAATGTGAATTGCTAATTGTTTGAACTTCAACATATTTGAAATATGAGAAAGATGTAGCAAAGGTAAATCATTACTTAGTCTGTATACTGAAAACACCGGTAAGTGTAATGTGGATGAAAAAAAACCTGAATGAGAATTTATCAGAAAACGTGCATGGGAAAAACATAAAAAATGACAGATTATGTTATTTAAATTTAGTCTACTCTGCATTGGACTTGAATTGCTTGTACCAACCGCAGTCAACACGTAAAAATGTTTCTCTGATTTGTTTCAATGACATGGCCGACGGCAAACGTTTGCCCGTTACGACGCTGTTGTATCTAATGGAGTTAGCATATATTTTACTTTTAATCATTTTCTCCAAAAGAATCTCTTCCATACAATGAACTCAAAATAACAAAAATATGCCATTTTGTTTATAAGAAAACTATAGAAGTTTTCGAATTAAAGGAATGAGCTGGTTATTGGAATCAGAAACCATTGACATACCTCAAGGAACGGGCCAAAGCCATACTCATAGGTTGCAACTATACTTTAGTCAATTATGAAAGTTCTTAGGTCTTAGAAGTATCACAGATAGCTTGACAATAACAGATGGAAGGATATCTGAAATGAAATATATATAAATATCTTTAAAAGCAAACCTTAAGGTACTTGAGTAGGCCATGAACGAACTTTTAATCGCTCTTATAAGGACCACGCGCACTGAATCGACTCGAATCGGTCGGATCAGCACGGCACAACCGGCATGTTTTGCTATACACGAAATTAACTGGTTCCCCGCGCACTGATTCGGAAAGGCCGACTCGGACCAGTCGGATCGACTCAGCATCGGCAGTGAATGATAGAAGAGGCAAAAAATGCTGAACGATCCAGTTTCCAGTTTAGGAATTTTGTAATCTTTCATGATTAGTGATGATATTTTAATTGAAAATGATCCTGTACATTTTCAATTAAAATCAATGTTGTTTTGTAGATCCTAAAGTATTATCTTGACAATATTCCTAAGGAGATTACTCGAACTAAGGTTGCATAAAAATCAGAAACTTATGGCGAGGAAGATATATTAACCACTGTACAAAAATATTGAAATTAGAAAGTTATTTCGAAGCAAAAAATAATTATTTAAAATATGCAAAATATCTGAAAAAGCTTTTCACAAATTACATTTATACAATATTTAAAAAAATACAGGTAAAATATAAAATATTAGTTTTAATGAAATAGTGCTTGCAAAGATAGCATTTCAGAATTTTGATTGGATTTAAAAACAGGTCCAAGTTTAGGGCTATGTCCCAATAATCAATTAATAAAATGCAGGGTAAAATAATAAACAAAGAATTGGTTTTGATAAGTATTTCAATTTCCTACCAACTTTTTTAAAAAGATTGTAGAAGTTAACCTTCATTTAAATATCTCCCTCCAGTGATTATTTCTCGCTGCCAGCCCTCACTTCCTTGGTTCGTCACAAAATATTGTTTAAATTGTTTCCGGATATGAAAAGCCTCACGTTGAAAATTACCACCATTATAAACCAGGTTATGAAGACCTTGTTGTACCTCCACGGATGCAAGCTCCCCTGGTTACCAAGCACGAGAATCAGTCCTCAGGATTTTGTGCAGTAAAGTACAGTAATTATATCTAGATGATATTGAACTTAAAAAAATCGAATCTCATAGTTAAATTTTGGCCGTAAGCACCGAATGTGCTGATTCTGTGCATGGTATATATCGTACCGTTCCAAACCGACCGGTCCGAGTCGATTCAGTGCGTGTGGTCCTTTATGTCCAAACGTTTCCTTCAGCAGAAGTGAAAACTGACATAAATTTCTAGAGTTTAGGTCACATAATATTTATAATTCAGTGAAATCGGGTTACTATATAAAAATACAGGCAGATTTTTGCTAGTACTGAAAGGAGTAATTTTATTGCGTGATCTCTAATTTCCAGGTTACGATATAATATCAAATGTTAATTGGCGGTACTAACAGAAAAATTCTCTGGAAATTATTCACCTTAGTAAAAACTAATTCAGGGATAAACAAACCGTTTAGCATAAACATATTCTAGTATTCTACCGAAAATCCCATTTTTACCGAAAGCTAGTCTTCACGCACGTTAGATAGACAAGGCTGCTACAAGAATAATTGAGAGTAACAGCATAGAAATTCGGCCGTATGTCAGAAGTAGGGAAACCAGTGATAAATTTGTCACATCGTTGTAACATAGGGACTATTAGTCTAGTAGTGATTGTGAATTTTTGGTTAAAGAAGATTCATTTTCGGTGTATAGATTGTTTTAAAACCCATTAAGTTTTTAGAATTTTGTTTTGGAAGTCGAATTAAGTGGGTTGTAAAATCTCCATTTATTTATGGCAACAATCAGAAATATGGCAGAAAAGGGTGAGATTAGCAAGAAGATATTCAAACAGGTTACCGAAAAGCTGGACGAGAAAAAAGTAGATCGTTAAAAAACGTTACTTGCCACGACTGGTTTATTTAACTTTCCCATTTTTTTGTATATTGAATAGCTTTCCGTGCTAGCCTATTTCTGTAGTTATCTGCTCTGGCGATTTGCTTGCATGTAGTAAAATCTATATTGTGTCCTGTATGGAGTCCTTGATGAAACAAGGCCGATGTCGTGTACTTATTCCTGATGTTTATTTTATGCTCTTCTCTGCTTCGTTCTTCTTACGTATGTTTTGTCATTATAGGTTTTGCTAAATAGTCCATGATTTTCTAATTTTATATCTCGGGTAATTGAGTTCTTAAAATTTTAGCTTTAAGAGACCGTTTCACACCTAAAAGTGCAATTGCAGATTGGCTTATTAAAGTGGCAACCGTTTATCAGTGTCAGTAACCTAATTTTGTCTTACCTTTCAGTGCTAAGCACCGATGGAACCGATTGCAGTCCAATAGATGCAAACTGAATGCGCAACGCTACTTCCATGACGTTGTTGAATGTTAAATGTTCTGCCTTATATTGGGGTCTTCTCAATCTTTTGTTGCAACACGCAATGAACTAGCACATGTGGTCAGAGTTAAGTCGGAGCATATCTAGTGAAATTAGTATTTTACCTTGGCCACCAAGATCTCCAGATTTATCGTGAGAGATATATGTAGCGCTTGCAAAATTGTTCCCTTCCTCTGCCTGTTCTGATTTCAATGTCACTTAGTACCAATACAAGAATTTGTCGGTCAGACGAGAACAATATTAAAATAAAAGATGTCTTAGAAATAACAGTTTTATATTTACAACTCAATCAGAATGGTGAGTTTTTATAAAAAAATATTAAGATATTTCTAGAACTCATAAGTGTCCATATTTGATATCGTTTGCAAACAAATAGCCCTAAAGTTTACAAAAATTCATTTTGTTTGCTTATATATGTTCACATTCGACCGTTTACCAATTTTGCTGTCAAATATTCAGAGAGCGAATTTTGTGTTCATTATACTCGATAACATACTCCGATATACATAAATGCTCTTCACAAGCACAGCTATTGTTTTGACCCAGATGCAGAAACTTTGAACAGTGTTTTGAATAAACATTGTATGTCACGCCTACAAAGTGAGAAGGTTTTGTTACATACTAATAAAATAAAACGATGTTGTAAGTTAACCAATTTGTGTGTTCAACTTTTGGCTTATTTGATTTGAACTTTTGAGATTATGTTGGTGACGTGAAAAGCTAGACCCTTTATGCGAAACGTTTTTGTGAGTTTATTGAAAACAGGTGATTTATAGAAAGTTGCATTCGGTAACATACTTTTCATAATATTTGTTTTCCGGAATTAGATTTTGGTAAATAGTGAAATTTGACACGTCAAAAATATTTGAATTATATGTCAGGAATTTTAGTTTGTTTTGTATGATATTGTTTTATTTATAAGAACGTGCATTATAATTTGTATTAATATTGTATTGTAATTTTATGTATGTTACTCGATTTTTCAAAACCTGGTTGAGTGATCTGGAAGATTTAAACAGTAGTCTAAAGTAAGGAATTTCATTGTGTTTACAAGCATGGCGCATCTCCGTCCCCTTTTATTCGAAATTGTTGATGCTATAACTTTGGAAATGGGGGACATTGGAGCGTGACCCAAGTATAAAAAGAAAAATTAGGAATAATTTTGGGACGTAAACTAAAAAATTAAAATAAAAATAAAATAATAAAATTGTATCCACTGAAAGTTTACAGCAAAAGTCCTTTTATTACTTAGAGGTGGCCAAATTACGAAACAAATATTTAAAGTACTTTCAACCGAATCAGGTAATATCCCTGTCCGCCTTTATCTACTGATCTAAAAATTAGTAGATGAACATAAAAAAGGGCCTGAAAGTTTAGAGGAAAAGAAAGCGAAAATTTTAATCTTAATTTTTTGGGACTATTTTTATGTGTTCTTGGGAAATAACACCACAGTCAACACAAAAATTTATAAATTCAACGAAAATTCAGAATCTACGTGGGAACGTTTGGTTTTTCCCTGAATATACAGATTTTCGTTTCGATTGTGGTGTTATTTTCCAAGAACACATAAAAATAATCAAGAATATGCCACAAATAACATTTAGAAGACAATTTTTGGGACTAATTAGAAATTTTGATAAACATTTTAAAAAATCAAGGGCATCATGTGGCATATCTTCTGAAAATGGTTTTTGAGTGCAATAAAATTACTGTATAATTTTTATAATTTTATATTATGTATAGTTTAAAATTTGAGAAAATCGACTCATTCCCTGCGTATCTTTGAAATTGTGGTCAATAATATTGAAAAAGAATGGAAGAAAACAAACAAATTTTTAAGTGCAAACTAGAAGATTCAAAAAATATATCTAGAATTATTACAAATCACAGAGGTGGTACAGAACCTTCAAGAAGTGATTCTAACTCGCACATGACCAAATTATTTTTCTATCATATTAATTATGTATATTTTTAATTTTTTTTTGCAAATGCAGAATTTCAGAACATCGATGAAAAAATCAATATACTCTGAATATCAACAGAATGTCGACCTGATATTTCTTCACAAATATTCCAATAAAAATGTAATAGGTCAGGAACCAATGACCCTAAAACCCTGTTACCGCATAGTAGTAAAGTTCAAATGTAATCAGAGAGTTACTTTAAATCTTAAACAACGGGTACCTACTTGAAAAATTTCTAATACACGTTTGTTTCATTCAAACTATAATTTGTATGTCTAGCAGGTAAACTATTTTGAGAAAGAAACTTCACTATATATATCGGGTGGATTATTTTAATTCCCCCAGTATTTCTCTATGACTGTGAGAGTTAGCGAAAAACCTCTTAGACAAAAGTTGCACAACACTGAAGGGGACACATGATTATGGCCTTGTCCTTGACCTTGGAGTCGTATTCAAGGTCATTTTAAGGTCAACTTCGTTATTTTAAAGAGGAACCCACATTTTTAACCAAGGATTCTGAACGAATGTTGACACTTCAGCATTTGTGTCTAGTCGATTCTTTCAAAAAACCCTAGTGATAAATTCAGATATCTCTAACAACCACAAAAATACAAAAATCGTTTAACACTAGGTTGGCAATTGAAAAAATGAGTTACACTATTTTTGAGATTTAGGAATTTAGGAACCTTCAGCTTTTATTCAGACAAGTTATAATAATTTTTCACCTGGCCCTAGTTGTTTCACAAAAAAATTTTTTTTGTGCTGCATCTGTCAAAATTTTCAAAAAGTTGATATAAATTTCAACTGGAGTCCTTCAGACATATGATGTTTCCAATAAAGTTTTGAAATTCATTATAGATTCTAAAAATGCCATAAAAAAACGATTAATAAAAACAAAGTTTGTGTCCACCGGAAGTCGTAGACAACTGAAAATATTTAAACTGAAACCAGCTCTTCGATAACCCTCTACTAATTTTGAGATTAAAGCTCCCAGTAGTTTCTCATATCCATATCTACTCAGCTCATCGTGGTATACCCTGACCATAAATATAACTTTAACCATAACTTGAAAACCATCAGCTATCGGGCTTTGTGGGCATGAAAACATTAATTTATTTCGTTATTTACAATGAAAATTTCAGCCAAATCCACCGGGGGCCACTTTCCATAAGGAATGTGCGGGGTCCTTTTACATTCAGATGATGTAACACAGATGGTGTTCGAACGACCCTTCAAGGTCAAAATGTCAATTTCATTATGTTACTTCTTAATTTTTCCAACCGAACCACGGTGTGAATGTCCCAATGTTCTCATGGCCATATCTTTGACATTGTACCTATGCTCAAGGTCATTTCAAGTTTTTCTGTAACATAATAACCCAAATAACCTAATACGAAAACCCCTTTTATGCGGGTGCATAAAAGGGGTTTTTATCGGAAAAAGCGGAAAATTCTATTTAGATAACCCAATAATCAAATTTTTCATTTAGGTATCCTGTTTATAAGTGCTGACCCACCTATTTTTTCCGTAAAAGTTCAATTCAATTTCAATTCAATTTATTAGCAAAAAAAAATACAATTATAGTTGTTACAATAAGATTGTCACTAACATTATTACCAAGGTAACAGTAATAAGTAAAAATATCAAACATTAATGTTAGAATGGTAAATAAGAGAGAAAAAAAAATGAACATAAGCATATGTGTTGTGTCCAGTTTATGTTTAAGTTAGTGCAAATTCATTACAATTAATATATGATATAACCAAGACATTTATATACTCGTACCTATATACATAAACATATACTCATATATACACACAGACAGATATACATACTAACACATACCCTTAATTAATATATATTTATAATATTCCATTTTACTAGCTGATACATACCCATAAATAATACATATTTATAATATTCTATTTTACTAGAAAATAAAATAATTACAATAATACAAAACAACAAAATATAACTAAAATATAACTACATAAAGAATAATGAGTTAGAAATAGAGATATGTAAATACGTTGTTCTTTATAAGAATTTATTTTTAGTCTTTTTATACCAGAATTTAAATATTATGTATAAAGTTAAATTAATGGAATCAAAAGTGTCTTATTAGGGAATGTTTATGATGTGGATGGTTTGTTTTAATGAGGTTATTCGGATTCTTTATTCTTAATGTAAAGACCTCGCACGTTCAGAATTGTCGTGTAATATAAATATGTGACACTTTGACGATTATTTGACCTAAAGATTATTCTAAGTATATAATTTTGACATCTCTATTTTTTTTAAGTGCGTGTTATATGCCGCACCCCAAACGCATTACCATACCTTATTATGAATCGACTAGACTTTATACACTATAAGTAAAAGCTTTTTATTTAGTAAATTACGAAGTGTAGAATTTATAGGTAAGCTTTTTAACTTTTTGACAAGGTTTTCATATGTGTTTTCCACTTTAAGTTTTCATCAATCAACATACCTAAGATTTTATTGATGATACTTGTTTAACGCTTTCCAGGGCTCCATTAATTGTTAGAGGTGATATAGCCGCTCTTCCTACCTTTGTTGGTGTAAATCCTAATATTTAGTTTTAGATACGTTTAAATTAGGTTTTACATCTAACCAATTTTTGACATCTGAGATTGCATTTTGCGCTTTATTCCAGGCTTCTTCCCAGTTGTCCCATTACTTTAGACAGTATCATCGCTAAGAGACTATACTACATCTTTCATAAGATGAAATTATTAACAAAAATTAAAAATAATGAGGACCTAAGATGTTTGCGTTGCGATGCTTTCTGTGATATGGGTCTATTCAATTATTCTTAGGGGAAGGCTCACAATATTTTCAGTACTTGTCGTTATTCAAATTTTTGAAATCCATCCCATCTGTCTGTTAACCGATTTTCTTTATTTTTGTTTTGTGTGGTAGCAATTGACGACCTACAGTGCATATTATGAATTTCTAAATAGCTAAAATTTATTTATAATATTGTTTTTACTAATTTTGTTCATTCATTAAATAAAATATAACAGATAAAATCTTATTTACGTCCATACTATCATTTTTTAAAGTTTTTATTAATGTACTGCCAAACAGATAACAGTAACAGTTATTTTTATTTCTGTCGCCAGATTGCTTGGAGTGGATTGACTTTTTTGATGAGTTTCGGTTTTTGAATTTCTTGACGCTTTTCTTTTTGAAAGACGAATTAAATTAAAGTGATCAGTTAAACTATTATTAAGAAGAAAGTAAGATAAACTTTGAGGTAGGTGTTTGTGTCATTATGATTTTCAGATATTTTATGGACCATACCACAGCTGGAAACAGAATAATGAGTTAGCGTTGATAAGAACTTTTTATTTTAAATATTATATAAAATTAAATCAAAAGTGTCTTATTAGGGAGTATGACGTATTATTCTGCACCAGAACGTTTGTGATTCCGGGTCTCGCCCTTGAGACGTTTACGTTATCGAAGATTTCCTTATCATAAAACTTCGATTGTTTATTTAAAACGTCAACAAGGACATAAGGTTCGTACGCAAAGACTTGATGCTTATGATGAGAATGATGTTTGCGTGCCTGTGATATTCTCAATTATTCAGGGGAATCACAATATTAGTACTATTCAAATTTTCTCCTCTGTCTGTTAACCGATTTTCTTTATTTTTGTTTTGTGTGGTAGCAATTGACGACCTACCGTGCAGAATGTTAAAATTTATTTATAATATTGGTTCATTCATTAAATAAAATATAACAGATAAAATCTTATTTACGTCCATTGCTAACAGTAACAGTGTCGCCAATTGCTTGGATGGATGACTCGAATTGAAAGACGAATTAAATTAAACTAAAAAGTAACAAATTTTGGTACCCGTACTAAATTTTTCTAATCGTCAATTTGAAATGAAGCCAGGAAAATTTATATTACATAATAATAGCATTCATTGGGCTCTCGCAAGTTTGAATTTATTGCTTTGTAAATATGGTTTGTCAACTAAAATAAGAATTATGTTGAAATTGATGAATTTATTTCTGATAATATTTTATTAATTTTAATGTTATACTTTCAATTTAAAGATTCTTTTATTTTTTACTCTATACATTTCATATATTTGAATAAGATCACAAAAGATGTGAATTAATGCACTGATTATAATATTCTAGACAAATAGTTAGATCTGGCAGCCCTGAACTCATGACTATCTTTGACGTGGCGCCTTAATTTGAATTTTGACATTTCAGAATATTGTTTGGTGTAAGATTATTATAGCACTATGGGAAAAGATAAGTTGTAAATTCAATGAGTAGAGTGCAAGATTTCAACTTCATTCACTGTGAAAAGTTTTTAACAAATGTTACTATTACTTATTTATCATTAATTAACAGCAGGTGCTAATATTTCTTTATATTTTCCATACAAAACAGAAATAGTCATTGCTTACTACGTGCTTCATTTAAGTTAATGAAAAAATTGAATCTTAAGATTTTGATTGAAGGTTTATTAATATGTACTTATGTTTTGTAGTTATTTGGAATGTAATAGTAGGTATAACACCTTCATAATTAAAATTAAATCAATTAACTCAAAAGTTAGAGTTAATTGATTTAATTTTCTCCTTACGAGCTGAAATAGTTAACTGTGAAATGTCAGAATGAATGTTCTTTTATATTAAAAATTATAACTACATATTTGGATATATTTAAAGACCAAATCTTTCAATTATTTTTTGGTAGAGAATCAGTTAGTTACTGTTTTGTTTTCATGTATTTTATCTAATAACCAATTTAGTTATTTTTACATGGTTCCATTCCTGCAAAATCCTGGTTTTATTACAAGACTTTTACATAAAATACACGTCCTTGACATTTTAACGATCTGTATTTAAAATATAAGGAAATTCAAAGCATTTACTGATTTGGAAATTCAATGTATTTACTGATTTGTTATGGTAAGTTAGGTATATACGTTTATTCCACAAAGAAATATATTTTTATTGAACATATTTTTCCTTCGAAAAGGGTCAAACTATTGAGTAATTATATATGGAAGAAGCGTCACCTGCTATTAAATCATGTGAAGACCATCTTTGATAGTTTAGCATCAAGTGTTGTTTATTGTTCAGTAGTAAAATAGTCAATGTAGTAACTAAATCAGTATAGATTTTTTGGATTATTCTGTAAGTTTTAATTTAATTATTTTATTACTACATTATTTTTACAATCTTCCGAAGGTGTGGTGTAACAAATTGAAAATCATTGGAAAACAGAAAATATATTAAAGATTGTATTTTTAATAAGGCTGTTGGACATATATATTATTTTATGAAGTCGATTGAACCTGCAAGTGATGAAAACTTTTAGGCTACAAAGTGCAATCCTACCAAAAACTAGGGGGTCTCGCATTTTTCAAAATTATTTGGAATACCTATATTTGATTAAATTCTCATATACTTTTTTTACTTCAATAGATTTGTGAATATGACATGAACGAATGGGGGAGGGGGATTAGATGACGCCTTCTTCTCCGGTTTGTCTTCGACTATATTTCTGATAGACATATACTTTTGATAAACTTACCTCAATAATGTTTACAATTTGATAAATAGGGTCGAATTTCGACCACTGGGCGACTACTAGTATTTAGAAAACAACGACTCCGACCATACCATATCACTCGCACCTAAGCTCTCAAACCAGAGGATATGGCAGGACATCTGGAATTTTGTCTTTGGATACGAGAAATGATTCAGAACGACATGAATTTTTTCATAATACCATGTTTTCTGACGAAACTACATTCAAAAACAGTGGGGAGCACAACAGGTATAAATGCCATTACTCGTCAGCTGAAAATCCTCATTAGCATCCATAAGTAGATAAGCAGCATTGTTAGAGTAGCAACGTATGGTGTGACATTGTCAATGGACATTTGATTTCATCTTACTTGTTTTAAAGAAGTGTCAATGGGGGACACTATTTACATTTTTTAAAAAATGCATTAGAGGCATTACTATAAGAATGACCTTGGCACAAGAGCTAGAAAATTCACCCTCCCCGTACTCAAGTTAATTCCAGTAGCATGTTTAGGAATTTAAATAATAAAAATTCAATAACAATAATTAGTATAACAAGCCATTAGTTGAATTACTTGCTGTAGTGTTGGTGTTTCAACCATCCATCCAAAAAACAAAATTCTATTGTAAAACTGCTTGCAAAACTAACAATACGAAAAAATATTCCAAAAACTATAGCTTTGCAATTTGTTGTATAGATTTGCGTTAATTTTAATGAATGTGAGAAGTTACAAATGTGAAGAATTGTTACTATTAACATAAATGATTCATATTAATTCAATTGATTTATTACTTTATTTTTTGGTCCATATGGCAAAATTGATTTCGATTAGTTCACATGCCACATGCCTGATTAGACGGGTAAGTTATGTAATTTTGCATAAATGTTAGGTGACGAGTGAAGCTCTGTCGCAAAGGTATATGTAATTGTTTTGACTGTGAGGAGTGTTGGCTATGATAAATAAGATGAAATTATTTTACACAATCTCTGAAATTATTTGTTTTTATGTACTTAAAGTAGCGCAAGTTTGAATTCACATTTGAAGCTTACAGCCCAGGTATTTTATATTAAAAATAGAAAAGGTCCAAGTGTACTCCCTTGAGGAACTCCCACATTCACTGTATATTTTATTTTAACTGAAAAGTTTTCATATTACACATATACAATTACGGTTTTTGTGACAGCCTTTCATGATTAGCTACGGGAGAAAGTTGGCTAAATCAAGGAAATACTCTATTACATGGTAAGTATATCTATTGTTGGCAAAAATGTACCACTCCTTCGAGAGCTATGAAATGTTTCGGTTCCCATTAAAAATCACCGTATATTACAAATCGGCTTAGGTTAGTGGATTTACTTATATTTGAATTAAAAGACGAATGGGAATTTATATACAGCAAATTCACACCAGTTAACTCTACAAACGCTCTTGTAATTCGACAGAAAGCAAGTTCAGTGAAGCGTCGGCTGTAAGATACAAACCTAAAGGTTCGAGGCTTTCAGTTAGGGTTGGATTTGAGGGAAAAGTTACAAAGCGATCTCGAGAACTTTGTGCCAACTTTGGTCGTTTTTGCACTTAATGCCGATTGCCTGAATAAAATATTATCTTTAAGTGTTGCGGGGTATTGCAGGTTAAACTTCTTAAAGTTCATAAGATATTGAATTTGTCTTCTACCTGCAACAGAACGGAATATCTAACTTAAACAAATGGATCTTCGAAACTTTGTATACGGTATGCTTATAGAGTGGAAACAGAAAAAGATCAAATAAAATATTAAGTAAACTAGCTTTTTTTCTAATTTTGTAACTGCCTAACATACTGGATATGCAATGAATAAAAATTATCTAAACCGATTTACACCTTTATTTTAAAGTTCATTAATTATAAATAATAATATTAAGTTCATGTGAGAGTAGTGAGTCTGTTTATCGAAAAACAAAATACTGCTGTGTGTTTCTTTTAGGTGTCGATAAAGCTTAATTTGCTTTATTTATGAAACTTGAGAATTTGGTGGTATTATGTATCCGGTAAACCCCATATAATTTTAAAAAATCATATAGACGAAATTAATTTAAAATGTGAAAACAGATAGTTCAATTCAACCATCTGAAAAAATCAATCTTACATACTTTACATTGCAAGGCTACCAGTAATAATTGCTACCAGCTGGAAAAACGGTCAGTTCTTCCTAATAATACTAAATAAAGTAAACAATGACTTGTTGTCTCGTAAAATTAATGTCGGCCTGTTAAGTAAAAGAAAAATTGATTATTTTTACCGACTTCAAAAAAGGACGTAGGTACTATACTTTTTGAGGAATCTTAATCGATTTTTCAAAAACAATGTCTTATATATTTGTCTATGATATGTAGCTTATCGTTTTTCAGATAAATCCGAGAAAATCAGTGATTTCGAAAATTATTAACAAAATCCCGATAAGTCTCATATATTTTTCTAAGACCCATAATATGCAGTTTTCCAGAAAATCGTCCAACATTACCAAATTTCAGCTCTGAGTAGTCTTTAAAATCATTGTTCATTCAAGGCTGTCGTAATCAAAGTATGTTATTTACCTTTTCTAAAACAATTGCGGAAAGGAATTTGTTTTAGATTTTACGTGTTAAGTCCGTTTAATATAATCATGACTGGGTAAATAATTGCTTTTAACCTCTCCTGATCTCTACCAACTCCACTACAAGCAAGATCGTCCACTATGACTATTTGATATTAGTTGAATTAACGAAAAGAGATGTATATTACAAGTGCGGCCTACCTTCACGAGTGAAGTCGGGGTCCAGCGACAATCATGATTGTTTATTTGTAGATATGATAACAATGGCAAGAGTATTCTAGCTAATGAATATGTAACTAAGCAACAACAAATGCAATTATGCAATTATTACTTATGCCTATTGGTGTTTCATTAGGAACCTGCCTATGTAAGTGATTATTGTGTTAATTGTTTTCAACTTTCTAGTTCAATTATTAGGCACGCACTGCCTCACGGTAATTCCGATCTTTCCGAACAGAATCGTCTTCTCCATGATGAGGACCGGTCGATCAAATTGGACTAGCTTCTTCATCTTGGATTTCGCCGAGTGCAATAGGTGACGTTGTTAACCCTTTTAACTACTTCATGCTGGTCTAAGCTTTGAACACCTGCCCTTACTCCTCTGAAGGTTGTATAGTCCACTTCATATCTCTTTAGGAATCCGACTGAATTTGACTTGAGAACGTAGCGTATCTTTAATCGATCGATGGTTGCCAAAATCTGAGTCCCGACTAGTCCGTGTGTTGCCAGCATGCTTTGACTGCGTTGGTCGGCATAATCGTAAACTTCAGTAGACGGTTCTTCTTCATCACACGGTAGTCTCAGCTCCCTTCCGAAAAGTATTCTGGTTGGAGTTAGTCCGGTGCTGTTGTGGACGATAGGCTAACAAGAATATGCTCATCCCAATCACGCTGATTATTGTTGATGACCTTGGATAGATGTTGTTCCAAGGTCATGATGATTTTTTCTACCATTCCGTACGATAGTGGATGCAAGGGTGTGGTTTTCGTTTTCCTGATGCCCAACATCGTCTGGAATACGTTGGACTCAGAGTTCCGCCTTTGGTCCTAATGTGACTCTAAGGGTACACCGAACCGTTGCCACCGTGTTTGCTTCCTGATTGGGTATGACATATAGTCCAGTCTATTTACTAAATTAATCCATAGCAACCAACCTCTTGGACTCGGGGAATGGACCGGCTACATATATAGCCCAGTAACATCTTTTATAAATTTTACCCACGGTCTTATTCATACCGAGATGACCTCTGGTAATCCTATTATGCACATCAGTCAGAACAGCAGGTATGGTTTTTTGTGGGACTTGGTTTCTCTTTTTTTGTTTTGCCTCTCAGTTGAACTTGGTTTATTTGACTCAGTAATTGAGGCTTATCTAAAATAGGACAAAACGAATTACCATCAAATGTAGCTGGTTTGATAAAGGACCCTTTGGTATTTACGGTGTTTCTGATATTTTCCTGATTTCAAATCTTCGTGAATGATTTTAATTACACCTCCCATTTGATTTTGGATATAGCTAACTTCAAACTGCACTTTGAATTAAATTGATGTCATACATGACATTAATCTCGTGACAAACTATTGAATTTTTTAGAATGTTTAATTCGTTGTTTATCTCGTTTATATCAGATTCCATAAGTTGTATTTTCTGATTAAATACTTTATTTATTTCAATTACTGATTGCATTAATTGTTCAAAATTAAATGCTTCAGTTTGCCAATTTTCTTTTAATTTTGAAAATAAATCTTCTATGCGATTTTTTTCTTTCATTGTGGTAATCAGAGTTTTTTGTTCATCATTCAGAGAGGTTATAAGATTTTGTTGGTTATTTTTCAGGGTTATTGCAAAATTTAGTTGTTTTTCATTTATTGTGCTTACAGAATTTTCTAGTTCAATTTTACTTTTCTCACCAAAAGTTTTTCTCGAATCTGCATCTCCTTTTGTTTCATTCCTCTACTATTTTATTTAATTCTTGATCAAATGTATCATAACCCTTTCGAAAATTTACTCGCAACTCACTCGCAGTAACAGGTGACATATTTCTAATCAAATTGATCTTCTTAAAAATCTCACATCGATTGAAAACAATTTTTGCGATTGAACTTTATAATGGTATAGGATGTGTATTCTTCTCATTCTACGAGTATATGATAAGGATGTTTGTGTAACGAAAAGACCTAAATTAAATTAAAGAGTTTTTTGAATAAATTTTTAGAGGAGTCCAATTGTTAAGAAACATTTTATTCGTCTGTTCAAAAACCACATTTTCTATCTAAAATCTCAAATTATAAGTTTTATAAATTGATTTCCTATAAATATAATTCTCAGTAACAATGTTCAATTAAGAAGTTAACTTTTTAATCAAACTAGGAATTCGAATTTTCCATGCAAAACGTGTATTATTATAAATCTCCTGGGAACAAATTTATTCGCATTATAACGGTTCCATTATTTCTAGTTACGGTTCATTCACTTAAGTTTTCTCTAAATACTGTCTTCATAAATAAAAAACTTCCCAGTTTCCTCAGTTTTCCCGCGCAGATATTTATTTTAGCAGGGACGTAAGAATACCGAAGGCGTTTTCCTCAAGTTTTTGCATATATTAATTTTTTACTTTATCTGCGCCTTACAATGGATTTTTCGCATTTGAATGAATTCAGCCGTAATATCCTAGACTCGGAAAAGAAATCGCTATCAGGGATAAAATTTTCTTGTTGAGTAAAGCGATTACAACTTCAATTTGAATTTTCCAGCACTTCCTTTCATTCCCGCCATTCAATTCCATACTGACTGGTTGAACTGAGAAATATAACTTAATTTGTATGAAAAGACCTTATGTCAAATGGAATATTTTAAAATTTCCTTTTGCACATCTCGATGAAGATATCGACTATGTGAAATCAAGTTTCGGTCGTTGCTTTCCCTCTGTGAAAGCATCGACCTATACTGGAATTAAAGTAATATCAGAAATCAGACTTCAAAATGTGGAGCTGTCTGCTTACTGAAGCGAAGATTTGCCATGTGCGTTTGTAAAGTTGGGCGGTATTGTGCCATCTAGAAGTCTTCAACATGGCTTTCAATATAATGATATATCTCCTGTAATATTTACATGTCATACTGCAATAGAGAATAAACAACTACAATTGTACGAAGTTCTGTATGTAAGTATTGCGAATATATTTATTATTGTTTGTACTTATATGAGTCATTAGGACACAAACTTGCTCGCCAATGCCGTTTTTTTTCCTTCGGAAACCAACCTTGGAAAGGCATATGTTACTTTCGTGATATTCAGTTCAGCAATGTATTGAAAAATGTTACCGGGAAAAGTGCCCATCGAGAACTACCACCGAAAATTCAAGTGAAGTTGTAAGAAATACTGATACCCTAATGATATCAAAGGGCACCCTGAAGAAGAAGATGTTTACGCGTGATAAAGCGGATTTTATATGTGGGTCCCTAACAATGGATGAAACATGGATTCACCACTATATGCCGCAGTCGTCAGTGTCAGCGGAGTCAAAAGAGGAGAACGAACGCTGGCCAAAGCATCCGGAAACTCAATACTGAACTTTGTTTATCGACTTCCTTCCGAAGTGCCAGATGATCAACAGCGGCTTTTACATTACATTATGGGATCGAATGATGGAATCAAGTTCGTGGTAAAGAAAAAAACCTGTGTTTCACCAACACAACGTGGCAATCCACAAGTCGATGAATACGATGATGAAAATGAACGATTTACCATTCTTATTGCTTCCCCACGTATACATTCTCCAGATCTGACCCCATCTGAATTTCACCTGTGCGCAAGCAAGATTTTCCTCCAAAGGCGATATTATGGCCGAAACTGAACTATATTTTGAGGCAAAGATAACACATTCTAAAAGATAGGCATCGAAAATTGGGATGCTTGTGTCGCTATTTATTTCGAATTTAGCGAAAACTTCTGAAGGAGGTTTAATAACTTTCGTAATAGAAGGAAACTACAAATTGGGAGAAATTGATAAGTCGTCATCTGGTCTTTGGGAAAATTCGATAATTTTATTATTGAAGTTATAAATGCCATATAAAACTAAAAGATAAATTTACTGTGTATATATGTTAGCTTTTCCTCTTACTTTGCTATTTAATTTTTCACTAAAAACATCAGTATTTCTCCAGAAATGGAAATTGGTTAAAATCTGCCCCTTTGATAAGAATGGTTACATTAGCAATACTATAAACTATATCGATAATGAGTAATTTTGCGAAAGTTCTTGAGATCGGCCTGTACAATAAAATACATCCCACTATCAAATCTCTTATAGCGTCTAGACAACATGATCCACTTAACTGTATACCGTTGAATTCATTGACTGTAGTTTGATGTTATTTATACTGACTTGGCGAAGGTATTTAATATTGGACTGTGATATGTACTCACAGTCCAATATTTCACTTGTATGATGATGATCTTATATTGTATAATAAAATTCAAACGATGGCTGATTGTTTAACTCTTCAGCTTATCTGAAAGCATTTTGCTCGGTGGTGTAAATATAACAACATGGTCCTAAATGATCAAAAATGCAAAGAAATAATATTTTATAGAAATACCACAGAATAATCAAACCCAGGAGCGAAACTCTCCGTTGCCGCCAGATACAAATTTCTTTGCGCATGTGCCACAAAGATATTAGTTTGAGGGTAGGTTCATAGAACCACAGAACTGTGAACTATTATAATATTATGTCAATGTTAAAAATGTACCCTATCCTCACAGTAAAAGCTACAAAAATTATCTTATTATTCACAAAAAAAATCTGTTCGAGATCAACCGTACGCATCGTTCTGCCAACGAATTGATCTGTGAAATGTTATTGAATATTTGCATTGTTTTTCAAGTGATTTATTATACAAATAGAATTAGTATCTAGTGGCTACCTGTAAGTCTATTTCCTATATAATCATGGTAAATGACTTTTGTACGACCTGTTCAGGTACTGTCACTCGAGCAAAGCCAGCCGTTTTTTGTGAATTTTGCAAAAAGCAGTTTCACGTTGTTTGTATTTCAACTACTATCGATATACTGGGTGTCTTAAATGCTATTCCCGGATTGGTGTGGAGATGCGTAACTTGTGTAAAAGACTGTATGTCAATCAATAATGTTGAAATTAACAGAGTGTGGAATGTCTTCGATGGCACATTCCATAGAGAATAATATTCAAAAAAATGTATGAATTAGATGTTGCGGTTTTAGTTCAATGCTGGTTCAATGCAAGTATATAATTGACGAAGGACCTTTAGCGGAACAATCAATAAACACGTATAGTAATTCACCAAATAAAAGTTAATCACAGACCTTTTACGTCGAAGCTCTGCAAAGGGTGTTTTCTTGGTTCTTCTTTCTTCAGAGGCTAGCCCCGTGAACAGGAACAGTTTCTTAGAGCTTCATCTGGACAACACGTTACACAAAAAATAGCGACGTAGTGTTCATTGATTGAGCATACAAAAAATGCGGGTTTAACAACAAATGATGCGCTTTTGTAAACACAAAAGAAACAAAATGAAAGCGGTTTAGCGGTCGTTACAAACGGAGCTACTAACTCGCGACTTGTAACGCAAAAAAACAACAATAAGCGGCGTCTCTTCAGACGGAATCAAAAAATGTCCGAACAGTTCGGAGCACAAACACGAAAACTTCCCAAGCGTCCTAATAGCTCGGGATGCGAACCACGAATCACAATACTGTCTATATTTTACACGCAAAAACACACTTACAATTAGCATTAGCGCGACGGAATGTTTTAGAAAAGGTGCAGAAGTTTAAAAACCAATGAAGTAATTCAATCAAATTGAAAACAATACACTAAACAAATTGCGGGAACGCACCATTCCGCCAGCCTTGAATTACTTATTTCAAAACTAAGGGTCCACTGGCAGTGGACAAAGCTTTACAAGAGGTCGCTTCAAAGTACCACTTGCAGTTCTAACTGTAGCAACGCGTACAACACCATCACCTCCAGGATGTACGTCAATAATGCGCCCTAATGGCCAATTCTAAGGAGGTGAAGTGTCTTGCTTCAGAATAACAAGAGTACCTGGCTTAACAACCTCCGAGGGATCAGTCCATTTACTCCGTTGATGAAGAGTATGTAAATATTCTTGCGACCAACGAATGCCTGATGCAAACGACTCAGTCACTGCCATCTGTTGAGACGATTAGATGGGACAGATAAGAAATCAGATTCAGGAGGTGCTGTTAAAGGTTCCATGGTAAGAAACATTCCAGGACTCAAGGCGGTAAGATCCGAGGAATCGTTGCTACAAGGGGTTATAGGTCGCGAGTTTAAAACTGCTTCGACCTGTGCAAATACAGTAGAAAGTTCTTCGTAGGTTAAGATTTGATCTCCAATGACACGTCTTAAGTGAGCTTTAACGGATTTAATTCCGCTCTCCCAGAGTCCTCCAAAGTGAGGAGCCGAAGGGGGATTGAAATGCCAAGAAATGGTTTCTCGTGCAGCAGTAGCTCTAAAAGCTTTCAAGATCTGCTTGTGAGCACACACAAAATTAGTACCACAATCACTATATATATGGCTACATCGACCACGACGTGCAATGAATCGTCGTAAAGCTGCAAAGAATGCATCAGCAGACAAATCTGATACGAGTTCTAGATGAACAGCTTTCGTTGCAAAGCACTTAAACAGGCACAGATAGGCCTTTAAAGTTTTCGACCCTCTAGTTTTAGCCATGGTTATAGTGAAGGGACCAGCAAAATCTACTCCAACATGAGAAAAGGGTTTCAGTTGTGAAACGCGGGAAATGGGCAAATTTCCCATGAAGGGTTGGTAAGCAGAAGGATTAAGCTTCCAACAAGAAACATATTTAGAAATGACACTACGAATTACTTTCTTTGCAGATAGAATCCAAAATCGTTGCTGCAAAAGAAATTGAACGGTTTGGATTCCTGCGTGAAGATTGGTGACATGACAATCTTCGACAATTAGATTAGTCAAACGACTTTTGCTTGGTAGCAGTGCGGGAAATTTAGTATCAAACGGCAGTGGAGCATTAGCCAATCTACTACCAACTCTAAAAGTTCCCTGTTCATCAAAAAACGGCGAAAGATTACGAAGCGATTTGGGCAAAAGTTTTCGTTCTCGAAGAAGGGAAATCTCTTTCCTGCCTGATATAACTCAGCAGCCAAAAATGATCCAGAGCCCCTACGGTCTGGATTGCGGGCGTTATCAACAAAGCGACAAATATGAGCTATAATGCGGGTAATGCGATTAATAGAAGAATGTTCTTCTAACAAAGTACCAAATAAATTTGGTGAAGCGGTGACTTGAAGCGCCACTATACGGGCTTCAGTCATAACTAGCGGTGACATGCTTGAGTCTGAGCAAGCATGTGGCAAACAAGCGGTAATCAACAATTGTGGGCCTTTCCACCAAAGTGTATTGCCTAATAACTCTGATGGCAAAGTGCCGCGGGAACCCAAGTCAGCGGGGTTATCACAAGATTGGATGTAAAACCAATGCGAAGAAGGAAATTTTTCCTGAATGTAAGCAACTCGATTACTGACAAATGTCTTCCAACGGTGCGGGGAAGAACTAAGCCATGAAAGGACTACCGTGGAATCTGACCAGCAACGAATCACCTTGATCAACAAACGACTATTGAATTGCTCATAAACATAATGAGCCAACTTAGCGGTAAGAACTGAAGCACACAGTTCCAATCTGGGAAGTGACAAAGTTTTCAAAGGGGCAATTTTCGATTTAGACAACACAAAAAAACTTTGACGAAATCTAGATGCGGTTTCGAACACAAAATAAACAACAGCGGCATAACCTTTCTCAGAAGCATCACCAAATGCGTGAAGTTCACAACTAGAAAATTTTTCTATAGCAAGCAGGCGAGGCAAAACTAAATTCTGTAACGAGGGAAGATCACCTATGAATTTTGACCATAACGAAACAATGTGAGCAGGCGGGGTTTCATCCCAAGACAATTTCGAACTCCATAATCTTTGAATCAAGTGTTTCACCAAAAACGTTACTGGTGAGATAATTCCTAATGGATCAAAGATTCTGGCCAAAGTGGACAGAAGTATGCGTTTAGTACAAGAGTTATCAACATGTGGTAGACTAGTAAAGAAAAAGGAGTCAGAGGATGGATTCCAATGCAAACCTAAAACTTTTAAGGGATTATCAGATTCAAAAGAGTATGGATTCATCGACAAATATTCCTGAGGGAGGTGTAGCAACAATCGTGAATCATTACTGGACCACTTGCGAAGCTCAAATCCTCCTCGTCTTAAGAGTTCAATAATTTCTAACTGCAATGTTTGAGCCTTTTTAAATGATGAACTTCCAGCAATGATATCATCTACGTATGTGGACGATCGAACAATAGCGGCTGCTGATGGCAAAGAGCGGTCTTCTTCATCAGCCAACTGATTTAAAGTGCGGATAGCCAAAAAGGGTGCGGATGAAACTCCATAAGTGACAGTCTTGAGCCTATAGACTGCAACTGGATCTTGCGGAGAAAAACGCCAAATGATTCGCTGATAATTTTGATGTTCTGGGGCAATCAAAATCTGTCTATACATCATTTTGATGTCTGCAGTGAACACTACAGGATGAAATCGAAAATTCAACAAAATAGCGATAATGTCTTGCTGCAATTTGGGACAGATAAATAAACAATCATTCAAAGATAACCGATGAGGTATCTTAGCGGATGCATTAAACACTACACGAAGTTTGGTTGTGCTACTATCAGGTTTCAAAACAAAATGATGCGGTATGTAGTAACAATCAGAAGCAGTAGATGGATCAGGAACCAACTCCATATGATCCAGCTCCAAATACTCTTTGAGAAAATCATAATATTGTTTGTAGAGATCTGGTTGCTGTAGAAGACGTCTTTCTAAAGAGTAGAAACGTTGTACGGCGAGATTATACATTCCATTAAAAGCAGGAAGTGTATTTCGAAAAGGAAGGGGCACAACGAATCTACCTGAATCCAATCTCCTGGATCCCTCGGAAAATATTTTTTCGCAGATAAGATCATCAGGGAACTGAACCAGTGCGGTAGGAACATCTTCAATTGTCCAGAACCTTTGGAGTGAATCATCTAATGATACTACATCTTCAATTTTACAAAAAAGCGAAGTTGGGTTTATGGCCGACTGAGAGTGAGAGTTAACAGAACTCGAAGACACTCTACCCATAAGGATGTAACCAAACATAGTGTTAATAGCATCAGGAACACCTTCCTTTCCCAGAAGACGTCCATCCAACAAAATTTGAGAAAATATATCGGCACTTAACAAAAGGTCAATAGCGCCTGGGCTATTGAAACCAGGATCAGCAAGTTTCAAATTGGTTAGATATGTCATATTAGCCATGTTAATGGGCGCAACAGGCATATCATTGCAAATGCGGGGTAAAACAATAGTATCAACAACAAAATTGCACTCACGCTTTACTATAGAGCGAAGAGAAAGGGTAAGAGAGCCCTCAGCAGAGGGACTATGCATAGAACCTAGCCCGTTGACTTGAATCGAAGCGAGCATAGGTCGGAAGCCAAGGCGTTTCACAGCCTTGCTCGCAATGAATGATGTCATGCTACCAGAATCTAGTAGACATCGCAAAGTTTGATAAGAACCGTGCTTATCTAATACCTCAACTAAAGCGGTAGATAACAACACATTTGAATTGTATGACAAAAGTGAACTATGACAAGAAGTCTGCGGTAGAGAAGTTTCGGGACCTTCAACAGTATTAATGGTACTGGAACCACCAGATGTGGAAGCCAGGTTTGCGGGGGGAGCTTTAGATTCAGACCCAATACCTGAATCAGCACGATTTACAAAATGAAGCAATGTGTGATGGCGTTGTTTGCAGTTGCGGCAAGTGGATAAAGATTTACAGCGATTCGACTGATGAGAATCGCCTAAGCAATTAAAACAAAGTCTAAAATCTTTAACAAACTTAAACCGCGCGGATACTGATTTGTTCAAGAATTCAGAACATTTGTAAATCGCATGATCGGATTTACAAACTAAACAATTTCTATTCTTAGTGACAAACAAAGATGTAGTGAACCGGGAAGAATGTTGCTTTCAATTCAATGCTAACTTTTTGTCAACACTTTGCTTTGCCTTGTGGGATAATTCAACATGTTCAAAGGCATCACAATGCTTCGACAAAAAATCAACAACTTCCGAACGGATCGGAAAGTCATCTTGAGCGGTCACAGTACCATGGTAAAGTTCAAATTTAGCGGCTAAATTCTTTGGAACTCGTTTCAACATCATCTGAACGATACAAAAATCCCACTGATTTACTGGTAAACCCAAATTCTTCAGTGCTTCCAAATTATCACTGAAGTTATCCAATAACTGCCGAACCTCTGAAGGGCTATCTGAAGTTAGTTGGGGGAATTGTTCTAAAGCTGAACAATGAGAGTCCGAGATTAAACGAGTTCGCTTGAATTTTTTCAAAAGTGTTTCATAAGCACTCACGTAATTGTTTTGTGTTAGTTTAAAATTCTTAATAGCCTCAAACGCAGGCCCTTTTAAAGCTAACTGCAAATATTTGAACTTCTGCATAGTACTGAGTTTTTCATTATTGTGAATTAATGAATCAAACAAATCAATAAAAGTACCAAATTCCAATATGTCTCCACTAAATGAAGCCAAATCAATTCGCGGCAAAGCAACACTTTCCTGTTCCCGAGTTGTACTTGTGGCGTAGAATTCTGAGCAGATTTCAGTTTAGCAAAAATAGACCTAATTGAATAAAACAATTTTTCAAATTTATTGCGAATGTCATCCTCAAAGTCAAACTCATCGTTTGCATCTGAAATTAATCCAACAATGGAATTGTGCTGTTTAAAAAATTCTAAATGAATTGAATCAACCATATCAATCATGCTAAAAAACAATTCAACGTCGTCACCTCTTAAGGCTTTCTCGGCAGCAAAATAAATATCTTCTAATCTTTTAAACTCCGATTGTCGATGATTTTTAAATTTACGTAAATTTTCAGCGGTTTTTGACATCTTAACAATAAATTAAAATCACTGTAACGCCACTGAACAAATCTAACACGATAGAACGAAAACAAAATACTATTCCAAAATGTACAATTTTTTACTGTTGAAGTAGTAAAATATCTGACCAAATGTCAAATAAATTCACAACAATTTAGCAAATAACCAAAACAAACAAAACGAGCTTTTTTAAGTTTTTAAGGCGGCAAAAAAATTGCGTTTTATTTCCAACGGAATTAGTGAATATCCCGAACTTGCTTTCTCTTCTAACAAATAAAGAAACTGAAATTCAATGCGGTTTTCAACAATAATTGCAACGAAAAATCAATGTTTTTTTTTTGATCGTTAAACTTTGCACGAAATTAACTCAAATGTACCGGCCCGGAGTTGGACCAAATTATGTAATTTATTCGATAATCTTTGCACTAAATTAACTCAAATTGCATCCGGCTCGAAGTTGGACCAAATTATGGAATGTGTTCGATGCACATTCCATAGAGAGAATATTCAAAAAAAATGTATGAATTAGATGTTGCGGTTTTAGTTCAATGCTGGTTCAATGCAAGTATATAATTGACGAAGGAACAATCCATAAACACGTAAACACGTAAAGTAATTCACCAAATAAAAGTTAATCACTGACCTTTTACGTCGAAGCTCTGCAAAGGGTGTTTTCTTGGTTCTTCTTTCTTCAGAGGCTAGCCCCGTGAACAGGAACAGTTTCTTAGAGCTTCATCTGGACAACACGTTACACAAAAAATAGCGACGTAGTGTTCATTCATTGAGCATACAAAAAATGCGGGTTGAACAACAAATGATGCGCTTTTGTAAACACAAAAGAAACAAAATGAAAGCGGTTTAGCGGTCGTTACAAACGGAGCTACTAACTCGCGACTCGTAACGCAAAAAAACCACAATAAGCGGCGTCTCTTCAGACGGAATCAAAAAATGTCCGAACAGTTCGGAGCACAAACACGAAAAACTTCCCAAGCGTCCTAATAGCTCGGGATGCGAACTACGAATCACAATACTGTCTATATTTTACACGCAAAAACACACTTACAATTAGCATTAGCGCGACGGAATGTTTTAGAAAAGGTGCAGAAGTTTAAAAATCAATGAAGTAATTCAATCAAATTGAAAACAATACACTAAACAAATTGCGGGAACGCACCAGAGTGTTGGATTTAAAAGTCGACGAGGCTCTTCGCTCGTTCAGAAATGAATTGTCTTTATTGAAATCGGATGTATTAAAAAATAATAAAAATTCTTCGTGTGATGTAGCGCCTGTGAAATACTCAGATGTTGTCAAAAACAAAACTTCTCCAGCAGTTATCATACAACCTAAACGCATGGGTCAGGCTGTGAATCAAACGAAATCCTATTTAATGCTGAATATACTGCCATTAAAATTTTCTGTACAAAAAAAACTCAGGAATCTATCAAGCTATCATTCAGGTTGAAAAGTATGTCTATGAATGGGCGTTAAAAGCTGGTAATTTGTTTGTAGGTTTGGATAGCTGTAAGGTGTACGACGCAATTGAATTAACGCGTTGCTTTAATTGTAAGTTTTACCACTCTTCCAATTCTTGTGCTAATAAATTAAGCTGTCCTCTTTGTGGGGGAGATTCTAATGTAAAAACTTGTAAATCACAGATAAGAAAATATTCTAATTGCGTTAAACTATCTGTAAAAAAAATTCCAGATGACCATGCTGCTTGGGATCGGTCTAACTGTAATGCATATAAATCTGCCTTAGCAAAATTTAAAAACGATTTGCTTGGTTATATATAGCAATTCCCTGCGTTCCATGAATCATTCTCGGCTTCAAGTTGATGCAGTTCGAGTGGACAGGTCGCAGAATTAAATAGCTCCAAATCTTTACGTATTTATTATCAGAACACTAGAGGGCTACGCTCGAAGACAGTTGATTTTCGTAATGTCGTTAACCGAGACCTGGCTTAATGACGCTATTCTAGATGGACAATTATTTTCACCTGATTTTTCGGTTTACCGTAGTGACAGGCGTTATCAGGAGTGCAACTGCTCAAGAGGTGGAGGTGTTCTTGTGGCAATAAACAATCTCTTTGCTTCATCTAATGTCGATATAAAAAATTTTTTTCCTCCTTCGTTGCTGTCTGTGGATCTGGTGTTGGTGAAAATTATTACCGATGTAAGTTCTATATTTTTACTTAACTTATATGTCCCGCCTTCCTTAAGTAATGACTTATTTAATAGTCTGTTCGCATCACTTAACAATCTGGCATTCTTGCATGGCAACAACTTACTCATTGTAGGTGATTTTAACATTTCTTCTTACGCTGATTCTTTGAAAATATACAGGTCTTACAATTGAATGATTTCCTTCCCATTTTTAACCTTACTCAACAAAACTCTACATTCAGCGATTTCGGTAAGATGCTTGACTTAGTTTTGTACAATAATAGTTGCCAGGTAGTCTCTAGAAATATTGGTTACAGAGGATAGACATCATCCGGCATTAAATATTGTTTGTAAATCAAACTTCACTCACAACTTAAAGAGAAATTTTCCCACATCCTCACGTAACGAATTTAATTTTCGAAAGGCCAACTTTCCTTTACTGTATCAACGTCTTACTGATATTGATTGAACTTTCCTTGAAGCATTTGACCTTCCTGAGGATGCTTGTTCATATTTCTCCGGTAAACTCTACTCTGTATTTGATGCGTGTGTTCCAAAGCAGACCAAAATATTTAAAAGGAGATATCCACCCTGGTTTACTCCCGGTATCATTGAACAATTGCGGCTAAAGTCTAATCTCCAATTTAAGCAAAATAATGACCCGTCTGCTCCTGAAAAATTTAAACGCTTAAGAGCAATAATAAAATCTGACATTAGTCAGTCCTACACGAATTATGTGAGATCGGTTGAAGCAAATAGGAAGGGGGATCCTAAGAAATTCTGGGCTTTTATAAATAGTAAACAAGGTTGTACTGCGATATCGAATCGAATGTCGTATAACGGTCAAATGCTTCATAATCCTGCTGATATACTCAACGGTTTTGCTGAATTCTTTGCCCAATCTTTTTCCGTTAGCTCGCAGACGGTCTCATTTAATCACGTCATTACTAATGCACAACACCTCACCATATCAGGTTTTCGTGAAGATGAGGTCTTGTCTGTACTCAAGCAGGTTAAAAATAAAATGACGATGGGTCCTGATTTCATTCCAGCCTTTATTTTAAAAGATTGTGCAACAATTCTTGCCTCACCATTAACTACCGTACTTAATATTTGCCTTAAATATTCTACTATACCTGCTATTTGGAAAACGTCTACAATTATTCGAGTTTTTAAAAAGGGTGACAAATTTGACATATGCAACTTTCGTCCAATTTCAATATTGTGTAACTTCAGTAAAGTGTTTGAAACATTACTTTATAATAGAATGTACTCTCAACTTAGCAATATTATTACGTGTTATCAACACGGATTTATGAAAGGACGCTCAACACAACCAAACCTTGTCAACATCACTCAATTTCTGGCTGAATGTATAGACGATCGGGACAGTGTGATGTAGTGTACACGGACTTTTCGAAGGCATTTGACCGACTCGATCACGGAGTTCTATTATCTAAACTAGCTCAGTTTGATCTATCAAATTCACTGATTAAACTTTTTTCTTCGTATCTCAGTGATAGGAAACAGTCGGTAGTCTTTAATGGGTTTAAGTCGGTCGAATACGTGGCCACTTCAGGTGTCCCCCAGGGCAGTAACTTGGGGCCTCTTTTATTTAATATCTTCATTAATGATAACGTTAATAAGTTAGACGTAAATTGCTTATTATATGCTGATGACTTGAAGGTTTACTGTAAAATCAATAGTATCTCCGACTGCGAGAGACTTTCTCAAAATCTGAAACTGATTGAAATTTGGTGCCAAAATAATAATTTATCTCTCAGTACAAGTAAGTGTAAAGTAATGTCGTACACATTAAAGAAAAATACTATTGACTTTCAATATAAAATCAATAATTCTATTCTTGAGCGACCGCCCACTTTTACTGACCTGGGTGTTACATTTGACTCTAAGCTTTCCTTTGTTGCTCATATCGATTCCGTTTTCTCTGCTGCCAACAAGATGTACGGCAAGAGACATTAAAAATGTTATATTTTGCTTTTGTGAGATCTAAAATTGAGTATGCTGATATTATTTGGAGTCCATTTTACATGATTCACATACAAAAATTAGAGTTAATTAAAAGACGGTTTTTAAAACTCCTGTCATATAGAATAGATCAATGCTTATCCGCGAATTGATATCACAAACACTGAACTTCTTACCCAACATAAAATAGATAGACTGAGCCACCGGAGAGACAGTCATTCAGTAATTTTTCTTTTTAAACTCATCAACAATAAACTTAACGACTCAATTTTTCTGCAAAAACTAAAAATTTTGTGGCTAGAATCACATCTAGGACAAACTCACACCTTTTACCTTACCACTTCCCGTACTAATTTTTTAAAATGTTCTCCACTTTATAAAATGTGTTCGAAGTGTACTGAGGTGAATTACCAGCTTGACATCTTTAATTGTACTGTTTCAGCCATAAAGACCTGCTTTTTAGATAACTGAAATAGTCTTTTCATTTTATTATATAAGTGTCTGAACTGTCTGTTTTCTCAGTTCTAAGACACAATTTTTACTTTTAGCTTGTATACATGTTCTGTAATTATTCAATATCGTTGATATTTGTTGTAAACGTAGGTTAAAACTGCTATTGTTAATTTATTTATTGTTACTCTTAAGTTGCTTTTTTCCTGTTCTGTAGTTGGATGTAAACCTCTCTGAACAGTAAATAAAAATAAAACAAAATAAAATAAATACATGTTACTTACATATACACAATATTCAACTACATATCAATTATCAGAATCAGAATTTTTTCTGGAATATATGAGATGATTGTTCTATGGGCGACGGCGATCTAACTCTACGCAAAGCAGCGATTTGGGTAACTACGTGCACGCCACGGTACCTTCTATTATAGACCGTCAGCTGGTGACAGATTTTGGTCCACTATTTTCTCGCTTCTGGCTCGCTGGTGGCTGAAAAGTGTGTTATTGTTGAATACAATGACGCAAAATTTGCGGGAAAATAGTGTGGCTACCATAGGAAAAAATCGTTTTCCATTTTCCGAAGAAAACATGTTTTGGAGCAATTTTCTCGCTTCTGGCTTGTTGACCAATCGAAAGCTATGATGCAATCAAGCAAAAAAAACCGATAGCCAGAAATGTCACCTGTGGCTAAAGGGTTTAAATAAGGGCGAGATCCTGTAAGAAAACGTTACAGTGTTGAGATAGCGAGTAGTCCATAAAAAAATTGCCATAAGGCTTTGTTAGTGGCTAAGTAAGGTAAAGCACCGGAAAATTTTGCGGAAAATTTCAACCTTTTTCCGTCATTTTCTCGTCAATGAAATTAAGTGAAATTTTAACTTTAAAAAGTAAGAATCCGTTATGGAAAATGCCATAAGCGTCGGGTGTGGCCTTCATACTAAAAAAAATAGTAAACGTGCAGCAAAAGAAGGTTATTATAAGATCATACAACAAAAGCCATAAGTGTTGGGTGTGGCTATCATAATTAAAATAATTAATGTATGTAAAAAATGTATTTAAAAAAATAGCTGTATTTTTTTAAATATATTCATGTTATTTCGCATGTGCTCTGAACAAAACTGAATTCTAGTACCCTTATAAAAATAATTAAAAGTTGGATGTGGCCTTCAGAAATTGTCATCATTTTGTTTTTATCGCATTTAGCATGCGCCTGGAAAATTTACTTTAAGCACTTGCAAATATAAATACCTGAATAATTATATGTATATATGTATATATATATATATATATATATATATATATATATATATACATATGTTTTAGATGGTTTCCGGGAATTCATCCGCGTAGTTGATCACTGATCCCTGCCGGGATCTATGGTAAAATGACGACGTTTCGGCAGAGTCACATCTGCCCTCTTCAGGTCGGTTCGCATAATTCTCGTAGCCTTCTGCTTTCGCTTCTAGTTACTCGAAAACTGATATTTTCAGGAGCACGCACGGTGTTATATAGTCGCGGCTCGGCGCCTATTGGTTGGCACCGTGAACGGCTGCGTGTGATTGGCCCTGGGCGCTTAGTGGGAGCGCCTCCCGCCTGCTGATTTGTTATTTCCGGTTGAGTTGTTATTCGACGGGTCCGGGCCGGTACGGTGTTTAATAGAATTTTCCAACAATTCGATATGTTCTGGATTTCATTGCGTGCGTTTAGACTGTGAGGCCTCTTCGCTATTTCAATTGCCTCTCTTACGAGTCTTGATTTCGGGTGTTCTATATTTGCCAGTACTCTGGTGTTCTCAAAGTCTATATGGTGTGACGTCGTGGTGGCGTGTTCAGCAATGGATGTTGTTTTTTCCTGCTTTCTTATAGCATTCTGGTGTTCATCACGTCTAGCTTGAATTCTTCTGTTAGTTTGCCCCACATAGGTTTTATGACAGTCTGCACACGGAATCTCGTACACTCCCTGTTGTTCTAAAGGGATCCTCGTCTTCGAAGTCCTCAACACCGTGCTTATTTTTCTGTCTGTATTGAAAATAGTATCGATATTGTGTCTCCGTAGAATTCTTGCAATACTGTCCGTGGTACCCTTGACATACGGTAAATAAGCCTTGGTTATTGGTGTCTCATGCTCCTCGTCTGTTCGTCTCGGTTTTGACTTTAGGGCTCTTTGAATATTTCGGTCTGTAAATCCGTTTTGTCTCGGAGCTGTTTTTAAACTGTCCATTTCCTGTTTGATGCTATCCTGGTCAGCTAGCCAGATCACAAAGACTAGCTGACCAGGACAGCTAGTCTTTGTGATCTGGTTACTAAAGTTTTGACGACGGCTGGGGTGGGTGGTGATGAGAATTATCATGAAGGTATCTGTTGGTGTGAGTTGCTTTCCTATATACTGTATGGCCAAGGGTTCCATCTTCCTTCCTATTTATGAGAACATCAAGGAATGGCAGTTGATTATTGGCTTCAACCTCCATGGTGAATTTTATTTTGTGATGGATGCCATTAAGGTGGTCTAAAAATGTGTTGAGGTGTTCCCTCCCATGAGGGAATGAATGTGTTATTTATTGGCTAGAGTTGCATTTTGTTATAATTATTTTTAGTTTTTTAGTTATAGGTAGAAGTCGGTTATATATTTTTTTAAAATGTTTTATTTTGCTTGATTGCATCATAGCTTTCGATTGGTCAACAAGCCAGAAGCGAGAAAATTGTTCCAAAACATGTTTTTTTTTTCGAAAAATGGAAAACGATTCTTTCCTATGTTAGCCACACTATTTTCTCGCAAATTTTGCGTCATTGTATTCAACAATAACACACTTTTCAACCACCACCGAGCCAGAAGCGAGAAAATAGTGGACCAAACTCTGTCACCAGCTGACGGTCTATTAGTAGTAATCCTCGTATAGTTGTATCGTTTTTTTCTCCCGTGGTCAGTGTGTGACTTGTGTGTTTGGCTGTTTATCTAGTTTTGTTTCAATCATGTTATTTTAATTGGTTTGAGTTTTTTGGTTTAAATCAAATTAGATACATTAAACACTATTTTATATTTTTAATTTTATTAGTTGTTGATAGTCGGTTCGAAAACACTCTGGAAAAAATCTTGCCTACTAGCCGTCAAAAAAACAAGTGATATTTAAATTTTTGTACTTTATACGACTCATCTTGATCACTGTGCCAAATGCAATATTTAAAAAAATCTTATTAAACATCAAATTCTAACATGAAAAAGCACATGAAAACTAATCATCACAATGTTTATATAATTATTAATTATTAGCAGTACTGCATGAGTGCAAGATGAGCCACGGTATCGTTCAACGGCAACGCTGATACGACATACACTCATCCTATTTGATTTTGATTAACTGAAAACACCACACTGACAAACATTGAAACAGCGACGCCAGTCACTGTTTAAAGAAACGGTGATTTACAAGTCACTGTGCCAGTATAGCGGCGACCTAAAAATCACTGGTAAGCTCATCTCTAATATATTAACTACTCCATTTTAGGGGAGATGATCCTGAGTCTAGGTCTGATGAATTTACAGCGATCTACCGATTCTACTTGGTAGTACATGATTTGATCCAAACGCATGTTAGTTGTTTTGGGTAATACTAATAACATTACCAAAACTTCATAAACTAGCCCTTTGTTACTTCATTGTTTCAAATATCTTTAACCGGTAATCACCCAAAACATAGTTATTGATCTCTTTTTTAAATCATATTCTAGGTTATGTATTTAATATGTTATATGTTTACACAAATATTGAATAACAATTATCGATTCATTTTATAAATATCACCCAAGGGTCACTTAAGAGCAATTTAATCATTTAAATAACACCTTAGACAAAAAACAATTGCACATAATGATCTTGACGATTACTGGTGAAATCAAATTCAATCTTAGCGAATTTGTCAACCAAGGGTAGAACCAATGATAGATGTTTTTTCGGATACAAGTAAAAGACCATGATGTATATTATAAAGGAGGTGTTGCAATATAAAAGGAGTGGAACATTTCTCCCAACTTTACTACAATCTGTAAGAAAATGCAGAATAGAATAAGTAAGTATTATAGTTAAGTTTAAACCCAAGAAATGGTGTTTTAGATACATCAAATATACATATTCAGCGTGTAGAATATACCGAACTGTGCAAGACTATAAAAAAATCTAGAGGACGTGAAAAATTACGACGAAAGACTGTTACTCTAGTACAATCCAGAAAATGCAAATTATCACATTAATAGACGAAAACATGGAGCACTTCAACAAATATTGTAGGTAACTTCTCTAAACTCATTACATATAGATGACGAGCGAAGAGGTCAAGAACATGAAAAATTGCCAGACAACTGAGAACTACGGTGTAATACCCGAATTACTAAAACTTGCTGGTAGAGAAACATGGAACCGCCTTATCAAAATCTATAGGCAATATATAAGAAACAAGCACCTATCACGGCAATTGAAATAAAGTATTCATTTACTAAAAAGTAAAGATGGCATTCGGAATTATAGACCGATAATTCTTATTCGATAGAAAAGTATTTACATCATACATAAGAGAATACAAAGTACATTATACAACACTTGACCACAATGAAGCGCTGGATTTCTGAGTAGCTTCAGCACCATTGATCATATAAATACTCTAAGGAAAGTTATCTGTTGAACTAAATATCAAATACCACTTGTATTGTTCTTCATACACTCTAGAAACTGTTTTACACCATATTACAGAAGGCAGTAAATAACGCCCTCGGTGAACAAGGTGTAGGTAAGCCTTGAATTGAAACGTTGGCTCATATATGCAGGGAAGCCAAAGGTGAGCTCAGATTATTTGAAGCATTTGCCACCAACAGGAGTCAGTCATGCTATTTCACGAAGCTATTCAGAGTCGTTTGTTGTGTTCCGAAAGTTAGATTGCGACAGTAAAGGACTTAATGTAGACAGTGAGTGTATCAATCATGTGAGATTGGCTCATGTAGTGTAAGTATATATATATATATATATATATATATATATATATATATATATATAAAATGTACTTTCTGCCAATCATTACCCAAATAAATTTATTAATAACGAGTTAAACAAAATGGAATACCAAACAATCCCTAACAACCAACATCAAACTTCACCAAGCAACACTGACTCCCAAGATAATCAAATTAATACAATAACTATACCATACATACAGGGTCTATCAGAAAGACTAAAAAGAGTGGGTAACAGATATAATATCAAAACATCATTTAAAACAAGAAATACACTAAAATCAATTATATCAAAAACCAAACCAAATAACAACTCAAAATACAAAAAATTGCATTTATAAAATCCCGTGTGAATGTAATAAATTCTATATCGGAGAAACCTCTAGACCTCTGAATGTTCGAATAAACACAAAAATTACATAAAAAACGACAATTTGAAAAAACCAAAATTTGTGAACATGCTTTGTCATAAAATACAGTTTCAAAATTCAGTTAAATTAACCAAAGAAAACTAAAAGAGTCTGCTTTAATTTTGTTAAATGAAAACGATTGTATCGCTACTACCTCCGTAGAATTCAGTCGTTCCTGGTTGCCGATGATTAAGGAAGAAATTGCTAATGGTCATGTCCTTGTGAACATCCCAATATCGGGATAGTTCATAAGGTTTTTCCTAGGTTTTCCCTTATAATTTTAATGGGATCACTGAATCAACAAAGTTCTTTGGTCGCATTTTTGGCGAATGCACTATCTTATAACAAAGTCGCACCTAGGAGCGCCTCATAAAATTCTGAAGATCTCCCTTTCAAATTCTTCCAATTTGAAAGGAACTTTATGATTATATAATCTTTAGAAATTTCTGTGCTACCCTGTATATTACAAATAAAATTCTCTTAGTATTCTCAAAAATCAAATAATACACATTGTCAAATATTTTAATTTACATCTTAGAATTGTGCCTTTTTAATCCGTATTTTCTTAACCATTGACAACGGGGTCTGATCTAGACCCCGAAACGTTTGGAATAATTTTCTTTAAACTGTGGTGTTATTTCCCAAGAAGCACTTATACATTGAAAAATATGCCACAAGTATCATTCAGAAAACAAACATTGTAGTGTTTCTAAGATACGTTTGTGAAACCTGAATTCAAAAAACCGATATTACATGAAAACTTCAAGCCACCGCAACTCTATGGAGAAATCCATCAATCCAAATTAAGGGAGATCGAAAGACATAGATGAGAAATAAGACCCAGATATTTGATGTTATCCACAAAATAAAACCCTGAAATGACATTGTAGAGGACACTTGATCTGACGACAAGCAAGTATCTGGGCAGCCAAAATCACTGTGTAGTATCCCATGGGTGTAAAAAGATCAACTAAACCCCATATATAACTTCTATCGTATCAGCAAACTGATGGGCATAACCTGATTCCAAAAAACTTAGGAACAGGACTGCAAATATGTAAAGGAGGCTACCACTATAAAATCCTGATAAAGTGTAGCTAAATTTGATGATATATCAGTAAATTATGACGGTATCTATGACTGTTAGTTACTGACTGAGAAGTACGATACTAATGAGAAATACCAAACTACTACTGCCGTGTCTTTAAAAATGGTTACCTAAATCACCATAAAAAAATAAAGACTGATGCACCCTAGAATTGCTGTACTTATGAAGATTTTTCATACAAATTTAGTAATTCACGCATCTTATCGAGTTCATTACCTCTCATTCTATTCAGTAAGTTGTTAGACTCATTGTATAATATACTCTGAGTATATTGTTATACTGAGAAACTGCTACCCTTGATTAAGTTCGTTATAGCAACATTATTCCAAATCCTTCTAACACGCAATTGTTACCTTATTGTGATTTTAACCTTATAAGGAAATGATTTGCATATTGTAAGAAAATTGAATAGCAATCGGAAGTCAAAATCTCGACAAACATGAAATATTACTAGAATATACTTACTCATTATCCACCCTGTAATTATATACCCATTTAGTAAATGTGGTATATATCAGTAGTTAATATACTGATATACTGTCATCGTGTGTGTGGCCATTGAATTGATTATGGCGGTATGGCGTGCAAATAATTTGATGGTTCACATAATCGCGGTATAACTTACATCTAGGTTTACTGAATTCGAACATTGTGGATTTAATTTGGCGACGTACATTACTCAGTCTAGAAATTTAAACTTTTAATTAAAATATCCAATTGTATGGTGCTATGTTTTACGTTACAGACATTAGCAATTATAAACATTTCGATATTGTATTGCCACGCAGTATAGCAGGTTCTCTTGTTTTAAGGTGCATTCTAAGTGCAGGGTGCTTCTTGGGACATAAAGCTGCTGTAAATTGTTTAGGGGCCTTTCATTCATTTAAAATTATTATTAAATAATTTATATTTAAAAAAGGCCCGAGTCCAACTGACAAAATAAAAACAGTTTAGAAACCGTGTGCATTCAATTACTGTTTTCACTGTTTGCAGACATATATTCTTATCGCTCTCTCCCTCTCTCTCTCTGGCTCTCTCTCTCTCTTTCTCTTTCTACTCCTCTCTTTCTCCCTCTTTAATTTTTATTCTTGGACTATATACTCCTATATAACTTATTGGTGTATCATTTTTTGAATCACCCTGTACAACTATAATTCAACCCAACACAATATTACAACGGTCCTGATATCTTTAAAACCACCCTGTATAAATAAAAAATCCTCTCTACACCATTGACTCTTTATATTTTTCTATTGTTTAAATTATTCCTGTATTCCAATGATTTTACTTCGCCCATATGTCTAGTATTCCATTTATGCAACTGCTCATGGTCTACCCTATTCACCTTTTTAAACCACATTTTATGACTATAAATTTACTATACCATTTATTCAATCACCCGGTATGTGCAACTGCTTCTAAAATTTTTTCAACCCATGTGTATAGTTATACACCGTCCTACATCCTATAATTCAAATATCCTAACTGCTTATGCTTATGTAACAAATTTTTAATACACCCTCAATAACAATAATTTTACTTCAAACACCTTGTCTAAGCAACTACTTATGTTCCAAACTATATAACTTTTTTAAACCGCCCTGTTTAACTGTAATTATACTCCACCTTATATTTCAACCAGCGTGTGTACTCAACTGCTTCTGACAATTTTTCAAGACTTTTGTATAACTGTAATTATTCTCCGTTGTATAACGCAAATATCCACTCTGTATAACTATAGTTTTGCTCCACTCTTATTTCAACCACCTTGTATACGCAACTACTTATGTGCTACAATAACCACCCGGCATAACTAATTCAATTCCATCCTATGTATACAACTGCTTATGTACCACCTAATATTACATGCACGCATGCACCTCCTTCAACCAACCGTATTCCAAATAGAAGAGATCGCCGGAAAAACAAATATCACGCGACTGTAACTTAACTTCGTATCTAAAATAAACTGACTTCAAAAGCATCAAAATGATAATCATTACAAACATCCTGTACGACATACTTTCATCGCATATATTGACATTTAAACTAGATATTAATGATGAAAATTTGACATTTACCATAATGTTTACAGTTTTTGTCCATACATTTTTCCGATTTTCACGTTACTGAAAAATTACGGAATCAAGATGGAACATATCTTTGTATAATACAATTTATAATATTCAAATTGCGAGAGCAGTTTTAGAGAAAACAGTGAAGATTCATTGAAAATCGCTGAAATCTAGTTTCTTATTTACTTTTTTTTCTGATTTTCTAGAAAACCGTAAATCTCATGTTAAAGACAATTATATGGGACTTTTTTGTAATGTTCCTTAAAATAATGTATTGCCTAAGCCGTTTTTGAATAATCGCTTATCATACATAAAAAAAGTTGTAGATGAATTGATAATCTCCTCCCTTTTGTAAGTCGGTTAATTAATATATCTTTTATATATAAATAGGCAAATACAAAATGGTTAGGTACCATTTTCTGCTCTGTCTCTCAACCGATTCTATTTATTTTTGTTTTGTTTAGTAGCAATTGACGACCTTCAGTGCAGAAAGTTAAAATTTGTTTATAATATTGGTTCATTCATTAAATAAAATGTAATAAAAAAAAACATTATTTAAAAACATTATTTAATACTGTCCATGCCAAACAGATAACAGTAACAGTGTCGCCAGATTGCTTGGAGAGAAAATCGTTAGATGGATTGACTCGAATTGAATTAAACTAAACAGTAACAAATTTTGACCCGTTCCTAAAGTTATTCTACATGCTATGCTATTGAAATAGAGGCCAGGAAAATTTGTAGTACATAATAATGACCATTCATTGGGCTCCCGCAAGTTTGCAACTTTCATTGCTTTGTAAATATGGTTTGTCAACTAAAATAAGAATTATGTTACAATTGATGAATTTATTTCTGATAATATTTTATTAATTTTAATGTTATACTTTCAATTTAAATACTCTTTTAATTTTTGCCGTATAAGTTTCATATAATTTGAATAAGAATACAAAAAATGTGAATTAATGCACTGATCGTAATATTCAAGACAAAAAGTTAGATGTAGCAGCCCTACTCTTGGTTATGTTTGATGTAGCGCCCTAATTTGAATTTTAACATTTCATAATATTATTTGGTGTAAGATTTTTATAGCACGCTGGTAAAAGTAAGTTGTAAATTCAATGTGTAAAGTTCAAGATTTCAGCTTCTTTCACTATGAAAAGTTTTTAACAAATGTGAGTATTACTTATTTATCATTACCTAATTAACAGAAGGAGCTTATATTTCTTTATATTTTCCATACAAAACATAAATAGTCAATGCTTACTATGTGTTTCATTTAAGTTAATGAAAGTATATTGAATCTTAAGCTTTTGGTGTAAGGTTTATATGCACTTATGTTTTGTAGTTATTTGGAATGTAATAGTAGATTTAATACCTTCATAGTAACTTTTGAATTGGTTGCTTTCTTACGAGCTGAAATCGAATTAATGTAGGTATTAACTAATGTTTTACATATTATAATCAATATTAATTTTATATTTAATATAATGTTAATATTTTTAAAGGGATTTATTTTTTATGTTAAAAATTATAACTACATATTTGCATATACTTAAAGGTCGAATCTTTCAATTATATTTAGGTAGGGAATCAGTTAGTTACTGTTTTGTGTTCATGCATTTTATCTAATAAACAGTTTATTTTATATTACATGGTTCCATTCCTGCAGAATCCGGGTTTTATTATAAGGGAATTGACTTTTATCTACAATAAACATGCCATTGGCATTTTAACGATGTGTATTTAAAAATAAAGAAATTCAAAGGAATTTCTTATTTGTTAAGGTAATTTAGGTACATACGTCTATTTTACAAAGAAATATATTTTTATTGAATATAATTTTTCTTGGAAAACGGTCAACCTGTTGAGTAATTATATATGAAAAAAGCGTTACCTGCTGTCAAATCATGTGAAGAGCATCTTTGATAGGTCAGCATCAAGCGTTGTTTGTTGTTCAGTAGTAAAATAGTCCATTTAGTAGATAAGTATTGGTTTTTCGGATAAGTAGTAGTAACTTTTGTTTTAATTATTCTGTGTCTGTTGTGAATTTAATTATTTTATTACGACATTATTTTGACAATCTTCCGAAGGTATGGTGTAACAAATTGACAATCAGTGGACAACAGAAAATATATTAACGATTACAGTTTTTATAAGGCTGTTAGACATATATTTGTTTTATTTTATGAACTCGATTGAAACTGCAAATGACGAAAACTTTTAGGTTACAAAGTGCAATCCCACCAAAAACGGGGAGGGGAGGGGGGTCACGCATTTTTCAAAATTATTTGGAATACGTATATTTGATTAAATTCTCACAACTTTTTCTTCTTCTCCGTTTTTTCTTCCACTTTATTTCTAATAGACATATACTTTTGACAAACTAACCTCAATAATGTTCACAATTTGATGAAATAGGGTCGAAATTCGTCCACTGGGCGACCACTGGTCTATTTAAAAATATCAATATTTTTGTTTTATTAATGTCAATATATCATATACGGGGGAGGGACGTAATATTTATAAGGGATATGTTTTCAATGGTTTTTGAAGTTAATTTTTCTATTATATAAAAGATACAATACCTCTGTTATTTTTACGCTATGGAATGCTTTCTCAAGTGGGTAATTTTTCTTAACACATAAAGTGCATCTTTGCATGTTCTACCGATGTGGAATCTATATATTTTTTTGGTTGCCACCGTTAATTTCTGGTTTACTCATTATGTCAGCATTTTTGTTCATGGTATTAAAAGTGGTGTTTAGTAGGATTATTCCTTTATAATTTTCCGGGTTGCCTCATTTTTCTTAAACAATAATATTAATATGCTTGTTTTCCATTCACTTGTTAGGATGTAATGTTTTAGAACTTAGGTAATTAGTGCTACTTGTTGATCCGTCATTCTTTTCACTAAATATTAGTTGTTCATTTGCAATTTCATCTTTTCCAGCAGACATACGATTTTTGACCCATTCCTGTGCTTCCGCTCGTTCCTCTGCGTTATTTATTAACTCTTCGTTTGTCATAATTTCAGCGTGAATGATTTTGTTAGATGTAATTTTCTTAAACAGTCTACCCAGATATTTTCTCTATGTGTTTTGTATCTATCAATTCCTTAATTTCTGTTTTCTGTCCCCTTATGATGTCCCATGTTTCATTCTGCATGTCATTAAGTTCGGGGTTCCACTTCTTTCGAAAATCGCTCCCAGTGCTTGTTGTTTTATCTTTCTCATTAGTGCGTGTATTTCGTTTCCTACTCTTTTGTATGTAGTTAGTATATCTTGGTGTGTTTTACTTAATAGGTACCCTAAATACGTTTTTTTTGTCTATTTACATTTTTCTTTGACTTCATTACGTAACCAAGGCGTTACTTTGTAAGGTTTTCTGTTTGTATTTAAGTTTCTTCTCCAAGGCATTTTGCTTAATATGCTGGATTTAATTTCTATCCAACTACATCATCCCTGTTCCCCTCATTTTTTATTCTTCCTGCTAGTTTCCTTTGGTATAGTATTGTATGGATTCTTCCGCCAATTCTCAGCGTTTATCTTTCCAATATACTTTTGTCTTTCAGTTTGACTTGTTCTTTTGACTAATTTTATTACTTAATATTAGCTTGTAGTTACTCACTTCTATAATTTGTTGGGATGTAGTCAATCATCAATCTTTGTTCAGGTGAGTGAATATTAATGGGTATTTCGTTGGTGCGGCAGAATGGTTTATTATCATGAACCACTCTATAGTTGAAGTCTCTTAGGAGGATTATTACTCATTTGCTGGAATCTAGTTTATTGTATACTATCTGGTGTTTACGTATGTGTTATTCGCGGGTGTCCATTAGTTGATCTGTAAGTTCGTTGTTAATTTTCTGTACTCTGGTGATAAGAGATTTGATATTTCAAGTACCTATTCATAGGTTTTTCAAGTTTCTTATCCAATTTCTCGCTTTGATCTTCGTTGAAGAATCATCCCTATGCATTCAAGTCGTAACAATGTTTCTATGAAAGATTGTAAATTATAAGTTGTTGAGCAGGGTGCCAACCGAGTTCAGAGCAACTCCTCCTTTATCTGGGCTTGAAATTGTCAACGATATTATAGTATTTAATTGACGGGAACTGTTATTGTAAAAACCAGTAGCATGTCAGAAATAACCTTAATAAGGTAAATGACGTACTGCTTTCGTATTTAAATACCCAGCGTATATTGCTCAACTGAGACCGGTTTGGCTCAATGTACTCTTTTTATCAGTGGTGGACTATTATTATCTAATAATATAAAATTAAACAGAACATATCGATAATAGAGGACTCTGGGCATTATAATAACGAAGAGAAGTCGTAAAGTAATTCTTCTATTTGACCTAAATGAAAAATTATAAATTAAAAATCTTTATGTTGATACTTTGTATAAGCAATCTAATCTGGATTATCACTACAGAACAAATAATGCAAAGTGAATGCAGAAATGTATTTTTTGTAAGGAAGCGCTTAGTAATACGGAAATTGGATAGATAAATCAATTTTGAATTTCACAAACCAATTTATAAGTAGCCTCCAGTAGATGGTAAACCGATCAAGATCATTACTCTGCATCGGCGAGAATTCCATTATCAGACCGATATTGTGCCTGAATTCGAAATTCGTTGCGTTTGAGTTCCGAAGGGAGAACAAACACTCGCAGGTTAAGTGCCAATCTAAATGATGCTAAACAAACGTTCGTCTCACCAAGTAATATACATATTACGCCACATTTCGCTCAACAAATAGTAATTTAGTGGTGATGGATGTCTAGTAATCATCGGAGTCCACCTTTACCGGCTTGGCAGCGAACATCTGGGGACTGACTAAATCCACTCATTCATTAATGTTTCACTCTTGGACCATTATGCTAGAAATGCAACTAATACTCGACGTTGTCGGATTATGGAAGCATGTCTCTGACGACGGGCTGTGTCAATGATAATAGTCCTCAGGTATGTTCGTATATTACAGAAAAATGTATATATTAGCTAAAATCCTTTTGATGTAGAGAATGTGTGCATTTTTTTTTTCATTCCTAATGGCTTACAAGAAATGGAGTTTAACAGATATCGGGATGCAAACTAAAAGGTAAGAAATTTTTTTTTGAGTTTTTTTATATTAAAATATTGCCAAGCAGTACCGACATCATGAAAACAAATATACATTATTAAATTAATATTGGTAAGTGGTAAAATAAATTTTCAATTTGATTATGTAAATATAAATGTTTTTATTTTCTAATGACCAAAAATGAAGCGAAAGCAAGATAATTTATTTAGCCTTCCACTGCAATTTTAAAAGTTATTATTGTGAAAAAATTTCAGTTACATTTAAGTGAATTTTGAAGCAAACATCGGTATATGGTTTCGTATGCATTATTACAATAAATAATAATTTGATTCGTTCTAACATAAGAATACTGCACATTTTCTACTCTGTGTGGGACCTTTGTGCCCACAAAATTGACATTTTTGGCTGATTTTGTTCCATTCGGGCATATACCCTATTTTATAAAGTCCCACTGAGTTCTTCGGGAGAGTTGGTGTTCCTGCATTAGACGGAACTGAAGTTCCGTAGCTTGCTGGGGTCTCATCCCAACTCGCATTTCCAGGACGCCCCCTTTTTCGGGCCACGACAGTTTCCCAAATTTGCGTAAGTGTTCGGAAAAAGCTTGGTTGAAATCGATTAAGCTCATATAAGTTTCTTGGTTCTTTCTACGCCAACAAAATCCTAAAGTTTACAACATATAGATCCAACATATGAAATAATATTGTTTTGTCCCATTTTTACATCGTAAATGGATTCTGTACAAACCCAGCATAGAATCTCGTAACTCTACACTTTCTATATGTTTATTATATATTTCATATGTCAACAAGACCTATAGCATTATTCCATTAATGGTATTTTGCTGGTAATTAGACTATTGGCATAAAAATCACCATGCCAGTCAATTGTTCATCTTCGTGGTTAGTGATGCGAGCAGATGTATTTGCATTATCTTATACAGATTTTAAATTGGAATGTTCTGCTCTCATTTCTATTAGATCTACAGGAAACACAAATAAGAAGTTGTTTCCTGTGAATTTCAAAGTACTATAATATATAACGTATCTAATTTTCCTAGTCTCCACTCGACTTTGGGTGGCTTAGTTATTAATCAAAATTAGGTCAATTGTTCTACAATTGATACAACTTTACTTACCTTCTAAATATACTGGAGCTTTTAATACAAACATATCAAACATTTTACTATCATAACTTTAGAATTTATATTACAACGTTCGTTTGGAATGGAATGACACCGTTTTACGAAACTATGTGTACAATTTATAAACTAAGTGCCCTCGGAAACTGGTACTTAACACTGTTACTGACAATCGTTATTATGTTTATAGAAAATCGTGTCCACATATGTATTTCAGATAGTAGTCCGGTAAGTAACTTCACCCATTCCCACTTGAAAGGCAGGTTACATAACAAACTCGCGCAGCTGTATTTTGGATCTTTCTCTGGAATTTATTATTTCCCTGATTGTTTCTTCATTATTTCTAATATCATTTGCAGTTACCTACTACATCTTAAGAAAGTCCATACAACTTCAGATACTTATTACGATTATCAATTCTTGAGGGTAATATTTTATAGTACTAGTATTCAAAAACTAAGAAGATTGAATGCTTTTCAAATTCTATAGTAAGATGTATGTGTGATGTTTGTAGACTCAAAAAATGAGCAGAATAAATTAAGCTTGTACTAGAAAAAATAGCAGAAACTGAAGGGTAATGAATTGAATTAATAAGTTTAAGATAAACCTTATGGTTGTTCATTAAAACATATCTTCGGTTGTTAGGTTGTTAATAGTAATAAGGCTGTTCGTGGTTTAAGTAGATATGAGGAAAAATAGAGATGTATCATTAAAAATCATAAAATATATATCTGTGCATAATAACGTTTATAAAATATGTTTTACTAGGGTAATCCGTTAAAAGGCATCTAGTTGTATTAATATACGACAAACTGAAAATGCTGCTGTGTGTTATAGATAAAAAACACATCTACACCTTGGGGTACACTAAATCATTATTTCGATTTGTTGTTCTTCACTAGGATGGGAAAAATTAAAACTTGATGTTATGGTACCAAATATGGTGTTAATCTGAGATTACTATATACAGTGTTAGAACACCAATAACAGCAGGACCAAACACCATAACGTTATCCTATGACATCAGGCCAAGGTAATCCACAAAGAGGAGCACTGGCACAGCATAACATTATTAGTGAATCCATTGTCCAAATAAGAAACATTTCTTGGGAAATTTCCGGAATTATTCAGTATTAACATGATGATTCAAAGCAGGTTCAAAGCTGTCGAAGATTAAATACAGGCAAGACGGAAGTTCAAGGAAACTCCAAGGGGAGTTGTATAATTTCGTTGTTTGGATATATATTTTTCGGTAAATAAGAGTTGTATTTGTCAGTGTTGTCTCCTTTTATCACTATACATTCCGTCCATTTTACCAATACTCTTTCCTTCCGAATAATAGGTTTTCTCGCGGAGCTCAAAAGAAACCTGCTTCACTGATGACTTCTGCATTTCTTACGGTCTGAAAACATGAAACATTCGCAGAGGGCTGTATATGGAGAATAGAATAGCCAAATTTATGGATTTTTTGATTAGGTTTTTTATGTATGAACCAGTTCATTGTCTTGTATAACGTAGGATTCTCGCTCAGCTGAGCTGAGCTCATTCCATGGATTTTATCGACAATCTGTTTTTGGCGCCCTGAACGTTCGGCGTCACTTGTGCTGGTCTTGGTGTAGGTAATTGATTTTTTACGCAAAAAATAATAACCACACACAAAATTCACTGTTTTTCCATTTCTAGAATAGTAACGAAGGTTTCTACTTTCAATGGCTCTCAAACACAAAGTAAATGACGCCGCTTGCTAAAACTTTGGCTGTAGTCTATTCACAGATGGCAGTTTACGGGAGTACTATGCTGAAAATTAAAAATGTCATGGAGTTACTAAACTGTCTGCGTACATTCTTTACTACTTCTAAACTAATATAGAAAGCAGACTGGGTACCTAGTTCCCTGCAATTATTTATTCTAAAATTATGCCTTAATTTATATGTCCTGAGCTCAATACTGTTTAATAGTGAGTTTGTACGTATAATATTTTGGGTTGTCTTACTTATAATTACTAAGTTCTTATTCAGAACTCCAAAATTTCCACGTGAAGCCCTGACCCTAATAAATTAAAATCAGTTTCTAACGGTGCCTCTACGATGCTCTAGAAGTTATTGAATAATGTAACTTATTAGACCTGAAGTATTTGCCACGTACCCTATAAACATGAATATCTTCAATAATTCAAGTAACTAAAAGTAGGAAACATGTGAGAGGGATACGAAGTTTATAGAGTAGGCTGGGTAATAAATACAAATTTTAGATGTTTCGAAGGCTAAACTACCCTATTTGTTTGAACTGAAAAAAATGTGTAAAATGAACTTCGGATAAAGAGGTAAAGGATATCTGAAAGGTAATTTTCATAACGTTTTCAAGTATTTTCGTTATATTAAGAATACTGATTTTAATAGCTGTAAAATTTACGGCTTCAGTCCTTGTCATACGAAAATGGAATTACATATGTCAGTTTGCCTGAATTTCTTATAAAAGGAGTTTCACAGGGAAGTATTTTGTGTTATTACTGAAGACATAAAAATGAATATTTAATAATTCTTATTAATTTCAGTATATAACAACATTTCAAGACATATTAAGCCATATCAAGAAAATAATGTCGTAGGAAGTTTAAAATGAAGTTTACTCTCTATTCAACAGTTTCCCTTCAAATTCGTAAGAGTTGAATAATCTGTCAAAAATGTGCACATTACAACTGAGAGGGAATATGTGTAGGGTATATCAAGCTTTTAATATAGGTATTATTTACCAAAAGAAACCGAATAATATATGCACAAATTATTTCTATTATTTAGGGGATGATTGGTGGCGCTGTAGACAAGTTATCAACAAATTCGGAATTTATTAACGGAAAATATTCATATTTGTAGTATAAGTTGGTTTGCTGTTAAAACAGAAACTCACAAAATCTGGGGACGATAGCTGGCGCTGTGGTTGGTCAGCCATATTGTAACTTCTGAAGGACTTGAGCCAAGTTAATAACAAATGTGCATTTCTTAACCTAAATGGTTAATATTCAAAATACATCTTGTATTCGGTACAGGAAGGATTACTACAAAATCTAGGCCCGATTGGTGCTGCTGTGGTTGAGTTACTCATCTTCATGTATATCTTTATACAGTCCATATGTATGAAATAAATTCATTGAGATCGTTATTACAAATTTGTTGAAAAAAAAACAGGTCGATTTCTATTCTGAAAATGATAATTTGCAGTATGAAAATTTCTCCCTTCTTGCACCCCCTCTCAATAATGAGCACTTCTCAAATTTTAAATGAGAATGGGGGTCGTGTGACACTTTGTTCGAAGGAGATTTTCATCATCTGTTCATCAATATTACGTTTCACAAATTTAGTGCAATAATAACTGAGAACATTTGGTATGAAATAGTAAAATATTAATACTATATGTAGAATGAAGGAAATAATGTCACATAATGTTTCGGCAATATTTTTCCAATTATTTTACAAATAAAATTAAAAGTTTAAAATTTCCACCAATTCTTTTTTAACAATAGGCGATCTGCGAATACACGGACAAAATTTAGTAGGACCACAAGTGTTATGTTGTTATTTTCTATGGTTACCCTAACTTTCAAATCTGCAATTTTGTACCTGGTTTATTGAAATATTATTTTCATTTTAAATAAACCAATAAGAAGTAGTCCAGAGGACTCAAATCGGGGGATTTGGGCGTTCGTTTAATCGCTCCACTTTTTCAATGCACCTATTGGAAAAAACTTCGTTCTAATACTCTCTAAGAATTAGTGTGTATTAGTGAAGTTTCGTCTTGTTGGTACAAAATTGATTTATCTGTTTCATTTGGGTCATCAGCATCAGGAAAAAATGTTTCTAATGCAGGCTGCCGAAAAGTTCATTAAAAAATCTAGAGGAATCCCACAATTTATTGTGCTCTCAAAAAAACAAGGGCCAATAATTATAGCAGCCAAAAAGTTCACTATTTAGGGAGATTGTGTTTGAGCTTCACACACAATGACGATTTTCTCTGTTCGAATATCTACTGTTTTGCTTATTAACCCTCCCAATTAAATGAAAAGTAGCTTCATCAAAAAAAATTGTCTATCATCAGTCCAGATGCAACCGATCTTTATAAGTATGGTATTTTTGTTTATGTAAAGCTCCCAATATGGATGACATACATAAATCATTGTCGACGGCAAGTTGTCTATTTGTTATATGTGGATTTTTCTCAGTCGCTAACTGTATATCTAATTTTTTTTCCATCCAATTTAACATGTTGACCTGTTTTTTAAAATATTTTTCACATCTCCAGTTTCACAAAATTTTCTTTCTATGTTGCTAACTGTAGACTGTGAGACGCATAGATGCTGGCGCATAGATTCCTTGTTTTATAACAACATCCAATCGTAATTATAATATCTATTCTTTGAGTTTCGGATAAATTTGCCATAGTTAAATCAAATACCCATGCAAATATATTTCATTGACGTGTGGCAGTAACTTATAAATCTCACAATGACAGCAGTCTAGTAGATTTAAGCTACAGATAAGAATCAAAAGTATATTTCAATAGATCAGAAAATATTTTAGATTTGAGAGTTGGATAACGGTAGAGACTAATTGCGTTATCGCTGTGGTCCTATAAATGTTATACTAGAATTTAAAGATCGCCTTGCTTATATATGACATTATTTCCTTCATTCTATGTTTGTATCAAATTGTGTCATTTTTTTGCTTTCTTAGTTATTGTGGCACTAAATTTTAGAACTTTAATATTGCTGAACAGAAAATGAAAATGTCTTTTGAACAAAATGCTACACGACGCTCATGCAAAGTTTTTTTATGTTGCTCAATATTCAGAAGGGGTGCAAGAAGAGGTAACATTTTCAGTTTTTTCCAATAAATTCATAATAATGCTCAATATGAATTTATTCCAAACATTTGGATCGCACGATATACATAAATAAACTAAAAAAAACTGAAACCGAGTTAAAGCAACACAAAAATAAATTAACTAAAAAGCGAGATATAATATTGTGACGGGAATTCTTCCGATATAGCCCTTCTGGTTCGCCTTGCCTATCCAGCCACACCGGAAAATGTAGTTGAAAGGTTAGCAGTGCAAGCGTGTTTTGATGGACTTCGGGGCCACGAAGCCAGACATGCATTGATACTGGCTCGACCCACTCAATTAGTGGATGCACTGGCTCGAGCTCTGGAATTTGAGGCTGCGAATTTTACCTGTAGAGGTCAGGGCAGAGAAAGAGAATCAGAAGATGGCAGAACTGATGAAGTCTCTGTAAGGAAGATAGTAGAGGAAGACCTTACCGAAAAAAGACAGCGGATAGGTCGGAAGTGTGATAAGGTAGGACATATAAGGAGTTGCAAGGGTACCAACGGAGTACCGATTTTCTCGTCGAAACATCGCGTTGGAACGACCCATAAATGCTGATGCCTTAACGAAGAGACCAGGCTTTGATAATTGTAAATATGGTCAGCAAGCTGAAAGAAATGGAGCTGTTCTCTGTAGTACCGCCGTCGATGACCATTGGCAATCTGAGAAGAAAGACCACAAATGGTATCCAGAGCTAAAAGAGGTGGAAGGACCGCAAACCTATGTGGCAGAAGATTTCCCGAAATTCACCAACCATAAAGTCATAGTGGACTCAGTGGAATTCCCTCATCCTGGAGAATGGATTTCTGAAGCGCGTCCTGGAAGCTCCAGAGGAGGGCAAGGACAGAAAACAGATTGTACTCCCCAGAAATAGGAAACCAGAAGTTTTGCGAGAACTACATTATGGTGCAAGTGGAGGGCATCTGTGAGTAACGAACACTTTGGAGAAGTTGAAAGAACGCTTCTATTGGGAAAACTGCCAAGCAGATGTTAAAGATTGGTGCAGGAAATGTACGATTTGTGCAGCAAGTAATGGGCCTCAGAAGAGGTCAAAAGCCCCCTTGAAGCAATATAATGTGGCCAGTCCATTTGAAAGAGTAGCCATTGAAGTTGCCGGTCCATTTCCAGAATCTGGCTCCGAAAATAAGTAGATTGTAGTGGTGATGGACTATTGCAGTAAATGGGCAGAAGCTTATGCTTTGCCGAATCAAGAAGCCTTAACCGTCGCTGATGTCTTTGTCAGGAAGTGGATTAGTCGGTTTGGTGTTCCCTTGGAGTTGCACTCAGGCGAAGGTTGAAAATTTGAGTCTACTCGTTTCCAAGACGTCTGCAAGCCCTTGAAGATCAACAAAACACGGACGACAGAATTACACCCGCAATCCGATGGAATGGTAGAACGGATGAATAGAACCATTAATCGTCATTTGTCAAAGGTAGTCTCTGACCACCAAAGAGACTGGGACCAGTATCTGCACTTGTTTCTAATGGCATATCGTTCCTCTGTACACGAGTCAACGGGTTAGGCCCCGGCCAGTGTTGTTATGGGACGAGAATTACGAGTACCATGCAATCTGAAGTTTGTCAGCCAGTTCATCAAAAGATGAACGACATCCACCAACGCCTCCGTTTAAATATTGAGAATGCCAGTGCCCAGATGAAGGAAGCCTATGACATCAGAAGTGAGGGCGGGAAATTCCAAGTTCACTCGCACAAGCTACAGAGATCTTACCCTTAGCCCAAGTCCTTTGAGCAGTTTATGTCACTGTACTCTGATGGACAGAAAGTGCATCCTCCGGCTGTTCAGAAGAATAGTCAAGGTGTTTGCCAAGAAGTACGGCCAGTTCCAGAAGCTAAAGGAGCAAGATCCAGTGGTAGGGAAGGTCCTTCTCGAAGATAAACAACCAGTGGGTACCAGAGACATCTTCTATTTGGTAACGAAAACATTCTCGCAGGACAAGCCAACATATAGCGATCTTTGGAAGACTCTGGTAGAATTGAGGACGGTCATGATGGAGAAGAACTTAATGAAATTGGCGGTCCCAAAGATAGCCTGTGGATTGGATTGACTAAATTGGAGGGTGGTAAGAGGTATGCTGGAAACTAACTTTCGATTCAGTGACATCGACATCCTTGTATGCTGTCTCAATATTCGCAGCCCGGACTCGCAGACCGTTGACTGTTACCTCCACCAAACTTCCCGTAGTCGAAATGGAGAGTCCTGAAGATATCGCCACACCAGGAAAGATTCTGGGACCTTCCGGGAAATAGTGTTAAGGAGGGGGCAATGTGACTGGAATTTATCCGATAATTCGTGGAATCGGCATTCATCCCATATTTCGGGAAATCTGAAATCTTGTTCGGCTGGGGCATAGAGGTCGGCGGCTTGCTTCGATGTAGTTCTCGAAGAATATAATCTAGTCTCGGCGGCTTTTTGAAGTTGTGGAAAATTCCGAGAAGAAATATATAAATAATGAATAAAATTCGATGGCCGTATAGTGTTAAACACCTGATTAATTATGTAACCACAAACCATTTTTAAAAAACAGAGACTAATATTATTTTTATTTATATTCTTCTGATGTTAAAGATATGATCTTGGTGTCAGTTCTTTTGTAACTGATTTATTGCCTGTAATATATTGTTAATTAAAATAATTTGGTTAAGGCCGAGTTGGACTCCCTAACTAAGGGTTCCGTACCACTTCTGTGATTTGATGCAATGTAGGTAAATCAAATTATCCATGGTTTTTAATATTCCAGTTAAAAAATAAACAGTTGATCTTAAATAAACCTAGATTCTTGAGAATATGTGTGGGACTTGATTATATTATAACGTATGAGATAAAATGATTTATTTCTCTATTATTTTCATATTATATAGAAGTTTTCTTGGTTTATATCAGTTTCGACAACATCGCTAATAATGAAAACACTCTACGTGTTTTTATATTTAGTAAGTTGTCGTATTCCTTGTTTTATTTGTTTTTAATCAGAAAAGTAGAAAACAACAGACTAAATAGGTATTTACACTTTTACAATGTCTTTAACACTTTTGTGTCTTATACTTTGCATACTATTACGTCAGACATGATCACATAACTGGATCGATTTCTGAGGTAATATTTTTAATATCGAATTATGTAAGAGAAGCTGGTTCCATGTTTTATGTAGCCGTTTATTGATATATATTTTTGAGGTACAAGTTATCCATACATTTTAATTTCATCATCCTAACTTTAAAAGGACGCATGTAAGGGAGAACCACTATTTGGGAAAAATTAACTATTTTAAAATATTGTATTTGCAGTCTGAAATATTGTCGGACTAAAGAACTTGCCGACATACTTTAGAATGTACAAGGTTTTAGTGAATCAGAATTTAATTATTATATTCTTGGTGAAGGATTTTCGACAGGCTATTGAAAAATCTCGATTTCATTTAATTTGAAATTCCGGAGCTATAAAGAATTATCCAAAAGTAGTACAGAAAAGATTTGAAGAATTAAATCAGTATTAGATCCTGTTGAATATTCTTGTTTGGGTTAAATTTATATCTCCTTATTTCCGGTTTTTTTTCATGATGAAAATAGAATTAAAAAGTAATAAACAATTTGAGGATGTTCGAAAGCAAAACGTAAATGTTAGGAAAACTTTAAGAACTATTTCAAACAAATATATAGTATACAACCTATCTTCTGTTATAATTTAGGGTTCATTAACCGTGTAGTTTTTGAGAAAATTATATTAAAATTGCCACTTTATACATGGGCTCTTAGGGGATAAGGATGTCTATATTGGATAAACATGTCATATTACATTTAAAAAGTGTTAAGAGCCTTACAAAAAACTCCGCAATCGATAGCTTAAATTTTACACTTTCATATGAAAAAGAAAAAAACAATCACTCACCGTCTAGTTTTTTAGTTAATTAAAATAAGAAACAGAATTATATCAGATCTTAATGCATTTTCAAATAGGAGATTGTGAAATACGACAATAATGCATATTTTGAGGGATTATTACTGCTTGCAATATAGTCTGGCAAACCGCACGGAATTTGAATATTACTTATGTCTAGAACGTTTATTCATATTCTAAAAGCAAGAATGAATAATGAATACAGATTTTTTTTGGAAATGATGTGCATGTATTGAAGTGAATTATTTAATATAAATGCTTGAGACATTTATAATAACTCTATTAGACAACATTTAATACTGTAGTAACTAGTATTAAATCATTGTTAATAATTTGTGTTTAATAACACATTTAAAGATTTTAATCAACCATAAGTATAAATATATAATTATATGTATTTATTAAACTAAATAAAAATCATGCCGAAAGTGACACTTTTAATCACATGTACCTTTTCCACAATTTCTTCTTTAAAAATTCTATCAGCATACATATTTTTTGATATATGTGCACTAACAAATTAAAAAGATATACTCCTCAAATTCAACAACAAGTAGGACCTTGATGTTATCCCGCATATTATATTTGTTTCAAACCCTTTTAATATCTTACTTTACCCCTTTTTATTTGTTTGTTTTTTACCATTTTCAATAAATATTTTAACAATCGTATTTCAATTTACCTTTATGTCTGGTAATTTTTACAATTCAAACGCTCTTGCCGGGCTGGTTAAGCCTTAATCCAGGTGTTACGTGCCAATTAGAATGAAAAGACATTGCCATAATTTAGTATACGCATTTGTATAGGAAACATTTCATCTTTATGAATGGGGGTTGGTATTTTTTAAGATTTCCAGGTTGATGCTGATTTTAAATTCCCATGTTAAAGTATGTTAAAGTATAGCGTGACCTTTATCGTCTTATTCTCGAGAGCGCTTCGAGTTAACTTTTGTCAATTTTTAACCGACTTCCAAAAAGGAGGAGGTTATCAATTCGTATGCAACTTTTTTTTATGTATGTCCTGCGCTTATTCAAAAACGGCTTGGACAATTTTGATGATTTAAACTGCATTATATTAAGGAACATTAAATAAAGGTCCCATATAATTGTCTATAACATGAATTTTGCGGTTTTCTAGAAAATCACAAAAAATGTAAATAAGGGACTAGATTTCAGCGATTTTCATTGAATCTTCACCGTTTTCTCTAAAAGTGCTCACGCAATTTGAATATTACAAATTGTAGTATACAAATATATATTCCAGCTTGATTCCGTAAATTTTTCTATAATGCAAAACATACCATTTTTCTGAAAATCGGAAAAATATATTCAAAAAAACTGTAAACATCATGGTAAATGTCAAATTTTTATCATAAATATCTAGTTTAAATGTCATGACATGCCATAAAAGTATAGAGTACAGGGTGTTTTAAATGGTTTTCAATTTGATGCATTTGAAAGTCAGTTTCTGTTAGAGAAGAAGTTATATTCGCGTGAAATGGCAGAAAAGATTCCGTTAGTTTATCGAAACGAAAATTTGTTAGATATGTCGGCGAACTCTTCTATATGGTATACGGTTGTAGGTGTGTGCATGCGTGCATGTTATATTAGGTGGTATATAAGCCGTTGTATACATAGGATGGTTGAAATATAAGTTGGAATTGAATTAGTTATACATGGTGTTTTTAAAAATATTGTATTGGCACATAAGTAGTTGCGTATACAAGGTGGTTGAAATAAGAGTGGAGCAAAACTACAGCTATACAGAGCGGATATTTGCGAAAAATAATTACAGTTGTACAAATATATATATATATATATATAAATTGTCAGAAGTAGTTGAATATACTGGATGATAGAGCAATAAGTTATATATATATATATATATATATATATATATATATATATATATATATATATATATTGTTTTAGGTGGTTTCCGGGAATTTATCCGCGTAGTTGATAACTGATCCCTGCCGGGATTGATGGTAAAATGACGACGTTTCGGCAGAGTCACATCTGCCCTCTCAGGTCGGTTCGCATAATTCTCGTAGCCTTCTGCTTTCGCTTCTAGTTACTCGAATACTAAGATTTTCTGAAGCGAGCGCGCTGTTATATAGTCGCGGCTCGGCGCCTATCGGTTGACACTGTGAACGGCTGCGTGTGATTGGCCCTTGGCGCTCAGTGGGCACGGCTCCATCCTGCTGATTTGTTATTTCCGGTTGAGTTGTTATTGGACGGGTCGGGGCCGGTACGGTGTTTAATAGGATTTTCCAACAATTCGATAAGTTCTGAATTTCATTGCGTGCGTTTAGACTGTGAGGTCTCTTCGCTATTTCAATTGCCTCTCTTACGAGTCTTGATTTCGGGTGTTCTATATTTGCCAGTAAACTGGTGTTCTCAAAGTCTATTCGGTGTGACATCGTGGTGGCGTGTTCCGCAATGGATGTTGTTTTTTTCTGCTTTCTTACAGCGTTCTGGTGTTCATCACGTCTAGCTTGAATTCTTCTATTAGTTTGCCCCACATAGATTTTATGACAGTCTGCACATGGAATCTCGTACACCCCCTGTTGTTCTAAAGGGATCCTCGTCTTCGGAGTCCTCAACACCGTGCTTATTTTTCTGTCTGTATTGAAAATAGTATCGATATTGTGTCTCCGTAGAATTCTTGCAATACTGTCCGTGGTCCCCTTGACATACGGTAAATAAGCCTTGGTTATTGGTGTCTCATACTCCTCGTCTGTTTGTCTCGGTTTTGACTTTAGGGCTCTTTGTATATTTCGGTCTGTAAATCCGTTTTGTCTCAGAGCTGTTTTTAAACTGTCCATTTCCTGTTTGATGTTATCCTGGTCAGCTAGCCTTTGTGATCTGGTTGCTAAAGTCTTGACGACGGCTTGTAGTTGGGCTGGGTGGTGATGAGAATTAGCATGAAGGTATCTGTTGGTGTGAGTTGCTTTCCTATATACTGTATGGCCAAGGGTTCCATCTTGCTTCCTATTTATGAGAACATCAAGGAATGGCAGTTGATTGTTGGCTTCAACTTCCATGGTAAATTTTATTTTGTGAGGGATGCCATTAAGGTGATCTAAAAAAGTATTGAGTTGTTCCCTCCCATGAGGCCAAATCACCAATGTATCATCCACATATCGCAACCACAAACTGGGTTTAAGAGTTGTTGTTCTTAGTGCCAACTCCTCAACGTTCTTCATAAAAATGTTCGCTATAACTGGTGAGAGTGGCGATCCCATTGGAGCCCCTTCCACTTGTTTGTATCGTTGGTTCTCGTAAACAAAATAGGTGTTCATCAGACAGTGCCTTGTTAAGTCTACAAGGTGTTGAGGTGGTTTGTATTTTTCTATTATGATATCCAAGGCTTCGTCGACAGGGATGTTGGTGAAAAGGGACACTACGTCAAAACTTACAAGAAGACACTCTGGTTGTAAGACCGTTTGTCTAAGAATTTCGATGAAATGTGTCGAATTTTTTACATATGAGTCTGCCCCCTCTGCAAACGGTTGAAGTTGTTGGGCAATGTGGTGTTGGGGAGCCAATTGAGCTTACTATTGGCCTCAAAGGTGCACCTTCTTTATGTACTTTTGGCAACCCATAGAATTCCCGACATCTCGATGACTTTTCACGCGGAATGAGTTGCAGTTGGAGATTTTTGTCGATCCTACTTGCTTGGATTTTGGCCTTGGTTGTTTTCTCTAGATAAGTTGTTGGGTCAGTAGTAATTTGTTTATATGCTGGATCTTGTGCCAATATTAGAATTTTTTTTTGAACTTCAACCGTTTGCAGAGGGGGCAGACTCATATGTAAAAAATTCGACACATTTCATCGAAATTCTTAGAAAAACGGTCTTACAACCAGAGTGTCTTCTTGTAAGTTTTGACGTCCCTTTTCACCAACATCCCTATCGACGAAGCCTTGGATATCATAATAGAAAAATACAAACCACCTCAACACCTTGTAGACTTAACAAGGCACTGTCTGATGAACACCTATTTTGTTTACGAGAACCAACGATACAAACAAGTGGAAGGAGCTCCAATGGGATCGCCACTCTCACCAGTTATAGCGAACCTTTTTATGGAGGACTTTGAGGAGTTGGCACTAAGAAAAACAACTCTTAAACCCAGTTTGTGGTTGCGATATGTGGATGATACATTTGTGATTTGGCCTCATGGGAGGGAACACCTCAATACTTTTTTAGATCACCTTAATGGCATCCATCACAAAATTAAATTTACCATGGAGGTTGAAGCCAACAATCAACTGCCATTCCTTGATGTTCTCATAAATAGGAAGCGAGATGGAACCCTTGGCCATACAGTATATAGGAAAGCAACTCACACCAACAGATACCTTCATGCTAATTCTCATCACCACCCAGCCCAACTACAAGCCGTAGTCAAGACATTAGTAACCAGATCACAAAGGCTAGCTGACCAGGATAACATCAAACAGGAAATGGACAGTTTAAAAACAGCTCTGAGACAAAACGGATTTACAGACCGAAATATACAAAGAGCCCTAAAGTCAAAACCGAGACAATGTATGTATGTATGTCAAAGGGACCGCGGACAGTATTGCAAGAATTCTACGGAGACACAATATCGATACTATTTTCAATACAGACAGAAAAATAAGCACGGTGTTGAGGACTCCGAAGACGAGGATCCCTATAGAACAACAGGGAGTGTACGAGATTCCATGTCCAGACTGTCATAAAACCTATGTTGGGAAAACTAATAGAAGAATTTAAGCTAGACGTGATGAACACCAGAACGTTGTAAGAAAGCAGGAAAAAACAACATCATTGCGGAACTCGCCACCATGATGTCACACCGAATATACTTTGAGAACACCAGATTACTGGCAAATATAGAACACCCGAAATCAAGACTCGTAAGAGAGGCAATTGAAAGAGCGAAGAGACCTCACAGTCTAAACGCACGCAATGAAATTCAGAACTTATCGAATTGTTGGAAAATCCTATTAAACACCGTACCGGCCCGGACCCGTCCAATAACAACTCAACCGGAAATAACAAATCAGCAGGATGGAGCCGTGCCCACTGAGCGCCAAGGGCCAATCACACGCAGCCGTTACGGTGTCAACCGATAGGCGCCGAGCCGCGACTATATAACAGCGCGCTCGCTTCAGAAAATCTTAGTATTCGAGTAACTAGAAGCGAAAGCATAAGGCTACGAGAATTATGCGAACCGACCTGAAGAGGGCAGATGTGACTCTGCCGAAACGTCGTCATTTTACCATCGATCCCGGCAGGGATCAGTTATCAACTACGCGGGTGAATTCCCGGAAACCACCTAAAACATTTAGTGCCCGCGAAAACTTAGTATCTTTTGAGAAAGCCAGATATGATTTTGGCGAAACGTTAAGTGAACGAATACAGACGAACGGATGTACACCGGAATAAATCATCAACCATATATGTATATATGTATATGTGCTAGGTGGTTTCCGGGAATTCATCCGCGTAGTTGATAACTGATCCCTGCCGGGATCGAGGGTGAAATGACGACGTTTCGGCAGAGTCACATCTGTCCTCTTCAGGTCGGTTCGCATAATTCTCATAGCCTTCTACTTTCGCTTCTAGATACTTGAGTAACTCAACTACGCGGATGAATTCCCGGAAACCACGTAACACATTTAGTGCCCTCGAGAATATATATATTAAAACAAATAAAAAAGTTAAAATACATTTGGAAAATATAGACAAAGAATACACATTAGAGAGGGAGAAAGAGAAAGGAAGAAAAAGAGAGAGATAAGAATACGCTCAAATTATCAATTGAATTTTACCTTAAATCAGATAAAAAAGAAGACATGGCTGAAAATAGTGATTGATTGCACACGGTTTCTAACTGGCTGAAGTCGGTTCTTTTTTAAATATAAATTATTATTATTTTAATGGTACTATGTCTACGATATATTTGTGCTTTGTTATTAGTTTTTTTATGTTTGTATTCATATTTCGTATAACAGTTGTGAGCCGTACTACCATATGGCTAAAATCAAAAACGGCAGATGGCCATATGAAAAAAGCAATTGTTTTCTGAACGATAGTTGTGGTAGCTCTGGTTTTTATTTTTTTTTCTTAGGGAATACCACCACATAGACTTAAAAGTCTGTATATTTCAAAAAGTCCAAACGTTTCAAGGTCTAAATTAGAAGGATTCATAATGTCAAATTGTGTTTCAAGATGTTAAACGTTATTTTGTCATAGAACAACAAAATTGAACATTATATTTACAGGGATGAAATTTTCACAAAAAAGTATACTGAAAACGTGAGACCGAATGTATGGACGGATATTATTGCAACATTTTTAACCTACTATTTGAAAGAATATGCTATCAGATTCATCCTGTCTTATTTTTAATTACCTGACGTATTCCGGTATTCGAAAAAATTGGAAAAAAATCTTGGTTTACAATACTGGCGAACGTGGCAGTATTAAATGAAATTAAATATCATTATTCATCTATGTTGAAATTAATTTAAAAAAATTGGAAATATGTCAAACAGGACTATAAGTAGATGTTGCCATTTACACTGAATATACTGTGTTATGGTCCATTTAGTCTTCAAATCTTCATAAAAAGTGCAGGGAGATATAAAGCTTCAAATCTAGTTACCACATGTCACTTTTTTCAAGTGGATACGATTTTCGGCAAAAAACATGAATTTTGTCTACAAGTAAATTACTTTTATTTTTGGAAATATCGAAAATTGTGTGTGAAACAAAGTAGTTAGTTAAAAGTTTTATACAAAAATACTATCATAAAAACACAATATTAACTAAAAAGAAAGAAATAAATAACTTAAGGAACTATGAGACTGAAAGGCATAATAAAAATAATCACACGAAAAAGTAGAAAATAACTCAATTAGATATTTTAAAGGAGAAAATATTACATATACTATAAAACTGCATTTTATGTTGGTGCCAAACCTGAGTAATCTATACTATTATAAAATTGTAAGTTTGTCTGTTTGTTAGTTTGTTCGGGCATCACTTAAGAACTACTTAACTGATTTTGCTGAATCTTTTTTTGTTGCGAAGCCTATAGTTTGACTTAAAATCTGGTAGACATTTTATCTCCCTAAATTGACAGAAACGGTAGATATAGCGAAAAAACTTCTACCATGTTGGGTATTTCAATTATTCAATTGGTTCCACCGCAAGGACAAAATATTAGATACTGACATCAGCTTAGCTTTTATTCAAAATCCGGATTGTGCAAATGTAACATGTTTCGATTTAACAAAAATCAACATATATCAAGCCTAATTTTACAGGGTGTTGTGTATATAGGAAACTTAGAGCGGAGTAGAATTACATGGATTTAAAAAATCTCTAAAAAGTTATATTTAGTGTCCTATAAGCAGCTGGATATATACGATGTGGTGGAAATAAGGAGGAGTGGAATTAGTTATACGGGGTTATTCAAAAAATTATATTGAGTGGGCCATAAACAGTTCCATATACCAAGTGGTTGAAAAAGGGTAGAATATTTATACTGTGAATAAAAAAAGTTAAAAAAATATCTTAGATAAGCAGTTAGGATCTTTGAATTATGTTCATAAGATACTATAGTTATATGAAGGGGTTAAAGAAATGTTAGAAGCAGTTGTTTATACAAGGTGTTTGAAATATAACATGGAGTGGAATTATAGTTTCTGTTGTGGTTAAAAACTTGTTTTATATCCAAAAGTAGTAACATATATAGGATGGTTGAAATATGTAGCGGAATATAATTACAGCTATACAGGTGGGTTTAAAAATATTTTAAAGTAATGGTATAATCTACAAGCTGTTCTATTTACCGTATGGTTAAAATATAGGGTGGGGTAGTATTCTAAGGATAAAGGGTCGTACAAAAATGTTATATTTGGTGGCAAATAAGTAGTTGCATATAAAAGGTTGTTGAAATATAGGGTGGCTTACAGTTAGAATTATACAGGGTGGGTAAAAAATGCTAGTAAAATTTTGTTTATAACACTTGCATATATAGAGTACCTGAAGTATGGTGCTCAGTAAAGTTATAGTTATACAGTGTCATTCAAAGAAGGTTAGAAAAAATTGTAAATGACGGGTGGTTTAAATGAAGTGTGGAGAGAAATTATACTTTAATATATCTTGAAAAAATATAAGGAAAAAATGTGAAATAGCGCAGTTCATAATAAGTTGCAAAGATAGGATAGTTGAAACATAGGGTGAAGAAGTCTTGTGATAATTATTTAAAAAATGTTATATTGGTTGACCAATAAGCAGTAGCGTATACAGGGTAGTTGTAATACATACAAAGTGATTCAAAAACATGTTAAACGAAATTTTTATTTTCGGTGTCCCATAAACAGTTGCGGTTTTGGTGAAATATATTTGGCATTGATGGATTTATAGTTATACAGGGTGGTAGCAAAAATGTTATACTCGGTGGCCTATTAGTAGTTGCAAATACAGGGTGATTAAAATAGTGGGTGGAGTAGATTTATAGTCAAACAGGTTGGATAATTTTTTTTGTAGGATGGAACATGAGCTGTTGCATATCTGCATTATCTAAACAATAGATCGAAGTAAAATTATAGTTCATACAGTGTGATTAAAACAAAATTGGAAAAAGCTGCATATGGGGTGTGGTTGAAACACAAGGTGGAGACAAATTATACTTTCAAGGGTGATTCAAAAATGGTTATATAGCTTAGTCCATAAGCAGGTGCATATATAAGAAGATAGTGAGTGGACCAGAGTTATAGTTATGTGTTAAAAATTTTATAATTGGTGGCCCCTAAGCATCTGCACATACAGGGTGATTGAAATATTTTGTAGAATAAAATTATGGTTATACAGGGTGGCTCAAAAATAAGTTGTAATATTTGACAAATTGACAGCGGTTATACAGGATGGTTTTAATGTAGATGGAAGTAGAGTTAGTTATACAAAGCGGTTAAAAGTTTGGTGTTAGGGCCCAAAACTGTGTTTTTTAATTTGTGACACACCAAGGGTTTCGCCGGTATTTCCATCAGGGTGGATGTAAAAAAGTTAAAAATAATTGTTATATAAAGGTAGACCATGAACTATATTCTATTATATAGAATATCTGAAATATGAGGAGAAGCATAGTATTAGAGCGTGTTTAACATAATGTTAGAAAAAGCTGCATTTAAGGGTGATGAAAATAGAGGGTAAGGAGAAATTGAACTTTAAAAGGTGGTTAAAAAATATCAGAAATATTTACTGTATAGCGTATACCATAAGCAGTTGCATAGCTGAAATATAGGGTAGAGATAAGTTATAGTCAGGTCTTCAAAAATTTATATTGAGTGACAAATAAACAACAGCTTATACAGGATAGGTTGCAATATAAGGTGAAGTAGGGTTACAGTTATTCAAGGTTATTAAAAAAAAGTCGAATAAAATTGTTATATAGGGATGCGCATAAGTACTTTCAGTTTGGGTGAAATATATTCGGGATTGATGGATTTTCAGTTAAATAGGGTGGTTTAAACAAGTTAGAAATTTTTTTATTTAGGATAATCCATATGTTTCGTAAGTTATTTCTTTTCTTACGCTTGAACATTCCGTACGCGGGTGAAACCGCGGGTAACGGCTAGTATATACATATATTTAAACAGGGACATAAAAAGTTTCTGTTATGAATTAATAAAGCAATATTGCAATGTTAAAAATGTATTTTTTAGGTTTAGCAGCAACTTCAAACACAGTTTTACAGTACATATAATAGTTTCATGTTTGAAATATATAATAGAGCTATTTTTTATCTTTTAGGTCATTAATGTTATTATCGGTTGAAGTCGGTTAATTTAAAAAAAGTATTTGTATTCAACTGATATTTTATACCTAATTTGAAACATTGCCTCCGATTTCTACAGATTAATTATCGTGGATCAGATTATCCATTAATGTGTTTCATATTTGAAATAATTTATGGGCTTCTTTTTGATAACTCATTCGAGAAGGAGCAGATTTTTGTGAAGTTTTCAAAATTTCAGGTTTTTCATTAAAAAAAAATGCCTAAGTAAGCAAGAGGAAATGATAGGTTATTGGACGGAATAGTAAAGAATGCAGAATTTGACATGAACTTAGAAAGATATTTCCCTATTAAGAAAATTAACAACTGCTACTATGTCTATTTATTGCCAAATTTTAGGTTGTGAGTCCTTATTATATGCAATAACGTTAGTACAACTAAACTAACTGCAGAATCTAACATAACATGTGCATTGCTTAAAGTTGCTATTTATGAATCCGATATGCAACATTAGGCAATCAAAGTCCAACAGAAATATAATTAATAAATTGTTAAAATTTGTAAATTTGTAGATTATTAAACTAGCTCCTAAATTTGAGTTAATAAAGTTTTAATACTTATTTTCTTCTTAGATATGTGACACGCCAAAGGTTTGTAAAGATAATAATTGTAATATTTTACAATCGCATCCCTGCTCTAAAAAATGAGCTATCGGCCAACTAAGCTGTAATTTGGTGTATTTAATACTTTTTATGCGTGAAATAAAAGTTCTTATGCTGGCTAAGCCTATACTCCCCCACTCATAAGATATACTGCATACTGATTAGTTCGGTTCATTATAGCTCCCAGACCTTAATTTCGTTGGTAAAGGGTTACACAGGGAAACTCCTCTGATTCGTGGGGCCATCGCCCACAAATTAATTAGTTAAGTCTAGAAACAACATTTTTTAAAACTTCTATTTTATTCATCAGAATTTTCACCTGTCATAACTATACAATCTTTCCAAAGCTTTTCTGAACTATCAGCGTCTTTCTTATAGAACGATTTGAATTTTATCCCAATACAGGCTTCAGCCGCAGCTGTAAGCTCATCATCGAAGTCTTTTGCTGGTACATTTTTTTGAGATCTGAAAACAGATGGAAGTCAGATGAAGCCAGATCTGGTAAATACGGGAAGTATGAAAGCAATTAATTGTACTCGTAAGTCTTTCAATTTCACTGTAGTGTTCATCAACTCGTAGATATCTGCATTGTTCTTGGGAAACAGTCATTGTTTCTTCCTCGATTGCGGATTTTTTCGTCTGATGGCTTATCCAATTGATTTCCCCAAAATACAAAAGCAATCATCGTCTCTGCTGGCTTTAATATTATTGGACGTTTTGCCAATCCTTCGAGCTCCAAAAAATGTAAAATAAATTAAAAAAAAAAACGTTATTTTACTAAAAAGCAAGAAACAATACTTCTCTTGAAAAGTTGAATACTTATTTTGAAGTTGCATCCAAATTAACATTAAAATAAATAAGTATTTAGATATATTTGTGTATTTTAGTTTCCATGAGGTATTTAATTATTACAGAAAAATATGAGTTAATTTTGAGTTTTTTGAGGTTGCGTTTTGTTTAATTTCTAACTGACTTCAAAAAAGAAAGAGGTTCTCACTTCGATTATATTTTTTAAAATATTTATTACCTCAGAATTCAGTGAAGTGTACAGAAAATTCTTCCATTTTTTCCCATATATTATTTTTATGTGGTAAACTGTACCGTTAAATTTTACCAGCAAATCGGGAGAAACTTGTTATCTACCTTCTACGTCTATACTATTATAAAATTGTAAGTTCGTCTGTCTGTTTGTTCCTTTGTTTGTTTGTTTGTTCGGGCATGACTTACATGAACTGATTTTGTTGAATCTTCTTTTGTTGCAAAGCCTATAGTTTGACTTAAAATCTGGTATATATTTTATCTCCCTAAATTGACAGAAACGGTAGATATAGCGAAAAGACTTCTACCATGTTGGATAACACAATTACTCTGTTGGTTCCACAGCTAGCACCAAATACTAGATACTTGAATCAGCTTAGCTTTTATTCAAAATTCGGAATATGCCAATCTAACATGTTTCGATTTAAATAAATCAACTGATATATCAACCGTAATTTTACAGGGTGTTCTATATATAGTGTTATAAAGTCCGTGGGTCCATTTAAAATTATACAACTAATATTCACTTTCACTTTTCTAGAACTTTTATTTACATCAAATTATACATAACAGCTGATTCAAATCATAATAACATTACAATATACGCTCGTCGTCGCTGTCTAACTGATTGCCGCGATTATCGATCTCTTCTTTTAAAACCTGCATCGAAAACTCTCGTACAATCAATTATCAATTCTACAGCTGCCGAGCCATTTCGAAAACAATTTTTTGTCCTAAAAGCGATCCGTGTCGTACTGGAATGAAACCAGGGCCGGCTTAAGGAAATTTCTTTACAATAGGAAACTTAGAGTAGAATGACATGGATTTAAAATAATCTAAAAAAAGTTATATTAGATGTACTATAAGTAGCTGCATATATACAATGTGGTTGAAATAAGGGGGAGTGGAATTAGTTATACGGGGTGGTTCAAAATAGTTATATTGAGTGGGCTATAAATAAAAAAATAATAATAAAATATGGTTGAAATAAGGGTAGAATATTTATACTGGGTGGATAATTTTTTTTAGAAAAAAATGTGTCATGTAAGCAGTTAGGATCTTTGAATTATGTTCTTGAATTATTAAACTTATGCAAGGGTTGAAAACATGCTAGAAGAAGTTGTTTATACAGGGTGGTTGAAATATGAGATCGAGTGGAATTATGGTTTATAGAGTGGTTAAAAAATATTTTATATCCACAAGTAGTTGCATATATAGGATGGTTGAAATATGTAGCGGAGTATAATTATAGTTATACAGGTGGGTTTAAAAATATCTTAAAGAAATGTTATGATCTACAAGCTGTTCCATTTACAGGATTGTTAAAATATAGAGTAGAATTTTAAGGATACAGGGTGGTATAAAAATGTTAGATTGGGTGGCAAATATGTAGTTGCATATACAAGGTTGTTGAAATGAAGAGTGGGGTAACATTATAATTATACAGGGTGGGTAATAATTGATCGACAAATTTTGTTATATAGCAGTTGCATATATGGAGTACCTGAAATATAGGACGCAGTAAAGTTATAGTTACACAGTGTGATTCAAACAAGGTTTGAAAAAGTTGTAAATAAAGGGTACTTTAAATGAAGTGTGGAGAGAAGCGTAGCTCATAATCTGTTGCCCATATAGGATGGTTGAAATATAGGGTGGAGAAGTGTTATAGTTAAGTATTTAAATTTTTTATATTGGTTGACCAATAAGCAGCAGCGTATATAGGATATTTGTAATACATACAAGGTAATTAAAAAAAATTGAACAAAATTGAATTGAAACTAATTAAATTATAGTGTAAAATTAATTGAAAAGTGCGAAAATAAATGTGAATAAATGTTAAATAAGCCACTTCAGAAAAAATTAAGATTACATTCTATGGAGTGTGTCTCTTTAAGTAGAAAGTATAAGACAAACTTTCTTATTATTTGTATTAAGAAACAATATTATCCTCCAAAAAAGGATCTGAAACCTTAAATGTGATAATCATGGGTTCATGTTTTTTTGTACACGATATTTGTCAAAAACTAAAAGTTTTGCTTAAACATAAAGTACTTTTATAGCAATATTGAAATTTGTTTTAAAACAACGTTAATTATAATTGAAAATTGTAAACAATTATGTCAATAACTAACCGACTTAAAAGCATAGTAATGACACAAAAAATAATCAAAAATTAATTGAATATTTTAAACAAAAAAATACTATATGTATATGTACTATAAAATTGTCTTTGTAGTTTTATTGTTGGTGTCAAGCTTGAGAAATACGTATATTTTACACAGCACCCTAAAGAATTTTGTACATTAAAAAATTTCTGTTATTAATTATTAAAGCCTATCATATTGCTAGGTAAAACATATACGTTTCAGGCTTAAGACTTCAAAACAGTTTTATAGAATATCTAATGTATATATTGCTATATAGTCCGTGGGTTCAATTTAAAACTATGAAACTAATATTCACTATCACTTTTCTACAACTTTTATTTATTTCGAATATACAACAGCTGATTCAAATATCATAACAACCATTTTTCATATAAGCTCTTCGCTCCGTTTGTCCCTTTCCTGGAACAGCTCCTTTCCGAATAGGACCCTGGCTGGGGTCAGGCCTGTACTATTATGTACGGCAGAGCGATATGCCAACAGGAATAGGGGAATATGCTCATCCCAATCACGCTGACGACCTTGGATAGGTGTTGTTCCAAGGTCCTGTTGAATCTTTCCACCATTCCGTCTGACTGTGGGTGTAATGGTGTTGTTCTCGTTTTCCTGATCCCCAACATCGTGCAGACCTTCTGGAATACATTCGATTCGAAGTTACGCCCCTGGTCTGAATGTAATTCCATCGGGACGCCAAACCTGCTGAATAGTTGTTCTACTAGCACCGTCGCTACCGTGGTTGCCTCTTGGTTGGCTATCGCATATGTATCAGGCCATTTGCTGAAGTAATCCTTTGCGACCAGAATGTATTTGTTCCTCCTCTCAGACTCGGAAAACGGACCGGCGACATCGGTGGCAATTCTTTCAAAGGGGACGCCCACGTTGTACTGCTGCATTCTGCCCTTGGTCCAGGTCTTCGGGCCCTTACTGGCTGCACAGGTGGCACATTTGCGGCACCAAGCTCTGACGTCTTCAAAGTAATTAACCCAGTAGTACCGCTGGCGAACTTTGTCTAGGGTTTTATTCATGACCAGGTGGGCTCCGGTAATCCCATCATGTACTTCGGTCAGGATGGCTGGTACCTTTTTCTTCGGAACTACCAGTTGGGACTTGGTTTCTCGTCCATCAGCGCTTTCCCAAACTCGCTTGAGCATTCCATTGTCTACTCTTAGAGAGTCCCATTGAGCCCATATCGATTTCAGCACGCCAGAATATCTAGCTACCTCGTCCCATAGTGGCCTGGGTGCCCCTCTCGTTTTAAGTGACAAGATTGGTTCGATGTCTGGATCAGCCATTTGGTCCTGGATGCACTGTTCGGTTGTCCAATCTTCATTGGGCTGCACTCGGATCTGCCTGATAGAGATACCCTCTCGCTGTTCCGTCTCTGCTCTACAGGGTCTTCTGGATAGGGCATCGGCATTATTTTGCAAACGGCCGGCACGGTGTTCCACCTTGAAATCGTATTGCTGTAGTTTCTCCATCCACCTGGCCAGTTGTCCTTCCGGTGTCTTCATGCCCAGAAGCCATTTGAGTGCGGCATGATCTGTCCGGATTAAGAAATGACGACCATAAAGATATTTGTGGAAATGGTCTACAGCCCTTATTATTGCCAGAAGTTCTTTTCTGGTGACGCAATAATTTCTTTCGGTTTTGAGAATACACGGTTGTAGTAGTACTAGTAGTGTCTAAGATGAACTTGCTGGACTGTGTAGGAAAGGCTAGGATTGGGCTGGAACATAGTGCTGCCTTCAGTCGTCTGAATGATGTTTCGCAATCTTGATTCCAATGGAAGGACTCTTTCTCAGTGGTTTGCCGATGTAGAGGCGCAGCAATGGTGGCAAATCCCTCAACAAATCGCCTGTAGCAGAGCTTCGGAGTTCACGCTCTGGGGACTGGCCAATCACGGATGGCTTCTACCTTGTCTTCGTTGGTCGGATTCCTGACTTGGACACGACATGGCCCAAAAATTCTACTTCTTTTTGGAACAAGGAGCACTTCTTCGGGTTGAGTCTCAGGTTGGCATTATTAATTCTGGAGAATACTTCGCCCAGGTTCTTCAGATGGTCGTCGAATGTCTGACCCATGACTAGAATGTCGTCGAGGTAAACTAAGCACGTCCTCCATGTTAATCCGCTCAGTACATACTCCATTAGCCTCTCAAATGTAGCGGGTGCATTACATAACTGGAACTGAAACAGCCCTTTACTAGTGGAGAACGCTGTCTTTTCTCTGTCGTTTGCGTGTAGAACAACCTGCCAATATCCACTTTTTAGGTCTAGTGTGGAGAACCAACGGGAGCCTGCTAGTGTCGTCAAAGTGTCATCGATTCGGGGTAGTGGATAGCTGTCTTTCTTCGTGACGTCATTCAGCTTTCTGTAATCCACGCAAAATCGAGTGGTTTCATAGTTCTTTTCATTTTAGTTTATTTTTTAGTCCGTGGGTTCAATTTAAAATTATGAAACTAATATTCACTTTTACTTTTCTATAATTTTTATTTACATCGAATATACAACAGCTGATTCAAATATCACAACAATTTTTCATATAAGCTCTTTGCTCCACCAACTCACTGCTGCCAGGATGGGTCCTCCTTTTAAAATCAGCGTCGAATTCTCTAGTATAATCCAGTGTCAATTTTACAGTAGTCGAGTTATGATCGAGATAAGTTTTTCTCCCGTCCGAACCTTCTAGCTTTTTTTTTATATCCCAGCGATCATTGTTGTACTGAAATGAAACAGGATCGGCTTTGGTAAATTTCGTAACAATATATTTAAATATCCAATTGAGTTGTACTTTATCTTTTAGGGTAATTTTTTAAATTATACCTAGAATTTGCATAATTTTTCTTTCATGTAATTTTCTAATTAATTTGTCCTAATTCTATTGAAACTTTCTTGTAACAATGTAATATATTTGTTTATCATTTATGAAAAAATAATTTCTGTGAGCAGGTTGACCTTATGGAACTTCACATCTTAGTTTAAAACATCTTTAACGTACTTTTAGTTGATGCAATGCTTTTTACGGATCGTGTATAAATTTGTGATAAATAAAATAAAGGCAGCAGGGAAATGGTTATAGCGTCTGGCTTTGGCTCGAATTAAATACTTGTTTTTCAAAGTGAAAAACGTCAAGAATGCATCTTAACATCAATCCCTGGTTAACACAACTTGTCGTCTAGGCACGTTGGCGAGACGCCACATAAAAAAGGAATATAAAAAAGCACTGGAGACAAACCCTGTTTACCATTTTAAATTAAGGGAATTGTTCTGCTGTGGTGTGTGGCGAATAAAGCCCATACATATATTTCAAGTCATTACCTCTAGAAAATTTCAGGATTGAACGTTAGACAAAAGAATTCATTTTGTGTCCTTCAGCATTAAGCCTTTCATACTCTTGTGTAGTGAATTTGTAAAACGAACTTAAATTAATCAATTAACTATTTACTTGTCTATGAGACTTTTTTATTTGATTTTAAAACTTGGCCCATGAATAATGATGATGTCGAAGAGATAAACTACCTTATTTTCATAACTTTACTTATGCTTTATAATAAACTTTGAAACTTAGAGTTTGAATTAAATTACGTCACGAATTTCTTTGTTTTAATCTGCTTCTTCCGATTTTTTTACTAAAAAAATTGAACTCCGAATTCTATAGTATATAAAAGTAAATTACTACTAAAAGTATGCATTAGTGTTTGAAAAAGTATCTTATAGTCTCAAATATTTGGAAATAAATTCCCCAACTTACCCACTTAGCATTAAATTGATTCAATTTATACAAAAGTCATAAAAAATTGTTAGGCAATTAGCATTTTGAATAAGTCATAAAAACTTTAAAACTTATTTTCAAAATACTTTATATAACGCATCTAATCGAACGCTGAATAACATATTTTTATTTATTTTGTATATTTTTTTAATATTTCCTTGTAGAGGTACAATATTAACAACCTCTTCATTATTAGAGTTTTCATTTAAGACGTGGTGGGGTATTGTAGGTACAAATGAACATGTCAAAAACACTGAACGCTTAGATCATATTTTAGCTAAGGTCATTTACGAAAATACACACAAAATTAATAGTAGAGCAAATCTAACATCAACGTATTCAAAGAGTAAAACATGACTAATTGGCATAAAGTTCAACATTTATTAAGCATGTGTTTTTCTTTTTTAACGTCAAAAAATCGTTAGCAATTTCGTTTCTTGCCTTTTACTCGAAATCTACCCATTAAGTCGTATTTGTTAATATCAGTAATACTAGAATAAACGATTTTACGGCTAGATTTCGTATAAAAGCAAAAAAACTAAATAGCTATGATTTTTTGAGGTTATTTAGTTAAAAAAAAACGCATGAGTAAAATATGTTGAATTACATGACAATTAGTCTTATTTAAAGCTTAGAACCCGTTGATGTTAGGTTTGTACTGCTATTAATTTTGTCATCAAAATGCCTTATTTCTGAACTATTTAGCCACCTCCGACACAACTAGAAGTCTACCAATGAGATTAATTCTCGAGAAGAATTGTGCAAAAGTCAAACAATAAATGGAAATCGCAAATATTCGTATTTTTGTATCTGAAAAACATATATTTGAACTAAATTGCAGGACTTAAAGGACTGTGATAGAATGTTATATAGGAAATGTAGAGAATTGCAACCATATTTAACATAATACAGATTCGAAGGACATAATCCAGTTAAGAAGCATATATTATTTAAGCAAAGTAAATATATGGATTTTAGGCGAATGACAAAGGAAACGCGAAACATAAGAAATGATCCTCGAAACAGTATGAGACTAACAGAATAAGATATTTATTTAGAAGACAAATAAAAAGAAAGAAATAACAAAGGAAACTTATAGTCAAAATATGCACCAAGGCTAATATGACCGTGCATCTTTCAATTGTCTGGTAACTGTGTAAGCTAATAGTATTCTATATTCCTCTTTCAGTTATCAGAGCATATTTTTCAGTTCACTATATTCTTCTTCTTCTTTTAAGGTTGTCCCTCTCGGGACGGGGCTTGGCTTCCATCTTGCGATCGCAATAGCCAGTTACCCGTGATATACTTACGCAAATTTTACTTCTTTTTCTAATTCTCTGTTTCACCTTGAGTCCAATGTATTTTAAAACACTGTCTATTGAAATGGAAATGAAAATTTATTCTTCAAAATGAAAAAGTTTATGATTATCTCGATTATGTACAAAACTATATTTACAGGGAGGGCAGCCTTGGACCTCCGCCTTTTTCACTAAAACTCACACAAATATTTAATTTCCTGAGAGTCTTTAATCATTTTTTAAGCGTCGCTGCGGATTCTAGATGCATTGATCAAAAATTCACTATTTGACTTTCGTAACCCTAAAACGCCATCTTAGCCGGAAGTCTCTTCGTTACATTCAAATAAAATATATTTTTGCTACATCACGTTTTAGTTATAAATAAATAAATGAAGTTACATTAAACGAAGTACTTAGTTCATTTTCTACAATCATAATGATGGTACATCACAAAGTGTTGGCTTCTACTATTAACTATTTAGTTAGTATGTTTCATACCGATGAGAATGGTATATGAAAATCATCTTTTGAAGAGGATTTTTAGTAAAAGAATGCAAGAAAATAATTCATTCATCAGTTAAGTGCTCGGGCAAATGCTGGCCACATTGGCAGTATAGATAGGGAGCTAATTACAAAGTCCTTTACAGACACTAGCAGCTGCTTTGATTACAATTACTCATTGAATGAATAACTCATTGAGATAATCAATATGGGGAGTTTCATAAGGGGAATATATCGATTTTCTTGTATTTTAATCACGCATGATACAAGAAAATCTGTAACTTATTTTATTATTCGACATTCTGTTACAAAACTGTGCCAAACGCTGATACTTAACATTATTATTTGTTACTTGTTTTGCTTGAAAATAATTTCTAATATAGTGTTATTAAATATGAATTCATTATTTAATTACATTTAGTATCGTTTTTACTGTGAAATTATTTAAGTAAGATAGTATTATAGAATGAAACTTATATTTATAAACAAATTGTCTATGAGTTTAATCCTTTGAGCTCATTATTGACTCCCAAAATTCCAAATTATATACTTTATAAAAAATGAAAAAACATTTAAATGTTTTTTCCCTCTTCGCTACTTCTCCTTTCTTTGCATGAGGAATCATTGTTATTAATTTTATCTTCAGTAATTTATCATCTCTTTTTAACTCTGCTTATCCTTGGCGGTTACAATCATGGGCACAGAGTAGAGCATTATTCGAAGATCCTATACAGTGTGGAACAGCCAAATGGAATATATTCTATAGCGAAAAAAGGAGGGCTTGTAAGGAAAAACGCCTAGACACGTCGATTTGTATGTTTGAAGGCGTATTTGTTCGACGAAAAAATTATATAGGGTATGTCATCTGACAGTGGCCAATACCAACTTTCTTATTTTAATGCAAGCCTCTGTATATTATTTATTTTTTGGATTCTCCAGAAAATTCTAGAGATGATTCATGTATAATGTCCTACACATATTTTCAACTGTTTCAGAAGTAATAAGTGTTTTCAGATTTATTATAAAAATTAACATTAAATAAAGACAATTATTTTATTTCACTAATTCGCTACATTACACTCAATACTGATTTGAAAAAAAAAAACAGTTTTGTTTATTTTCGTCAAAATTCATAGCCTTAGTATCTTGTTGTCTGCCTGCATGACAGTGGTGATCAGTGTCAGTGCTATTGTCGTTTCAATTTCCTAATAATATCAGAAAAATGCTCCATTTAACAGAAATGCACAAAATAACCATTCTACAAATGATTAGTTATGGAGCTAACATCCGGACACAAATGGAAGTTTCTCGCTTATTTCAGGAATATTTACAAATTTGCCCCTGTATGCCAGGGAACCATTAGCAAAATAGAAAAGCAGTTTCGCGAGCTTGGTCATGTAAAACATATAAAAAAAAGTAGCTGCCAATGCTCTAAGTCCGGGGTGGCCAACCGGTCGATCTGTTAGTCCAATCGATCGTGGCCAAGCAAAAAATATAAATAATTAGACCAGACTGCGCAACGAAATTATCAACTACCGCAGCATCATCTTGTATCATTTTTCAATAGCACACACACCCATGCGCGAGCCCAGGAACTAGATTTGCACTTCAGAAAATTTTACTGATGAACACTTCCAACCCCCTTGCCATACACCCCCTGAGACTTAACTCAGGTCCTCACGCTAACGCAGTTTTCCTTCTGTATAATCGCTGTCTTCTTATTGGGATAGCTTGGCTTTGGATTGGTTCCATTGCTTTACCTTATTGGTACTACAGCAACTGTCTTATTTGTGTTACGTGGCTCATTCTTTGCTATGACATATAGCTAATTGTACCCTTCTCTGGGCGTCCACGTTGTCGTCGTTTGTTTTGTGGGTGTGTGTTCTTCTGTCATCTCTTTGTTTGGTAGGTTGGTTTCCCCCCGGCCCCCCTTGTTGTCTCCTGAATAATAAATATTGTTATCTACTTCATTTTTTACTTACCTGTCCTCTATTTCTGGGCTTCTTCGTCCTCTTCCCCTTCGCAAAGGCAGAGCTGGTTCTTAGGCCGTTTGTATCTGTCAATAAATCTGGGGTCATAGTCTATTAGTTGTCGTAGGTGAAGGTTTGGGTGCTGTTCCAGTTTGACGTAAGCCTCTCTGGCCCTCCTCTTCATTTCCGCAAGCACTGGTTGGTGTCGTAAATTGTTGAAAATCACCGTGTTACGAACGAACCAGGGTGCGTCGACTCCGAGGCGTAGGCATAGTTTCTCCTGCCTTTGGATGGCCTGCCGGTTGCTCTTGCTGGTGTGTCCCCATACTATTGAAGCATACGTCAGCATTGGCAAGATGACCGTCTTGATGAGAGTCAGCTTGTTTAAGAGTCCCAGCTTGCTTTCTCTTCCTATTAAGGGGTAAAGTTTGGCACGGGCAGCCCGGACTTTATTACGAGTCTCTTGGACATGCCGCGTGAAAGTCAACCCCTTGTCGATGATGACTCCAAGGTATTTGAATTAATTTTTTCAATCGCTGTTCCTTCACGGTATTTATTCTCTATTCTACGCAGTTTAGTGTTTTGTTTTCGGCAAGCAATGCCCAATAAGCGGGAAGCGTATGGGTTGCGGGGGAGGGGCGTGTGTCAAGTATCAATCCGTACCGTGTCACGTATCAGTTAGTCAGTTGACAGTTGACGACATTGACTACTGGAGTTACGTTTCGACTGTTACCGATATAAATCACGATTAGACTCTGTATCACGCAAGCCTCATAGTGGTAGCAGACTTCGAAATTCCCTTTCAGAAAAATTGAGAAGTTGGTTCAATTCATAAGTTATCCAATTAATGATGCTATTGATCATAGTAATATCTATGAATTGGCTACAAAATTTGCAGATACATTTCAAATGGAGCACATGATGTTACAAAACGAAATTATTACTCTGCGCTGCGACATATTTCTAAAAGCAAGATCATCCGCAAGTCAAGATTTCTGAGCATTGGTTTCTAACGAAAAATATCCAAATTTACAAAAATTGAACTACTTCATTCTTGTTTTGTTTCAACATATTTATGCGAGTTAGCATTTTCCTACTTAAAACAAACAAAAACAAAATACCGTTCTCGCTAGACAGACGCTCATACATTGGATTCTTTACGGTTGGAAATTACCTACTACAAACCTGATTATACTGAACTAGTGGAAAATGCTCAGGCGCAATGCTCACACTAATATATAGGACCGATATAATGTTAAGTAAATTTAAGGAAATTAAATGTGAAACTACTAAGACTGGCCAATAAAAAATACATGTTTGTGTACTAAACTATGATGTTTCATTTAAGGTTTCAAGAAGTATGTACTTGGTAGCTCGCACAGGGTTTCGTTAGTAAACAGTAGATCTTAGGTCTAATCAAGTTGGCCACCCTTGCTCTAAGTGATAATACGAAATTGGATATTATGCTTGAGTTTGAAGAAAACCCACATAATGCTGGTCGAAAGCAGCCCCATTGTTCAACGTTAGCCGCACAAGAATTTTTCGAGTATTAAAGGAAAGCAAAATGAAATCATGGAAAACGATTTCGATAGGAGAACGAATTTCTGTGAACAAATGATAGTAATGTTAGATAACAATGTGATCCAATTAGAAAATGTTTTGTTTTCTAATGACAGCACATTTACACTTCACGGTCATGTTAATCGTTAAAATTGCCGCTATTGGTTTAATGAGAATTCTCAATGGATGACAGAGAAACATACGCTGAAAAAGTTACTGTTTGGGCAGAAATTGTTGGAAATCATATCTTAGGTACCTTTTTCATTGACGGCAACTTGAATGGAGATAAATATTTAGAACTGCTCCAAAATAATGTCGTGAAAACTTTGACAAACTTATATCGTGATCCAGTATACCCACAAGTTCCTGCCAATACAATATGATTTCAGCAAGGTGGAGCACCGCCCCATTACGAAATCAATGTCCGGCAGTACCTGAACCAAATTTTTCCAAATCGGTGGATTGGGAGGCGCGGATCGATATAATGGCCAGCACGATCTGGGGGGATATGTCAAAAGTACTGTATACGAAAGTAAACCCCTCAACTTAGGTGACCTAAAAACACGAATCACGTTTGCGATTAGATCAGTCACGCTTGAGATGTTGAGTAACGTTAGAAGACATTTCTATACCAGATTAGCATGTTGCCAAGACGTTCGCGGCAAGCATTTAGAAAATTTCTTACATTAACATTAATTTTTTTTGTTATTTTTTATATTATTAAGAAAAAATCAGTATTAATACGTATTAGATTTTTCGTGTAATGTAGAGAATTTGTGAAATAAACTAATTTTTTTTAATGTTAATTTTTGTAATAAATCTGAAAATACTTAATATTTCCGAAACAGTTTGAGATAGGTGTAGGAAATTGTATATGAATTATGTCTAGAATTTTCTGAAGAAATAAAAAAATAAATAATATACAGGGGCGTGCACTTAATATAAGAAAGTATATAAATAAAAAAGTGCGCATTTCAAAATACAAATCGACGTGTCCAAGCGTTTTTCCCAACACACCCTCCTTTATTCGTTATCAAATTTATTTCATTTGGCTGTTCCACAGTATATAAGTGTGTTGTATGTCCTTCCATAGTTGATGAATAATCAATTTTGAATAAATCAAAAAAATGTAGTCTGATAAAACAACACCATACCGCTTTGTAAAAGTTTTTCAGCACCATCTATCAGTTGTTGTAATACTAAACGTAAAAAGTACTTTAGTAAAAATGGTCTTTTATGTGATTTCTTTGTGAAATACCAAATTTGATACGACATTTTATTAATTCACTGGATAAAGGGATACAGCTGCATTAGCGGAATGTAATCATTTTAGGATAGATACTTAGATTAAATGCATTAAATATGCACATCTTATCATTTGTCACAAACATAAATATGTAAACATTTCAACGGAATCAGTCGTAATGGCCATAATGGGTTGATTAAAAATCGATTATTTAAACTCGAATGATTTTAATAGTCGAATGATTGCTCGATTCATACGTTTATGATTCTAACGATTCTCTCTTGTTTTATTCTCATATCCTTAACCTTTGCTACGTGTCAGCGGCTGCCATGTGTGTGAACATCTAAATTTAGATAAATCTATATACTATATTTAAATATTAAAATTTATTTCTGAACACTGATATTAATAATTAAAAGAATAATATAATGTTTCTTAATCTACATTACCATCCTGTTCCTCAAAATTACATCGCAGTGCAATAATTATACCTGAAAATATAGTGTATACCTATATATTTTTTCTGTCCAATGAAAGACCTAAACAACAGACTGCATAAGAGCGAGAACTAACGAAAGTGTCTCTATATGAACGCCGAATCGTAGAAAAGCACTTCATGAATACAGCCCCTTTTCATCCCCTCAAAATAGAATAGTTTGAAAAAATGCATAATTTAATTATGAATTATAAAGTTTGAAGCAAATCAGACGAAACAAAAAGTTGTATTCAAAGACCCTCCCTCCAGGGTCCCATCTAATCTATATCAAAATTCATCATCATCGTTTCAGTGCTTTAGGTGTGAAAGCCTAACAAACAATATTAGGATTCCCCTATAACAGAAAGGCAACAAATTTAAACAGGTGATTAATATTTAACTTATTTATCATTATTTCATGTTTAACACCAATATTTTCTCCAAAGTTCTCACGTACTTCGTACTCTGTTTCTAATCTGCTCGAACCATAGGGACTCAGTTATGTAAACTTCTACCGCTTTGCTTGGCCATTCATTCTAAATGATTTATTCTTTTCAGAAGAAAAATGCAGGAGTTTTAGAAGCATTATTCTATTGTTCAGTTGTTAATGGAATTTGTAATAAACTGCAGATCGCTTGTACAAATATTCTTTACTCGTATTCACTCGGCATTTTTCCCAGTTCGAGGGGATTTATTTACAATTAATTTGGAAATGCTTTTCACAGAAATGTAAATTACTGTTTTATGGGCCGATCGAGTACATAATTCACAGTTAAGTAAATCCCATTTCGGTCACTCTAGATGTGTAAAACGAATGAACCTAGACAGAACCATCAGTGATAACCATTAGCAAAGTGTAATTTAATTGTTTTCGTTTATACCCATGTCGCTAAATCTAATATTAAATGTTATATAAAGGCATTTAAAAATATATAATGCCTTAGAATAGTAGAGGTAAATATCTACACGACTGATATGTTTATTTCATATTTTTATAATGCGTCTTCAGTAGCTGAAGGCTAATTTCATCGAAATAGTACATTGAAAGAAAAATCACATTCCAAGTAAAAAATGCAATGTTTCTAGATTAAGCAATTAAAGAAATGTATCACAGTTCGATTTTTACCGTCATGCATATTTTCGGAATTAGGTTTATTTAGGTTTATTTGAATCTACAGAATAATATTATTAAGATTGTACACTGATGCCTCTGCAGTGGTGGTATCAATAAGGGGATGCAGGTGAATTCTCTGAATTATATTATTAATAATTTTTTACAAGTATTTTTTTCTTATTGGTAGTTCCCCCCTAGTAACAATTAAGTTACCTTTCTGGTACCTTTTACTTAATTGCTCGAAAAATGAAATTAGGAAAAGAATACGTGCAGTCACAAAGAAAAAATATTCCATTTTCTACTAGTCAATTTTATGCAGCTAATATGTAGTCATCCACAACTGATGGAAATATGAAACGGGTGGCGCATTATAACATTAACAGAGTTGTCTTCTAAACGTTGTTTGTGGCATATTCTTGATTACTTTTATGTTTTTTTGGGCAATAACACCACAATAGAAATAAAACGACGTATATTGCAGGAATACCGAACGTTTCAAAGTCTATTCTGACTTCATTGTCAATGGCTTTATATTTATTGATATATCTACATCAATATTAATATTATTTCTATTGTGGTGTTATTGCCCAAAAAAACATAAAAGTAATTAACAGAGGTTCCATAGATGAGCAAGAACAATCACTTACTGAATACTGCTTTTATGTTTTACGGTTTAGCAACGAAAGATTCTCGAAAAGTTGCATTTGAAGCAACAGTTATAAACAAAATTAGAACGCCTCTGTCACGCATTGTAAACCAAATTGCAGATATTAACTGGTTAAAATCTGCCATAACGTACTTTCTATCTAGAACAACTGCTTTTAATAATAAAACAAATGTTTTTCATAATCTGCAAAAAGTTTATGAAAGACATTCTTCACCTGTTAATGGTTCAGAATGTACCATCTGGATGAGATGGAAATGTCAACAGTACATAAGCCCCAAAAGGTGAATAGTCTTAACATTATGTTAAGAATATTGGGCAAACGAGGCACCCTAGCAACAACTTGCTGCATTATCAATGCCACTGGTACTTCTTAGGGTTCCATATATACAATATACGGATATCCTTATAATATCACTATGGATTTGTCTGAGAAAGTAGGTCTACAGATTTGTCAACTAGTATTCCAGTATAATATGTTGTGTATTTTTTGTTGTACTTATCTGTTTTTTTTGTGACGTTTCGATTCCTTATGAGGAATCGTTGTCGAACAATGTTTGGTTGAATGTTTTGCACTATATTCGCTTGACTTTTTTTGGTAATGTCAATTGACTGATTAATTGACCTTTTCACAGTTAATCCTGCGGGAGAGTTTTTTTCTATAAGAGGGCAACTAGTGTTCCGGGCAGTTTCCACAAACTGCCCTTAGATACTACACCTTGATATTCAAGTACATAACTTATCTGTATTTTTCAGAAACCATTGCGAGGAGAGAAAATCCCAGATGAACATTCAAAATAATCATTTACCTCCTCGATCATTTAGAAACTACTTAAGAATACTCTCTATTGTCCGCCGATTGACAATTTCTTACACAACACGTTCGGAAGATCGTGATAACAATCTATATACTATTATAAAAATGTCAGTGTGTTTGTTTGTTCGGGCATCACCTAAGAACTACTGAACTGATTTTGCTGAATCTTTTTTGTTGTTGCAAACCTATAGTTTGACTTAAAATCTGGTAGACATTTTATCTCACTAAATTGACAGAAACGGTAGATATATCGAAAAAACTTCTACCATGTTGGGCAATACAATTACTCAATTGGTTCCACCGGACGCACAAAATATAGGATACTGTATAGAACATGAGATTTTGCATTTATGTAATATCTGAAATATGAATCGAAGTAAAAGTATAGTTCATACAGTGTGATTAAAACAATGTTAGAAAATGCTGCATATAAGGGGTGGTTGAAATACTTTCAAGGGTGGTTCAAAAGTAGTTATATAGCGTAGACCATAAGCAGTTGCAAATATAATATAGTGAGTGGGCCAGAGTTATGGTTAAGTGTTTAAGAAATGTTATATTTGGTGGCCTCTAAGCAGATGTACAACAGGGTGGTTGAAACCTTTTGTAGAGTAAAATTATGGTTATACAGGGTGGTTCAAAAATAAGTTGTAACGTTTGACAAATTGAAAAATGTTACTTTCGTCTCCTTAAGTTGGTCTATGACCTTAATGTGCACCATCCTAAATAATAATCAGAAGTGCTCTGATAATGATATGTCTGTCACTGAATGCCCAAACTAACACATGCTCGAATTCTGAATCACACTTGTTCGACATATTTATCTAAATTCTACACTTTTTTCGCAATACTAAAAGAGTAGAGAAAGAAACGAATCTTCAACCTATTTTTTTAGTTTATATAAGGCAATTAAATATTCATTGGCCACTTGATAGATATTTTATTCTAGCTTCCCTTAAATAATGTTTACTTGATTTTTAACTCTATTTCTTGCCCTAAGAAATCATTAATTTAATGCTTGAGTAATGCTTCCAGTCTAATTTCTTTTGTCTTAACGGTTGGCTTAGAAAATATAATATTCCTCCTTTTATGCTTTTGACTATTGTAAAGAGTTTGAGGGTTAAAAATTGGGTACCCTGTGTATATTCCGAAATTAACATATATATGGAAAATAAAGGCGAGTGTAGAAGTAAACCACGGGTCAAAGCATAATGCTACATTTCAGAGAACTGGCCTGGATTAAAGGGAGTGTAGGAATTGGTAATAGTGAAATTTGTGAACAGTGTAAACTAAGCTAAATAGAGTTGAAAAAATACAGTGGATGTGGTTTGAGCGTATGGTGTGGATGAATGATGACCGGAACGGTAACATTTGTGAGAAATGGGTAATGACAAAAAAGAAAGGGGAAAATCTAGTAAAACTGAGTTATGGCGCTTGTTTGAAATTGAAAGCAATGTACACATTTACAGCGAAACCTTTACATCATAAGGTTGGCGAAAAATTATAAATGGGGGTCAATGAGTTTTAGAAGGGAAATTATCATAGGCAGAATATGTAAGGTAGAACTAAGTAATATTCTACTGTATTTTTTGAATTATTAGATTTCCATGCCTTACAAATTTCGGTACTAAAGCTAAATGTTAACAATTTGTTTGAATTTGAACTTTGAAACGTCAGCGCTGTTTATCGCCATATGTTTATAAGCTACTAATGGGCATCCATTACTATTTAACCGACTTCCAAAAAGGAGGAGGTTATCAATTCGTCGTCACGTTTTTTTATGTATTCTCAGTGATTGGCTTGCAAATTTGATGATTTAAACGGCATTGTATTAAATAATATTACAGAAAGGTCCTTATAATTTTGTATAACGTGACATTTACAGTTTTCCAGAAAATCAGAAAAAAACGGTAATTAAGAGGATTACATTTCAGTGAATTGCAATAAATAATAAAATTAAATTTTATTCTACAAAGAGATATTCCAACTTGATTCCTTATAATTATCTATAACGTAAAATATAATGTTTTTCCAAAAATCGTAAAAATATTTGCAAAACACGGTAAACATCAAAGTAAATGTCACATTTTCATCATAAATAAATAAAGTTTCAATGTCAAGATATGCCATGAAAGTATATCGTACAGGGTCTTTGTAACGGCTTTCATTGCAGTCGAGTGAAATGGCACAAAATAGTTCTATTAGTGTATCGAAAATAAAAATTTTTAGGTGAGCGATTTTTTTATTTGGTCTACGGTGTGTGCGTGCATCGAAATTCAAGCAGCAAGCAATGTGCGCAGTTGGAATATTGGACGCGAAGTAAAATTACAGTTAGACAGGTGGGTTCAAAAAATCTTACAAATAAATGTGATATAGGGTGGTACATAAGCAGTTCCATATATAGGATGCTTGAAATATAAGTTGAAAGAGAATTAAAGTTATACAGGGTGGTTCAAAAAATGTTTTATTGGGTGACACATAAGTAGTTGCGTGTACAAGGTGGTTAAAATAAGAGCCAGTAAAACTATAGTTATACAGAGTGGATAAAAAAACTTAAAAAAAGTTATTAAATGAGCATATGCAGTAAGGATATTCGATAGGGCAGTGGGTTAAAAAAATGTTAGATGCAATTCCATATACAGGATGATTGAAATATAAGGTAGAGTGTAATTTTAGTTATACAGGGCGGTTAAAAAAATCTTATATAGTGTGGACCATAAGTAGTTGCATATACTTGGCATATTGAGCGAAATTAAATTATGGGTATACAGGGTAATTTAAACAATAGAAAAATAGAAACAGTCAATATGGTGAAGAGATTAATACTTATACAGAGCGGTTGGAACATCGTGTAAAGTTGAATTATGATTGTTCAGGGTGATTTAGAAAGTGATAGACAAATAATTTATACTGGGTGACCAAAACACAGAAACATATACACGGTGGTTGCAATATAGTGTGAATTAGAGTTACACTTATAGAAAGTAGTCCAAATAATAAAACAAATTAAAAAATATGTGGATAAATATAGTAAAAAATAGAAATTACAGAAGGAGAGATATGAATACGCTAAAATAATCAATTGTAATGTACCTTATTTTACATAAAAAAAGAATATATGTCAGAAAATAGTTATGGATTGCACTCGGTTTCTAAACGGTTTTTATTTTAGTCAGTTGAAGTCGGTTGTTTTTTGAATATAAATTATTATCATTAAAGTGTTAGTATTTGCGAATGTTTTCATGGGAATTTCCTTCCCCAGGCTCTCCCTCTGCAACAGGTAAGTGTTTGCAGTTTGTTTTAGTTAACAAATTTCAGACATATATCTCTTACAGAATGAGGAGTGAGAAGAAAACATCTCAATCAAACTTTCATTTTGCAATTTACATTTTTAATACATACCTATAGAGCCATTGAAGTTAAAATCGACTTTGAAACGTTTGGTTTTTTCGTTCAATATACAGCTTTTTATTTCAATTGTGGTGTTATTCCCAAGAAAACATAAAAATAATCAAGAATATGCCACAAATCACATTTAGAAGACAAAAGCATGTCAGTCAATAGATGCAATATGCTAGTTAGTTGCACTTTTTGAGAGCTCTGAAATAATTATTGTTAGTAGTTATTTTATCGCTATTTTATAGAATAGCAAAATATAAAGACGTAATAAGATAATTTGTATACTTAAATAACAAACACTCATTTTTGTAACCAAACTCGTAGAACACCTGGAAATATTATTGATATAAATTTTAGTGACTGTACTAACACCATATATATTTTTAGAATTGTTATTGTTACAAGATTTAATTTAAAATTCACGCTGCCACTTTTAAAAGGGTTCCAAAAGAAACAGTTATTCTGGCACAAAACAATCAAGGTCATAAAGTTCTTTTCTAAGAACGAAATACTTTGGTCATGAGAAATCCAGCGTTTTGTTCTAGAAGGAAGAAAATCTTATTTATATGCATTAATAAAAGAGTGACGAAGAATATTAGTCGATATGTTTTGAGTAACCAGCGATTTGTCAATAGGTATTAATTTGCTTTATTTTACGTACGAGTGTAAACAAACCACGATTTATTTTAGAGCTTAAATTGAGTTCGTTGAACCCAGCAAGGTCTTACTACAACCATAAAACGTGAATAACAGAACATATTGGAAGTTTTTGATCAACTAATGTAATCAGTAACCGAAAGTAATGAAGCAAGTAACCAGAGAATACAGATTGTGGAATCAAATATAAAAGAGAGGAAAATACTAAAAATTTTATTTGATAGTCTCGATAACAAAACAGCCAAAGTACTAGACGATTGTAAAAGTGTACAATTGGGTTAACCAAAAGACTTACAGCTAGAAAAGTATCAGAACACTGTACCAAATGATACTTTAAATAAACACCCACCTTTGATAGCAGCTGATCTCGGCCTATGACAAGTTAAACAAGATGGATCGCTAAGAAAAGTTGACTCCTCTTGGAATTACCCTATATCATTAGAAATTCTGCAGAACATCGTGGTAGAAAAATCATTTAGTCAGGTATGTCAAGTACAATTTTCGGAGAATCTGCAAGAATTTGAAGTAGACATTGGATGGTTAATACAACTATCATATCTAGATCTCCCAGAAGTCATAAAACACAATTGATTATTTAATATATAAGAAATCCTAGAGATACTGGCATAAAGAAGAGTATTGAAGCCCTTCTACGTGGTTCTGAAACATGAGTATGCCACTAATTTAAGTTTTGTTACAAGTTTTTAAACTTATATATATCATCATCATTTAACATACCATATATATATATATATATATATATATATATATATACTATATATATATATTCCATCGTATTTAAACCCTCCAGTCTTTACTTAATAGCTAAATTTATTGGTGACATCATTCTGTTTTTCCACGTGGCCAATTTACGTAAACACCCTTAATGCTTCACCTCATCGCCTAATTCCTTTCAGCGCTCCCGAAGTGCCATAACAATAGCATTCCACTTGCTTGACAAGAAAATATGAAAGAAACGAATCCAGCATCTTCAAGTGCTTGAGATAATTAATAAATAATTAGAGTCGTAACAAATAACTGAAGCTGACGGCACACGAAGCTACAAATTCGTAAGTTGATATATCTTGCTCCGGAAAATCCGTGACTAGAAATTATAATGGACTATTATATTCTGAAGTAATTCATGTTGAACAGGTAACTTTTGAAACAAGGATTACGAAATTTTACGTGGAAATGAACAATGAGACTTTCTCAGAGAGAATAACGAATTGACTTGGGTCTTAACGAGTTTTGTAAGACATTTTGCAACACAGAGACAGAGACAAAAAATAATAAGTCTTTAGTAGGAGTTTATTCAAATACGCTAAAACAGATTAAATTTAATCTACTGGAATGGAAGGACTACGAACAGACCGTGAATGATGTTATATAAAATATATTCATAGATTTTAACTAAAGGAAATCTCTTCCTATTCTATAAAATGTCAGAGCTTTGGCTCAGATCATTTTTAAACAACCTTTTCGTTCAGTGGAATTTTTATTCCTTAGTAATTATCTGTAACTTTGGACAACATGCGGGAAATAGTTTTTGTATGAGGTAACCAGTAATGCGAGAAATTTTTCGACATTACTCCTACTACACGCAATGCAAATTTCAAATACTTAGCTGTTACAGAAAATGTGGAGAGAAGACTCCAATGAGCAGAGAGAATAATCAAGGACCTCCTCAAAAATCATTGCGAACTTACTTTTTGAAACTTGGCCCACATTTACATATACAAAAATAGTTGAGTAAGGTATTGAAATGCAAACATTGTTTCTAGACTTCGTTTCGACCGACCGACACACTTTGACCTTGAAATACTCATACAACTCTGTTCTCTGTGTAAGAAACATTGACCGGGTTATACAGGGTTTTTGTAGAAGGTTCGCCAAACATGGAGGGCAGATAGGTCGGCTCATGTGCTATATTATGTAGCCCATATAACATCTGGATAGCTTAAGGTTTTTGTTTTTTTTATTTTTTTTAATTCCCAGATTTATTCATATAAACTTTTGTAACTTATTTATTTTTCACTGTAACTTCACCCAAGAAACTTAAATCTAATCTATGATGTTTGTATGCTTTTCAGTCGATATGTGACAGAAATAAGTGATTGAAAAAATGATATGACCACAAATGGCTACTTCAGCACATTACAAAAAAAAGAAGTACATCGAGAACTTCGAATGCTTACAAAAACTTCTCCACTTTAACCCATTTCCAGCGATGTATCACTAGTTTCCACCGCTACGGATGCAAACATGTAATTTTTTTTCGACTGCTACAGTCGTAGCCTATAGTCGCATCTCATCCCACAATGTTTCAAAAGCAACATTTATTCTTTCTCTTAAAAGCTCTTTGGTTCTATTTCTATCTCCAAAACGAGTTGCATGGCCCTGCCCCATACAAAAAAATCAAACTGAGTCAGATCTGGGACCTTAGAGGCCAAGCGATTTGAAACGAATTGTCCAGGAACTCTGACAGTTCGATTATTATGTGCTGGATACCATCGGTTTGGAATATGGATGGTAGAGACAACGATAAAAACTATTTAAATTAAAAAAGTGTCCATCTGAACGCATTAAATCACAAGTGTCACTACTTGTGGTTTAATGGTGGTGAAGAAAGATGGCATGATGTAAATTTGTTAAGAATAAAATAATATTAATGTTAAGTCATCAATTGTAAAATATATACTATAAGCGGGATATTCTAGAGTGATTTAGATCAGCCACCCTCACGGACATACTTTCAATATATATTAGAATAAATGCTACTCTGATTATTTAATTTGTTATAATTAAAGTTGTATTTAAATTAAGAACAAAAGAGTAACAGAGACAGTGATATAAGGAAAGACGGAAAGTACGTTTCGTAAAAAGCTTTCGCTACCATCATTCAGTCTCGACTGCTGGATATAGCTTCTCCTAGTTTGGGTCAAATCTAGTAATTAAAATTTCACCCCCTTCCTGTTGACTGATTGATCTGATATTTGGCGCATTTTGTAAATTGTAAATCCAAGATGGCAGCCACTACAAAATGGCGAATTACATATTCTTTTTACAACTAACTGAAGATGGGTATCAAATGAAAGGGTTAGAATAGAAGAATAAAGTTCAGTATAAAAAAATATGGGAGAATAATGTTCACTATGGAAAAAAAGAGAAGAAAATCAAATATGGTAGCCAACAAAATGTCGGATTAAGTATACATATTTTCACATCCCTTCACTATGGGTATCAAGAGCTTTGATACAAACATGGATCTCCCATCCAAGTAAAAATGTTGTATCGTGTCGAGGACTGTGTGGCGTTAGGGTTGCTAAAAATGAAAATATGATTAGCGTTTTCCTATCAAGACTTGGGCGCATCTTGTTGTATATATCCTTGTCCCTCTATTGAACCTCTGTCATGGTCGACTGCTATCTACGAACTATTTTAAGGGTTTACTCCACTAATTATAAAGTAAATGTCCCCCAACTCATGCCTGAATTTGTTTCTAAACAAGGGTGGTCGAATTTATTAATTAAAAGCACATGATTAGCTAACTGACGCAACCATAAATACAGATCCTTTGAAATTAGCTATTATAATACCGACTGACATAGACAAGACTGGAGGCTTACCTGCGTATCTGGAATTATTTGTGGGTAATGTTTCTGTCCAATATTGACGTATCTGCCTCAGTTTCGTTATACATCAGTTCGGATCAACTTTGGAAGGAACGGCGTACACCTTATTCACCCTAAACCCATACAATTTCCAGCAAAGTTCAATTATGAGACGGCTGCAAGAAGGATGTTGCCTTTAATTTTGTCATAGGCTTCCACTGTTTACAAAATGAAAGGCAGCACTGTAGACCACGCAGTTGTATATTTAGACTCGAAATTTTTTGACGAAGGACAGACATACATTATTCTGAGTCGGTTAAAGTCTTTGGAAGGATTATGTTCTGAGGCAACAAATGTCAGGGAACAAACTTTGCAATAATGAGGCACTCAAGGAATTATATAGAATGAGGAGTATAATCTAACAAAATAAAAACCTAAAAACATGACAATAAATTAATTAAAAAGGATTTTTAAGTTAAATTGTTTTATTTAAACTAAAGACAATGTAATGTGTTCGATAAACATTACATATAGAATATTCAAAAAAATGTATGAATTAGATGTTGCGGTTTTAGTTCCTGTGCAAATACAGTAGAAATTCAATAAACACGTTCTTCGTAGGTTTGGTGTTTTCTTGGTTCTTCTTTCTTCTGGGCTAGCCCCGTAGGATTTGATCTCTGGACCAACGACACGTCTACAAAAAAATAAGATGAGCTGATTTAGCGGTCGTTAGGACGACTACGCGAAATCGTAACGCAAAAAACAACAATAATTACTTTCTTTCGGAGCATAATACGGATAGAATCAATACTGTCTATATTTTACACGCAAATGGTGTGCTGAAGTAATTCAATCAAATTGAAAACAATACACTAAACAAATTGCGGGAACGCACCATTCCGCCAGCCTTGAAAAGAAGTCGCTTCATTGAACGGTTTGGATTCCTGCGTGAATTCAAAGATTGGTTCAAAATAACAAGACCTGGCTTATGACAATCTTTGATGAAGAGTATGTAAATATTCGACAATTAAATTAGCAAACGACTCAAACGCCACTTTGAGACGATAGATGGGACTAAGAAATGGGAGGTGCTGTTAGCCAGTGAGAAACATACCAGGGGCGGTAAATTGGATACTACAAGGAGTTATAGTCGCGAGTTTAACGGCCTGTGCAATACAGGAGCTTCGTAGGTTAGGATTTGATCCAACGACACGTCTACTATGACACACGAATTACTTTCTTTGCGGAAGAATCTTGGTTGCCTTGTTTGGATTCCTGCGTGAAGATTGGTGACATGACAATCTTCGAAATTAAATTAGTCGGGTAGCGAAAGTTTGGAGCATTAGCCAATCTACTACCAACTCTAAGCGTTCATCAATAAACGGCGAAAGTTTACGAAGCGATTTGGGCAAAAGTTTTCGTTCTCGAAGAAGGGAAATCTCCTTAGAAAAATATTGATCTTGAACATAGCGAACAATGCGAAGCTGAGCCTGATATAACTCAGCAGCCAAAAATGATCCAGAGCCCCTACGGTCTGGATTGCGGGCGTTATCAACAAAGCAAAAAATATGAGCTATAATGCGGGTAATGCGATTAATAGAAGAATGTTCTTCTAACAAAGTACCAAATAAATTTGGTGAAGCGGTGACTTGAAGCGCGACTATACGGGCTTCAGTCATAACTAGCGGTGACATGCTTGAGTCTGAGCAAGCATGTTGCAAACAAGCGGTAATCAACAATTGTGGGCCTTTCCACCAAAGTGTATTATCTAATAACTCTGATGGCAAAGTGCCGCGGGAACCCAAGTCAGCGGGGTTATCACAAGATTGGATGTAAAACCAATGCGAAGAAGGAAATTTTTCCTGAATGTGAGCAACTCGATTACTGACAAATATCCAACGGTGCGGGGAAGAACTAAGCCAAGAAAGGACTACCGTGGAATCTGACCAGCAACGAATCACCTTGAACAACAAACGACTATTGAATTGCTCATAAACATTAATGAGCCAACTTAGCAGTAAGAACTGAAGCAAACAGTTCCAATCTGGGAAGTGACAAAGTTTTCAAAGGGGCAACTTTCGATTTAGACAACACAAGAAAACTTTGACGAAATCCAGATGCGGTTTCGAAGGCAAAATAAACAACAGCGGCATAACCTTTCTCAGAAGCATCACCAAATGCGTGAAGTTCACAACTAGAAAAGTTTTCTATAGCAAGCAGGTGAGGCAAAACTAAATTCTGTAAGGTCAACAAAATAGCGATAATGACTTGTAGCAATTTGGGACCGATAAACAAACAATCATTCAAAGATAACAGATGAGGTATCTTAGCGGATGCATTAAACACTACACGAAGTTTGGTGGTGCTACTATCAGGTTTCAAAACACAATGATGCGGTATGTAGTAACAATCAGAAGAATTAGATGATAGATCTGGAACAGCTCCATATGCTTCAAGCTCCAAATACTCTTTAAGAAAATCACAATAGTGTTTGTAGAGATCTGGTTGCTGTAGAAGACGTCTTTCTAAGGAGTAGAAACGTTGTACGGCGGGATTATACATTCCATCAAAAGCAGGAAGTGTATTTCGAAAAGGAAGGGGCACAACGAATCTACCTGAATCCAATCTCCTGCATCCCTCGGAAAATAGTTTTTCGCAGATAAGATCATCAGGGGACGGAATCAGTGCGGTAGGAACATCTTCAATTGTCCAGAACCTTTGGATCTAATGATACTACATCTTCAATTTGACAAAAAAGCGAAGTTGGGTTTATGACTGACCGAGAGTGAGAGTTAACAGAACTCGAAGACACTTTACCCATAAGCATGTAACCAAACACAGTGTTAATAGCATCAGGAACACCTTCCTTTCCCAGAAGGCGTCCATTCCAACAAAATTTGAGAAAATATATCGGCACCTAAAAAAAGGTCAATAGCGCCTGGGCTATTGAAACCAGGATCAGCAAGTTTCAAATTGGTTAGATATGCCATATTAGCCATGTTAATGGGCGCAACAGGCATATCATTGCAAATGCGGGGTAAAAGAATAGTATCAACAACAAAATTGCAGTCACGCTTTACTATAGAGCGAAGAGAAATGGTAAGAGAGCCCTCAGCGGAGGTACTCTGTATAGAACCTAGTCCGTTGAGTTGTATCGAAGCGGGCATAGGTCGGAAGCCAAGGCGTTTCACAGCCTTGCTCGCAATGAATGATGTCATGCTACCAGAAACTAGCAGACATCGCAAAGTTTGATAAGAACCGTGCTTATCTAATACCTCAACTAAAGCGGTAGATGACAACACATTTGAATTGTATGACAAAAGTGAACTATGACAAGAAGTCTGCGATAGAGAAGTTTCGGGACTTTCAACAGTATTAATGGTACTGGATCCACCAGATGTGGAAGCCAGGTTTGCGGGGGGAGCACTAGATTCAGACCGAATTCCTGAATCACCACGATTTACAAAATGACGCAATGTGTGATGGCGTTGTTTGCAGTTGCGGCAAGTGGATAAAAATTTACAGCGATTCAACAGATGAGAATCGCCTAAGCAGTTAAAACAAAGTCTAAAATCTTTAACAAACTTAAACCGCGCGGATACTGATTTGTTCAAGAATTCAGAACATTTGTAAATCGCATGAACGGATTTAAAAACTAAACAATTTCTATTCTTAGTGACAAACAAAGATGTAGTGAACCGGGAAGAATGTTGCTTGGAATTCAATGGTAACTTTTGTCAACACTTCGCTTTGCCTTGCGGGATAATTCAACATGTTCAAAGGCATCGCAATGCTTCGACAAAAAATCAACAACTTCCGAACGGATCGGAAAGTCATCTTGAGCGGTCACAGTACCATGGTAAAGTTCAAACTTAGCGGCTAAATTCTTTGGAACCCGTTTCAACATCATCTCAACGATACAAAAATCCCACGGATTTACTGGTAAACCCAAATTCTTCAGTGCTTCCAAATTGTCACTGAAGTCATCCAATAACTTCCGAACCTCTGAAGGGCAATCTGAAGTTAGTTGGGAGAATTGTTCTAAAGCTGACCAATGAGACTCATCGATTTAACGAGTTCGCTTGAATTTTTTCAAAAGTGTTTCATAAGCACTCACGTAATTGTTTTGTGTTAGTTTAAAATTCCTAATAACCTCAAAAGCAGGCCCTTTTAAAGCTAACTGCAAATATTTGAACTTCTGCATAGCACTGAGTTTTTCATTATTGTGAATTAAAGAATCAAATCAATAAAAGTACCAAATTCCAATATGTCTCCACTAAATGAAGGCAAATCAATTCGCGGCAAAGCAACACTTTCCTGTTCCCGAGCTATATTTTGTGGCGTAAAATTCTGAACAGATTTCAGTTTAGCAAAAATAGACCTAATTGAATAAAACAATTTTTCAAATTTTTTGCGAATGTCATCCTCAAAGTCAAAATCATCGTTTGCATCTGAAATTAATCCAACAATGGAATTGTGCTGTTTAAATTCTAAATGCATTGAATCAACCATATCAATCATGCTAAAAAACAATTCAACGTCGTCACCTCTTAAGGCTTTCTCGGCAGCAAAATAAATATCTTCTAATCTTTTAAACTCCGATTGTCGATGATTTTTAAATTTACGTAAATTTTCAGCGGTTTTTGACATCTTAACAATAAATTAAAATCACTGTAACGCCACTGAACAAATCTAACACGATAGAACGAAAACAAAATACTATTCCAAAAATGTACAATTTTTTACTGGTGAAGTAGTAAAATATCTGACCAAATGTCAAATAAATTCAAAACAATTTAGCAAATAACCAAAACAAACAAAACGAGCTCTTGTAAGTTTTTAAGGCGGCAAAAAAATTGCGTTTTATTTCCAACGGAATTAGTGAATATCCCGAACTTGCTTTCTCTTCTAACAAATAAAGAAACTAAAATTCAATGCGGTTTTCAACAATAATTGCAACGAAAAATCAATGGTTTTTTTTTGATCGTTAAACTTTGCACGAAATTAACTCAAATGTACCGGCCCGGAGTTGGACCAAATTATGTAATTTATTCGATAATCTTTGCACGAAATTAACTCAAATTGCATCCGGCTCGGAGTTGGACCAAATTATGTAATTTATTAGATAATCTTTGCACGAAATTAATTCAAATTGCATCCGGTTTGAAGTTGGACCAAATTATGTAATTTATTCGATAATCTTTGCACTAAATTAACTCAACTTGCATCCGGCTCGAAGGACCAAATTATGTAATGTGTTCGATAAACATTACATATAGAATATTCAAAAAAATGTATGAATTAGATGTTGCGGTTTTAGTTCAATGCTGGTTCAATGCAAGTATATAATTGACGAAGGACCTTTAGCGGAACATTCAATAAACACGTGCAGTCACATAAACGAATCACCAAATAAAAGTTATCACTAAACTTTAAGTCGAAGCTCTGGTGTTTTCTTGGTTCTTCTTTCTTCTGAGGCTAGCCCCGTAATAGCAGGAACAGTTTCTTAGAGCTTCGTCTGGACAACACGTTACACAAAAAATAGCGACGTAATGTTCGTTGATTGAGCATACAAAAAAATGCGGATTTAACAACAAATGATGCGCTTTTGTAAACACAAAAGAAACAAAATGAAAGCGGTTTAGCGGTCGTTACGAACGAAGCTACTAACTCGCGAAATCGTAACGCAAAAAACAACAATAAGCGTCGTCTCTTCAGACGGAATCAAAAATGTGTCCGAATAATTCGGAGCATAATACACGAATCTCCCAAGCGTGCTAACAGCTAGGGATCCGACACACGAATGTTCAATACTGTCTATATTTTACACGCAAAAACACACTTACAATTAGCATTAGCGCGACGGAATGTTTTAGAAAAGGTGCAGAAGTTTAAAAATCAATGAAGTAATTCAATCAAATTGAAAACAATTCACTAAACAAATTGCGGGAACGCACCAGTCAATATTGATGTTAATAATGTACTATAGGCTAAAAAATAATTCGGTAGGTCCTAAGTTCAACTCATTTCACCACTCTCCTCATCAATTTAAGGCATCAATAAGACAACAAAATGAAATCTTTGGGCGCCTAAAAGTTCTATCAAGTCAACCGCTATATCATTATAAATGCTATTTACCTGCATATTTACTCAGGTTATTTTTTTGCCTGATTAATGCCCTAGCTTGATGAGGAGAGTGGTGTGATGAGTGGTATCTAGGACCTACCCAATTATTTTTTAGCTTTAAGTACATTATTAACATCAATATTGTCTTTAGTTTAAATAAAAATGTTTACATTTAAAACCTTTCTTACATAATTTATTTAATTTGCTAAAACTATTGAAAATTTTATGACTCAATATGTATGTGATACTTAGGTGCTCGCTAGTACATCAGAGCTCTTTGGGGCAGGTGAAGTAACCTGAAAAAAATTATCTTGGCATTCTGTCTGTCCTAGGAGTTACGGGAGAACAGCAATTACACGGAAGGGCTTCAGATTCGGAACCTCGTGTGCTAGTTTTCCCGAAAATCCTAGTTGTCGGTCTTACATCTTGCGTCTACAAAGCAACTAATGTCAGAATATTGTCTTCCTATTTTTAAAATCAGTTTTAAAAACATTTTCAAAACAAAATGACTGGCTAACTTTAGAACACGCTGGAGCTATCTTGGGTCACTCTGCATAAGTCGATATTTCTGAGTAAAATGAGATGTTGAGTATGAGAATCCGTCAGAAAACAACTAACAGATATTAGACATTACCAATTACCAATTATTTTCAAAAATATATATTTATCGAATTGAAAATTCGGGCTATGGTTTTGCTTCAAACTACTATATCCGACGGATATATCTATTTCTCAAAAACGGCTTAAGCGATTTGAATATGTACAAACAAGTGCGTACCCAGGTCTTTGTTTACGGAGGGGCAAATCAGAAAACAAGGCCTAGTGAGAGCCAAATCAGGAAAAAAAAATCTAGAAAGAGGAGCAAATTAGAAAAAAAAAAAAATAGGGAAAGGAGAGGAACAAGTCCGGAAATTTATTGGAAGCTTTGATGGCTCACGACAGATTTTTTAGGTCCGGGGGCAGCTGTTCTCTTCTTCCCCACTCGGTACGTCCATGTGTACAAGGTGTAAACAGTTGGCGTGCATATATTTCATCTCGGATACAAAGAATGTTGGAACCTGCAGAGAATACGAGAAAAAATAACAGGAAATACGTGGAGAGAGCGAATAGAAAGTGATCAGATAAGAAGAAACTTTAATGTGAACAAAATAAACACAACAGAAAAAGAGAAAGGAACCACTATATGAACAGAATGATAAACAGTACCGTAGATAGGATGACCAAAAACTATTCACCACTTGAAAGAAGAATCATCGACATACCATGTAAACAGAGGAATGACAACCTAAAATAAAGGCATAACTCAATGTTAAATAGACAAAACTGCCTATGAAAAAAGAGAACAAGAAAATTTTAATTTAAAACCACAAAAAGAATTGTAACTGGAAAAATTAAAACTTTGTTAGCTCCTCTCATTTCGTTTTAGTTATCTTTAATTCTATACGTGACAGGGCATAATTACTGCGAATTTCATTCTGGTGGCTAAAATGTAATTGAAATATTAATTAACTGAGCTAATTTAATTACACACGGAATATGTAATATAATCTGTTTGGTGTGTCTCGTCCAATGCAGATTTCAAACAGCGAAATTTTTTATAACACTCTATATAAATGCGCGAAGTCCAAAATATGATATTGTCTATTCTATATTACCAATTCCTAACAATCGCATGTAGCACTTGTAGAATAATAAATCTCCCGTCCATGGTAACTAGTGTGCGTTTATAATAAATTAGAGAACTTTAACCTACATAATAATAAAATTCTTTTACGGAGAGAAAAGTTATATTTTCTACTGTCTGGGTTCTTGTAGTTTTACAGAAAATTATCTTCAGCGTTTTTATATACCTATAAAGTTCAGGTTTAATGTCATTGTCACTTTAAAATCTGGGGCTTATGACCTTAGGTTATACATAAAAGTTTGATATCGCTACAAATTTGTCAAGCCTGATGTTGGTGCTGAATTTTATTTAACAACAGTATTAAATTTTCCTAAGTGTCCTTTAAAGATACTCAGATAGGATCGGTATTAGTTTTGTTAGCTTATATTTAAATTTTTATGTTTCATATTATAAATCAATTTGTTATAATCTCCTTTTTATTTATTAATATGTTGCTCATCTCCTAATAAAAAATAGTTTAATAGATTTTTCAAATCGTACATTTATACCGAGATCCTTAAGTTCGTTTAATTGCTTTATTTTTTTATTATTTAGACATAACTACATAACTACATCTCATTCCATTCCTATGACCATAACTTTTGTTTCCTTTGTTTTATGGAGTTCTTATGTTATTATTAGAGTTCAGTATATACAATATACGAATACCCTTATAATATCACTCCGGATTTCTGCCTCTGTCACATCACAGCAATTTTCTCCTAAACTACTGGACGGAAGAGGTTGAAATTTGGTATCAATGTATAGATTGGTGGCCCGAACAGGAGTACATAACGTAAATGAAGAAATTTTGATTTTAGGACTACTTCTGGGGGGAAAAACTAAAAGAATCGACCGTTCCCCCCCTGATCTTCGAAACTACTTAGTCTAAAATTTTGAAAAAATAAGAAATATAGATCGTTGCGCGAAATTTACAGGAAAAACATTAATATTAATTTTTGGGGGCAAATTATAGAAATGAAAATTTAAAAATATAAAAAATTTCAAACGCATCATGTAATATATCAAGTGAAAGGTCCCATTCTGAAGAACACAAATATATTTTTTTCATATTTAAAAGAAATTTAATCAAACAGATATTAACGAAAATATACCAAAATTTACCCATTCCCCCCTTATCTCCGAAACTATAAACCGTAAAGTTTTGAATAAAATTAGAGGTATAGGGTCTGCCCTGTAGTTTACTGGAAAAATAAAGAGAAACCTCTAATTTTAATTTTGGGGGGCAAATTACAGAATTAAATGGAAAATGAAAAATTATAATTGTTTCTAATGGATCAAGTAATATATCAAATCAAAGGGCTCATTATGACGAATACTAATCTTTTTTTTTATTATTATTTTTTAAATAAATATTTTATAATATTGTTACGAAATTTACCCAAAGCCGACCCTGTGTCATTTCACGACAACAAACGCTTTACGACAAAAAAATACGATTCTCGAAAAGACTCGGCAGCGGAAGGAACTATGATGATTTCTACTGGAGAATTCTACGCTGGTGATATAAAAGAAGCACACCACGATCGCCAAGCAGTGATACCGCGTCGACTAGCTTATATGGATTGTTATTGTATTTGAATCAGATGTTTGAATGTAAATAAAGTTCTAGAAAAGTGACAGTGAATACTAGTTGTTATGATTTTTAAATTGAACCCACGAAGTATATTGCAATTTGGTGTCAGAAGTGAAGGATTAAGTGCAGTAATTTGATTTATGGAAACTCGAAGTATGGAAAAAACCGACGAAACTACCAGAAAAATTATCAAACAGGTTACGGAGGGACTAGACGGAAAAATAGCACAGATTCTAGAAAAACGTGACAAGAAGGAGAAACAACATCAAGACGAAATTCAACAAAGGTTAGTAAAATCTTTTGATGAAAAAACAACAAATCTTGTTTCCACGATGGAAGAAAAACAACAAAATTTATTGGAAGGATTGTTCTCGAAATTTGAAGAAAAACGAGAAAATGATTTTAAAATATTTGAACAAAAACAAGATCAAACTGAAGAAAAAAGACAAATGCAATTTGAACAACTAATGCAAATAGTATCACAAGTTAACGAAACAGTTAATGAAAGAATGCAAATAGTAGAATCAGATATAAAAGAGATAAACGACGACATAAAGATCCTAAAAAATAATGTGGAGGCCCTTGAAACCAAAGTAGATAACATCGATTCCATACAGAGCCAGGTGAAATTTGAAATCAGTGCTATTCAAAACAAGGCGGAAACAGAAATCAAAAAAATGCAACAGGACTTACAGCGAGGAAAATACCAGAAAACCGTGAGTACCAAAGGTTCCTTTAGTAAACCACCCACATTCGACGGCAGTTCATCTTGGCCCATGTATAAACGGCAATTTGAGGCCGTGGCTACAGCTAACGGATGGGATAATCAAGAAAAATCTACTTCTCTGGTAATTTCGTTAAGAGGTCCGGCCCTAGAACTCCTCCAAAGCATTCCAGTCGAGGAACAAGGCAATTTCGACAAGATCATCGCCATCCTGGACAAACGTTACGACAATCAATCCTTGAGCCAGGTATACCAAGTCCAACTGAGTGGAAAAACGCAAAAATCCGGTGAAAGTCTTCAAGAATTCGAAGCAGATATTAGACGGTTAGTACACTTGTCCTACCCAGACCTGCCAGAGGAAACGAAAGACCAGTTGGCCACGCAGAGTTTCATAAACGGCATCAGAGATGTGGAAGTACAAAGAAACTTAAGACTGAGTGGCGTCAAGAAAAGTAGTGAAGCTCTACTTCGGGCTTTGGAAGTAGAGGCCGTCATGAACATGTCCAAGCCGAGGGTCCGAGCCGTTTCCTTCAACCAGGAAGAGTCAGAGTCACAATTTCAAGCGCTGCTGGCTGGTCTGAACAAAATATTAGACCGGTCACAAAGAACTGGCACCAGAGAGGCATGTTACCGCTGCGGACGGACAGGGCACTTCCAACGTAATTGTCGAGTGAGGCCACCTGAACGATCACCGACCAGGGGTAACCAACAGAACAGCCACATGTCTAGGGACCGTCAGTCAGTCAGCATAGGGGGGCGAATGCTGACTGTCCCTCCACCAGCCCCCAAAACGTTATCCATCCGGGGATTTTGACGAGATAGCGGCAGCCTAGTCATCAGAGGCACCATCAATGGGCGAGCAGTTACCATCACCATCGATACCGGCGCCGCTGTGTCCATTGCCAAGTCGAGGGTTTTGGGAGCATCAGAAATTCGGCCAGTTACCAATAACATCCAGCTCAGAACAGTCACAGGCGAGTCTATATCAATACAGGCTGAGGCAGATGTCGTGCTACAGATAGGGGACAACATGATCCGGCATAGGGTCCTGGTAGCGAATATTGAGGACGATTTTATACTGGGAATGGACCTAATTAGCCAGCATGGATTTATGTTCGACCCGAGATATGATGTTCTTCGGTTCCTGAATGAGGAATTTGTATTGACACGGCCCGTCAACACATCATTCACGCCCATAAAAATTGCGGCAAAGTCTTCAGCTAGAATTCCCGGTCGAACGGAACAGATTATTCATGGGCAGCTAGACAGCAATCCTGGGAGCTGCGTTGGAATGGTGGAGCCCGTACACTCAGCTCATGACTACTTGGTTGGACGGGCTATAGTTAAAACCGGACGAGATATACCAATCAGAGTCCTGAATTTGTCCAACAACGACATCAGAATTACCAATGGTCAAGAGATAGCTTGTTTCGAGCCAGTAGAGACCATCATCAATTGCGAAGAAGAGTACCAGACGTCGGTGAAGGAGACAGGGCCCGATAGAGAGTTCCTACAACAGTTTGCTGACCACTTAACACACTTGACACCAGAGAACCAGAAAAAAGCCAAGCAATTTATCACAAAACACTGGCAAATTTCTAACAGTAAAAATGGAACCACTGGTCGCACCAACATCATCCAGCATCGAATAGATACCGGAAAGGCTCAGCCCATCAGAATACCACCTAGACGACTACCATTGGGGCAACAACAGGCAGTCGAGGAAAACATCGAGTCCATGTTACAAAATGGAGTTATTGAGCCATCCATCAGTCCATGGTCTGCTCCTGTCGTGCTAGTTAAAAAGAAGGATGGAACCACCCGATTTTGCGTGGATTACAGAAAGCTCAATGACGTCACGAAGAAAGACAGCTATCCACTACCCCGAATCGATGACACTTTGACCACACTAGCAGGCTCCCGTTGGTTCTCCACACTAGACCTAAAAAGTGGATATTGGCAGGTTGGTCTGCACGCAAACGACAGAGAGAAGACAGCGTTCTCCACCAGTAAAGGGCTGTTTCAGTTCACGGTCATGCCCTTTGGGTTATGTAATGCACCCGCTACATTTGAGAGGCTAATGGAGTATGTACTGAGCGGGTTAACATGGAGGACGTGCTTAGTATACCTCGACGACATTCTAGTCATGGGCCAGACATTCGACGACCATCTGAAGAACCTGGGCGAAGTATTCTCCAGAATTAATAATGCCAACCTGAGACTCAATCCGAAGAAGTGTTCCTTGTTTCAAAAAGAAGTAGAGTTTTTGGGCCACGTAGTGTCCGAGTCAGGAATCCGCACCAACGAAGACAAGATAGAAGCCATCCGCGATTGGCCAGTTCCAAGAGATAAACATGAACTCCGAAGCTTCTTGGGCCTATGTTCATACTACCGGCGTTTTGTTGAGGGATTTGCCACCATCGCCGCCCCTCTACATCGCCAGACCACTGATAAAGAGACCTTCCATTGGAATCAGGATTGCGAAACATCATTCAGGCGACTGAAGGCAGCACTATGTTCCAGCCCAATCCTAGCCTTTCCTACACAGTCCGGCAAGTTCATCTTAGACACCGACGCCAGCAATACAGGTTTGGGGGCCGTCCTATCCCAGGTGCAAGATGGTGAAGAGAGGGTGATCGAGTACTACAGCCGTGGATTCTCGAAGCCAGAAAGAAATTATTGCGTCACCAGAAAAGAACTTCTTGCAATAATAAGGGCTGTGGACCATTTCCATAAATACCTGTATGGTCGCCATTTCTTAATCCGAACAGATCATACCGCACTCAAATGGCTGCTGGACATGAAGACACCGGAAGGACAACTGGCCAGATGGATGGAGAAATTACAGCAATACGACTTCAAGGTGGAACACCGTGCCGGCCGGTTGCACAATAATGCCGATGCCCTATCCAGAAGACCCTGTAGAGCGAAATGCAAGCATTGTCTGAATACGGAACAGCGAGAGGGTATCTCCATCAGGCAGATTCGAGTGCAGGCCAATGAAGACTGGACAACGGAACAGTGCATTCAGGACCAAATGGCTGATCCAGACATCGAACCAATCTTGTCACTCAAAATGAGAGGGGCACCCAGGTCACGATGGGACGAGGTAGCTAGATACTCCGGCGTGCTGAAATCGTTATGGGCTCAGTGGGACTCTCTACGAGTAGACAATGGAATGCTCAAGCGAGTTTGGGAAAGCGCTGATGGACGAGAAACCAAGTCCCAACTGGTAGTTCCGAAGAAAAAGGTACCAGCCATCCTGACCGAAGTACATGATGGAATTACCGGAGGCCACCTGGGCATGAATAAAACCCTAGACAAAGTTCGCCAGCGGTACTACTGGGTGAATTACTTCGAAGACGTCAGAGCTTGGTGCCGCAAATGTGCCACATGTGCCGCCAGTAAGGGCCCGAAGACCCGGACCAAGGGCAGAATGCAGCAGTACAATGTGGGCGTCCCATTTGAGAGAATCGCCATCGATGTCGCCGGTCCGTTTCCCGAGTCTGAGAGGGGGAACAAATACATTCTGGTCGCAATGGATTACTTCAGCAAATGGCCTGAGGCATATGCGATACCCAACCAAGAGGCAACCACGGTAGCGACGGTGCTAGTAGAACAACTATTCAGCCGGTTTGGCGTCCCGATGGAATTACATTCAGACCAGGGGCGTAACTTCGAATCGAATGTATTCCAGAAGGTCTGCACGATGTTGGGGATCAGGAAAACGCGAACAACACCATTACACCCACAGTCAGACGGAATGGTGGAAAGATTCAACAAGACCTTGGAACAACACCTATCCAAGGTCGTCAGCAATAACCAGCGTGATTGGGATGAGCATATCCCCCTATTCCTGTTGTCATATCGCTCTGCTTTACATAATAGTACGGAAAGGAGCTGCGATTACCATGCGACTTGGCATTTGGCTCCCCCGAAGAACCTCCCCAAGACATCGACGATTATGCCGACCAACTCCGACATAACATGTTGGCAATACACGAATTAGCCCGAACGCAGATGTTGGCCACCAGTGACCGGATGAAGACGCGATACGACCTCAAGGCCAATTCAGTCGGGTTCCAGGAGAGGGACAAAGTCTGGTTGTACAACCCGCAACGGAGCAAGGGTAAATCCCCAAAGCTTACACCCGCCTGGGATGGTCCATACGAGGTGGTCAAGAGGCTTAATGACGTCGTCTACCGGATCCGTCGAAACCCCAAGGCTAAATTGAAGGTGGTTCATTTAGACCGACTAGCTCCCTACCATGGAGAGGATGTTTCTGATCGGGACGATCAGAATTAAAGGGGGGGCAGTGTTACGAAATTTACCCAAAGCCGACCCTGTGTCATTTCACGACAACAAACGCTTTACGACAAAAAAATACGATTCTCGAAAAGACTCGGCAGCGGAAGGAACTATGATGATTTCTACTGGAGAATTCTACGCTGGTGATATAAAAGAAGCACACCACGATCGCCAAGCAGTGATATCGCGTCGACTAGCTTATATGGATTGTTATTGTATTTGAATCAGATGTTTGAATGTAAATAAAGTTCTAGAAAAGTGACAGTGAATACTAGTTGTTATGATTTTTAAATTGAACCCACGAAGTATATTGCAATATATTAAAAAATATATTTAAAAAATTACTCATTCCCCCCTTTATTCCCCAAACTATAAGAACTAAATTTTTTTGTTCGCAGGAAAAATACAAAGAAATCCCTAATATTAAAATTGGGGGCCAAATTATAGATTTAAGGGGAAAAAAATTTTTTTTAACGCATCATGCAATACATCAAATGAAAGGGTTTATTATGAGGAATACAAATAAATATTTTTTAAATTTTATTGTTTACAAGATATTAACATAAAGATGATTTAAAAAATTCTCATTTCTCGCTTTATTTCTGAAACCATACTACCTAAAATTTTGAAAATAATTGGGGGTACTGGTGCTCACTTGAAATTTATAAGAAAAATTATTAGAAAACCTCCATAGCAATTTTAGGGACAAATTATACAATTAAGTGGAAAATAAAAATTCAATTTTCAAACGCATCATATTAGATAAAAGGCTCATTATGTGAATTACAAATATATCATATTTTTAAATCATTTGTTTAAAAGATATTAACAGAAATATTAAACATCTACTTAATTCCCATATTAGAAACTACACTATTTAAATTTTGAAATATATATTTTATTTGTATTTTTAAATAATTTGAATAATATATTTAATAATTTATAATTTAAAACTTGAGCTATTTTGCCCTATATCTTCCAACCTACAGAGCCTTAAAATTGAGACAGTAGATTATAAAACTCTAATGTTAATTTTTGGGGGCCAAATTAGAAAATATATGGATTCTTATAAAAATCAAGCGAATCCTGAAGCAGATAAAATAAAAAGTCTATGTGTGTAAAATGAAATTGTATATTTTTTATAAATTTAAAACGCTTCCTTTAAAAGATAAATATTAGGGCAAATATAAGAAAATGCACTCATTCCCTGCTTGTCTGAAACTGGAATATTAGAATCTTGAAGGTGGTACGGTAGTATGCGAGTCCAACTCGCACTTGACCAAATTATTAATAATAAAGAATACTATGGCCTAATAAAATGTCCCCTCAGATATTTCAACTGGTTTCATGTTCTTGTATCCTAGCTGGTATTACTTTATTCATGATTGAATTGAGTAATACAACCGATTACAAACTTACACTTTATTTAAAACCTCTGACAATTGTTTCGCGTCCGATGGAACTTATTCATACAATAGTTTACCTAGGTACAACTGGCACAAGTTTTAAATAAAGTGTAACTTGTATTACTCAATTCATCATGAATTTCAACTTCTGGAAGAGAATTATCGCATCTCTGGTATGTGTTTTTCGGATTTATTAGAAAATAAAACCACAAGTTGCTTGAATGTCTAAATATTTCAAATAATCCAACCGTTTCAGGGTCTAAATCAGACCTCATTTTAAATGTTAATAAAATAATAAAACTTAAGAATGATTTGTAGTGTTATTTTGCTACCAATAAAATGAGCCTAGGATCGACCCGATAAAATCCTTAGTAACAGGGAAAAACAAAAAAATATTGGAAAATTTAGCGGTTAAGTGGCAGGTTAAGTAACATGAAAATTTTATCGTGACATTCTATCCTAGGACTTTAGGGAGAACAGCAATTACACGGAACGGATCCAGATCGGAACCTCTGTGTGATAGTTTCCTCGAAAATCCTAGATGTCGGTCTTACATCTCGCTTCTACAAATAAGTAACAAAATTCAAGTTTTTTTCAGATATAATTCATAGAACTTTATTTGTGTATAAATTCGTAATTCTTAATTTAATATGACAACAATTCAACTGCTAATGGGCTACCCTACATATTTATTTTTTCTAACACCCCTGTATAGCTATAATTGCACTCAATTTTCTAACATTTATTAAAATCCTCATTATAATAATTACATCTCATTATATATTTCCACCACCCTGTATATGCAACTGCTTATAGACCACGCATAATATTTTTTAACATTTTTCAACCACCGGGTAAACCATTCTGTATATGCCACTGCCTATGACCCACCATATTTAAACTTTTTGTTTATGAAATTTTTAATTATCTTCTGTAACTATAATTCTACTCCGACCTATATTTCAATCATTATATATATATATATATATATATGGAACTCTTCGTCGGCTACTCTATAAATCAATTCCTATTCTAACATTTTTTATCACCATCCTGTATATCTATAATTTCTCTTACCCTATATTTCATCTTAACTATATATACAACTGCTTATGGGTTACGAAATGTTGCATTTCCATTTCCGCCACCCTGTATATGCATCTATGTATAACATTTTTTGCACCACCCTGTATAACTGTAATTTTACTGCACCTTCTATTCCAAGAACCCTGTAAATTCAACCGCTAATGGGCTTCCCTATATAATTATTTTATTAGTTATAATTGCACTCTACTCTATATTTTAAACATCCTAAATATGCAACTGTTTATGTGCCACCCATTAAATAAATTATTTCTAACATATCTGGAATCGCCCTGTATAATTATGATATTCAAAGATTACTTTACCCACTAAACAATAACAACGCTTGCATGCCACCTCCAGAAGTACTTGCTCTAAGTATATAATAGCATTGGTCTGTCTATATATAATTACTCAATGGTTTGAGTCTGGCGGCAGCGGCACGCGGCACATTCATTTGTTTGGCATTGACATTATTGACCTAAATAATGAATTTTTATTCTATTTTATTTAATGAATGAACCAATATTATAAATTAAGATTAGCATTCTACACTGAAGGTCGTCAGTAGCTACTAAACAAAACAAAAATGAAGAAAATCGGTTGAGAAACAGAGGAGAAAATGGTACCTAATCGTTTTGTCTTAGCCTATTTATATATAGATTTTCATAACTCCATCACTATCGAAGTTGTTGAACTGGGCTTGTGGGAACTCATACTAATTGATATCTACCTTATGCGTGACTAAACCAGGCGCTATCGGTTTATTAGTTTTTGAATAATTACGATCTGAAGTTTTTAGTCCACTATTCTTAAAGTGTGTCTCCATGCGACATGGATCGTCAAATATCAATTCAGAATAGAAATATTGGAAATAGAGGTATCATTCTACAAGGCCTCTATTTTCATTTTTCATTAAATGTCTGTGAAATATACGAAAAATGATAAAAATTTGGTGAGCGTATGAATGTGTTTGAGTAGTGGGGGGAATACGGTTGTTGAGGGGAATGCAAACAATAATTATTATCGATAGTAACTGTCACTCTGACAGATGGTGAAATAATTTAATCGTTAAAAAAACTTCCATACAGAGTGATTTGTTTGATTTTATTATATCAAATGAGAACTGTTTGTTTATTAATATATTTATAATTAAATTGTTTCTCGGAAACGTTTTTGCTTTAATTTGTGGATTTTGGGTTTACGGAACATCGAAAGAGAGCGGTCATTAAAAAAATTCTTACTTGTATTTTAAATATTAAAACGATATATGTATGTGCCTTTACTATATATTACTGTACGCTTCCCCTCAACAACCTTGTTTCCCACACTCCTTGGATACATTCATACGCTCGCCCATTTTTTGTCATGTTTGCTAACATTTTTCAGATATTTCACAGAAATTTAGTGAAAAATGAGAATAGAGGCCTTGTAGAATGACACCTCTACTTTCAACAACTTTTTTTTTCAAAATTGAAATTTGATTATCCATGACGCATGCACAATGACACAATGCAAAAATAGTGAACAGAAAAGTTTATATCACAATTGTTCAAAAACTAATAAACCGGTAGCGTCTGGTTTTGGCATACATAAAATAGATGTAAATTACTATCAATTCCTACAGCCCAGTTCTACAGCTTCTAAAGTGACGAAGATACAATTTAAAAAAAAATGCGACATTTTTCAGAATTTTTTGTTTTTCCCTGTTACTAATGATCCAATCGGATCGAGCCTGGGCACATTTCATTGGTTTTTTCATGCTTTACAATCGACCTGTTGACACCATTGAGATTAGTTTATTATTTTTGATTTTATAAACATGTTAAGAAAAAAAAATTAATTTTCTTGCTTCAATTGTTTATAACAAAGTAAAAAACCATAGTTGCGAGTGGAAAACATAGCAAAATATCACTAGGAATCTTTGTTAATGTGATGGCCCAGTCGCTATCCTGATAGTATTTTTTACACATTATCAGTTAATTTTTGCTCTATTGATTGGTCTACAACTAAAACAATTTACTATTAATTTGATATATACACGGTACCACTAAAAAAATTCTAAAGGTTATGTAAAATAAAAATACTTTTATCAAAATAGAAAAATTTGAGTGAGTTATCTTGAGAATTTCACCTGGCGCTGGTAGGTACGACTTTGTTATAAGATGCATGCACCAAAACTGATAACAAGGAAATGTAGTGTTTCAGAGATCGCATTAAAGTCATAAGGGAACACTTAGGAATAACCTTATGTACTCTCCCGATACAAGGTTGTGCAAAAGAACAGTACCATTATTAATTTCATCCTTGATTATTGGTATTCAGGAACGGCTGAATTCTACAGAAGTATTAGCGATACAATCGGTTTCATTTAATAAAATTAAAACATACTCTTCCAATTTTTCAAATTGTATGTTATGACCAAAGTTCCAGGAATGCTCACAGAATTTCTTTGATCTCTTTGTTGGTGAATGCACTTCTTAAAACAAAGTCACATGAAATTCTGGAGATAAATCTTTCAAATTCTTTCTATTTCAAAGAAGCTTTGTTACTTTACATTAAAGATATCTCGAAAAGTTCTTTGTCAGGTGAAGTGAACATGTAATTCTAACCTAACAATTTGGGAGCGATGGCGATGGCATGTAACGGCTATATAATAGGAATTTGTGTCCACATGATTTCCTGAAAAGTTCTAGGTGTCTCACATCGCTATAATCCATATTTACGTTTACGTATTTCCAACATTCCATAATCATCATTGCATTGATAATGATGTCATAATAAGAAAAAATTCAGAATGCTTTCTGTAAAGGTGCCTCTTGTGAATTCCAAATAAGGATACTTTTGAGACTTATCAAAGAGCCTCTAAGGTGATGATGAAGCTCAAGCATCAACTTTTCGGCTCTTTATCTCTACGTGTGATGTGACAAATTTCCACTTTCTTTTCGTTATCCACTTTCTTATTCATTTGCGAGTTCTAAGGTAGCTCACTCGAATACCTCCGGTGTTTATAGACGTCGTTTTTATTTTTATGTTTTATTTGACAGGAAAAAATTGCGCCTCAAATGAAAGCGAAAGTATAATTCATCTTCTAAGTGAGTTGTAATATATACAGTAAATTATAGAGGTGTTTTTTGTACTAAAAATAAACAGGGTTCGGTTGTTAAGAGGATTAATATTAGACACCGTAACCGTAGAAATAATTTATGGATACGAAGGATTTTGGAAAAAACGTATTGTTGTCAGATCACGCCATTTTTATGATGGTATATAGACGCAACGATTGGAAGTAATAGTCGGACATTTATACAAAGAAAATATGTTTCATATTAAGAACGATGGTACTTTGAAATTATCGAAGTCAATACTTAAATTCATAATAAATCTATTTGTTTTATGGAACAGTTTGAGAATTTTGTTTGTATATTTCATGTGTTAAATCATAAAACTACAACAAAAGTTGCATGTTCTTATGTTAATTGCGTCTAATCATTCTCCTTTCTTTTATTCATAATGCTACTAAAGGTGATGAAGTTTATAAATATCTAGCCTGATTCAAGTGAACGAAAAATAGCTTCATGTACCACAAACACTTCTTTACCTTAAACACATTTTTTGTAACAACTGTTTTGGCCTTGGCCTTGGTTTTGAGAACATTTGCTAAAATGTCCTACATGGCCCCTAAAGGAAGATCTTTTATTCGCTCTATTTCTAAATGATGAACAACTGACTATCTGATTCTGACCTCTGACCAACTGTTCCTTTTTCTTCTTAAAGGGAATAAATGTTAAACTTAATGTATCGTCCGTATCGACAAAATTTGCAAAGTGTCATTCTTTTTCATATTATTTCGTATTATCTTTTGTACAGTTTCCACAAGAGTGATATATCATCCTATCTTCATACAATTTGGGCTGATGTATAGGGTCGAATTTAAGGGAGCGTAACAGGGGCTACAGTTCAGGGGCCTCCACATGAAAGAGGCCCCCACAAGAAAGGGGCGTTCACAATAGACATTTCTACATTTTCAGTTAAATGCTCCTAATAAATAAATACAGAAAGATATAAATTATTTATTTATATTTGACAATAATTAATTCTTTCCCTGTTTCGTTTTTGGTTCAGCCTTCTCGTTTTTATAAGCTACAGAAACACAAATGATATGCCTAGTTAATACAGGATCATACCCTAAACTCAGAAAACATTCTACGCAAAATATAGAGACATTATAACAAAATACAAACAGGAATTCACTCCATTAGAACGAACACACTTCACACGACACTACAGTAAAACTCCACATTTTAATGGTGTTCCAAAAATACCAACAAAACCAATTATAAGTTCAATAAATTCATCGTTACAAAACAACAACATTGTTACTAAATATAATTACCTAAACCATTTGAAAAAAAAATCCAATTTAAAAAACACACATTATTTTTTAACAAAATTAAAAATCATTATTATGAACAGGGATGATATACTAGCAAGTTTCTACATAGTTAGTCTTTTTACAAATGCAACTATTGATAAGTAATTACAAATTATAAAAAAATAACTTACAACAAGATATTTCCTCACATAACAAAACTAAATTAACATTGCCACAATTATGGAACTAACCGAACACTACATAAAAACATATTTTGAATTTGAAGGAGATTTCTATTAACAAGAATTTGGTATGGCCATGGGTTCTTCTTTTTCACCTATAATTAGTAATATATTTACGAGAAGGAAATCCCAGTCCTTGTGTGGGATGAAATAGAAAACCCATATGGAAGAAAAATTAAAAGCATTGGAGATAGCATATACTAATAATGAAAGAAGTAATTTTAACCAAGAATTAAAGCAAAGTAAAAGTAATTTCGGAAGGGTTATCTTCTTATTTAAAAACCCAAGACGGACATTATTAGGACACACAGAAGGAAAACTTGCACAGCTGTTAAGTGTGACTGAACAAGATAATAGTTGGAGTGAGCATGATACAGGACTGGAAAGTATAAATTAATACTTCTTAATAAAGAAATAGTAATTTAATAATAAGAAAGAGGCAGAAGATTGTGTTGGGCGGCTAAAGGATACAAGAGTGTCGGAGAAAATAACCTAACAGCAGAAATGTTAAAGTATGGTGGAGAGACGTTAATATGTTCAATATGGAAACTAATAGAAATAATCTGGAAAGAAGAAATGATGCCGGATAAATGGAATAAAGCTCTGATAATATCTCTACAGGATGTGACGTACACGGTACTAGCAAAGTTAATAAAAAATCAATTAGAAAAATACCAAGAAGAGCACGTAGGGGAATACCAGAGTGGGTTCAGGACATGAAGATCAACCACTGACCAGATATTTATTATGAAACAGATCCAACAAAATGCTTATGAGCAGTAGGGATTTTCAATACCGAATGGGTACCTGTTTATAGTTTTGTATATTCTTGTACAAGAAGTTATTTTTAGGCAACGTGGGATTAACTTTTATTGGTTGATATATGACTCCAGACACCAATGCCTAGCTTATGCTGATGACATTGTGCTGATGGCGAGATCGAATAATGAAGTTGTAAGGACGTTCAAACTTTTGGAAGCAAAAGCCAGAGATTACGGTCTTGCAGTAAATGAAAATAAAGAAGCTCCGCAAGTAGATCATTTTGAATACCTATTGGTAACAATAATATGTAATGGGAATGAAGACAAAGAGATGGAAAAACGACTAGCTAGAGGAAGCAAGGCCGCAGGTACTCTTTGAAAGAGTTTTAGAACTACAAATATTATAACACGAGAAACAAAAATAAAAGGTGTATCAAGCAATAATAAGACTCACAGTCACATATTCATGATTAGATCTAGATTTGAAATTTGAAATAACAAGATTTTTTTTCAAATCTAGATCTAATTTCAGGAAACCACAACCTGAATGTTACGTTCTTTAATTCTCTTAAATTTTAAGCTGTCATTTAAATTCTTTAATATGAACTCATAGTAATAACAATATTTGCAACTTTTTCAGTATTTGACAGATGAAGGAATAAAAGAATTCCAAAAGCTCTCATATAAAAAAGAGTACACCGATTTGCCCAATCTCTGGCTGCTACTCGTCATTTGAATACACGATACAATGGAGATCGACAATTTACATAAACTTGCTTACTTTTATGTACTTATAGACAGAATTTACAACACAATAAGTACAAGCACTTATCGAAAAGAATACTACCAGGTGTTTGAATTTTAACCACAACCATCCTTTGAATGTAAGTTGTTCTAAAGTGCTGATATGATGATTAGAAAACATATCTTCATCCACAGACATATTAAAGGGCCAAGTTATCAAAGTACATCTACTTCAAAATTAATATCTACAATGTTTTATCAATAAAACTATAAATCAACTAGAAACAAATCGCAAAAACAAACCAGGACAAACTATCAACACACCACTAATACCAACCACACACAAATTGAAAATAAAATTATGAACATAATTCCTTATGTGCAGGCTGTATCGGAAGAAAATAAGCGGTTAGGAAATAAATACAATGTCAAAACTGTTTTTATGCAAATAATACATTGCACTTTATCCTCACACATACCAAACCATTTACGCAACTCAGAATCCAAAAAATTGTGTATACAGGGTTGTATGTGACTGTGGCAATACTTATACCGGTGAATGTTCAAGACCGTTAGAAGTAAGGAAGATGGAATCCCAATATAACATTTCCAGAAGACATGTGGACAAAACAAATTTGGCCATGTATTAACGGGCAAAACGAAGATTTTGTTAAAAGATGAAGATTTAAAAAAGAAAACTTATCTGTGTTGGAGGAATCTATTGTTTGAAGTGCAAAAAACGGTACACTCAGTATCAAGTGACAAATTGTCAGTGCTAAAATTTTTGGCAGACAAGAAAATCAGCCTCAACGCGGAATTTATAATAAGCCTCGAACTACAATTCAAAGCAATTGACAAACGACTCCATGGAGTTGAAACGTCTTCAAAAACAGCTAGAAAATCCTATCGAACAGACAAAATAACAATAAATTGTGAAAATTGTTATTTGTCCCTGTTGAACACTTAAATAAATAAGTAAATTGATAGATAAGGGTGAAAAGATGGCGGTTAGGTGGTTGGGGGTGGGTATACGTGCCGCGTTTACAAACATATAACCATCAAAACTATAGTCAGTCGAATTGGTTTATTTTTTGAACTAGGTTATGTTGCCATTTTGTGTTTGAAACAGACATTATTTTTATGTATTCATAATATTTTTATGTTTTCTTGGGAATAACACCACAATCGAAATAAATACAATACATATAAAGCCATTGACAACTAAGTCAGAATCGATGTTAAACGTTTGCTTTTTTTCCTTTCAATATCCAGTTTTTTATTTCGATTTTGGTGTTATTCCCAACAAAACATAAAAATATTCAAGAATATGCTACAAATAAGATTTAGAAGACAAACAGACATTGTTATTTGTGAACGTTTTATTTAATTTTTCAAATGTTGTAAGGCAATTATATTATTGTGATGAGCATTTGAAAAATTTGCAAACTAATTTTGTAATTAAAATCTGTTAACTTTAAAAAATCCCGGTTATTATATATACTCTTTTTTACACATTCTCTCCATTAAGGCAGCGTATCACGGTGAAAGCTTCCTTTTATTTCTAACATTTATTCCTGTAATAAGATGTTTTAGCGACAGGACGAGAAAATATGCTCCTTCCCTGATGATCTCGTTCCCATGAAATCTTTGCTGTAATATGTAGTTATTTATAGAGCATCTACACGTAGTAGAGATTAATATCGTTCATGCTGTTCTCTTTTCTTCATATATATAGAACCAAGTAGTTTCCAAATAGAGCTTTTAATAAATTTCTGCCTTTGATGTACATTTATAGATTGAATTCCTATTGAAGGTATATCTAATAACTTGACTTATGAGAACTCGAATAAACAGAAGTATGTGATTTATTTACTTAGAATGAAATTCGTTAGTCCGTCTTTGAATGTTTTCGGACTTTATTTTATCGCGAAATGAATCTATGAGTTTCAGGAAAAATTAGCTCACAGAGACCACATCGAGAGTCGTACTGTTTGCAACGTCGCTTTCCAGTGATCTCAAGTAAAGAAATCACAAAAAAAATCGTAGGCCAACTCGAACCTGACAAATAAATTATGATACTAACTTTTCGAGATTTTTAATCCATGATAAATAATGGTTTATGAGTTATAATGGTCATAATTTTAACAGCAAATTCTTACCAGAGGATTAAAAAGTCCAAAAAAAGAGATTTTTTTCGTTTTTTGCTTATATTGTGAATGAATGATGCGTTAATAATGCCGCCAATTTAAAAGTTGTAGAGAATCCGAGAATCTGCAAAATGATTATTCGATTTTTTAGAGAAAAAAACTGACAAAACCAATATAAAATTTTTAAAACTTGTTTTTATTCAAGTTGAAACCTCTTAATCTTCCTCCTAATGATAGTTGATAAGATTGACAGACAAAGAATACCAAATAGGATTATGATTGCACTATCAAATTGAAAATACTTAGATCCTCCTATGATTATGAAAATATGTTTTATTTTACTTAACTACTACTTACAACTTTTTACGAAAACACCCAACTTTTCGACAAGAACACGATCTCTGACCGATCATTCATATTAGAAGATATAACGATCTAACTTTCCTCCTCACGAAAAAACTGTTAGCATACTAGTTAACCAAAGTTCAAAAGAGTTGAAAATAAAACGATTTTAACCGAGAGAAAAAATTGACTTGAACTGATTGCCTTAAGAGCTTGTTGGAAAGGAACCCTATTGTATCTATTAGATACGATGACGGTATCTTAGTCTCAAGTTCATTGGCTCTAAACAACAAAGATATCAGTGGCTTTCATGACTTATTGACAAAACTTAATATAACGATTTTTTGAAAAAGCCAGATTGAATTTTTAACAGGTTTGAAATTAGGCTTCAAATGGACAACAAAGAATGAAATGTTTTAGCTACTAAAAGAACGAGATTCGTTCACTGTATACATTTCGCGAAACAGTGACGCTGGTAACTTGCTGCAAGGTTTTTGATAATATTTCCCTCTTTTGGTTCAGAAGTCTTTACGAATAAAACAGTCTGCTTGATAAATGCAGAATTATTTCTGAAACAGCTGAGTGAGCATTTAATCCCAAGTAAAAAAGTATAGGGAAAAGTTTTTCTTGTTTCTTCTGCCATTGATATGTTTGCCAGAAACACCAATGGATTATGACGTTATCCTTTTTTTAAATATTCATAATGTTGATAAAATCAAAATACTAGTGTTCTTGACATGGACACCCATACCCATTAGGTCGAGGCACAAATGCAACATGAGAGACGTCCATCCCTTTTTCTTTATTTCCAACTCTAAATGTAGGGTTTTTTTATTCACTCGTCTACAAGAAACAGTACCGAGTATAATAATGTATTAGAATGTAAATAAACTACGAAAGATAATGGAAATAGAAAATTTTATGCATTTTTTGCGGAGTTGGAAGTATATGTAAATTAACAAAAGTTTGGCATATATCCCGGATTTACCGTAAATGTCGTGCTATTCTCAAAATTTTAGCTGTTTACGTAAGTTACTTTTTGAAGTCGTTCCATTTTTAAATTTATTGATTACCATAGTTGACCATATTTAAAGAGTTTCTATCTTGTTTTGGAAAACAAACGGTACATCTAAAAGGCACCTACGTAAAAGACGAGAATCTTTTCATGCAAAAATTTATTTGTTTAATATCGAGTTGAAAAGCACATTTAATGTTAACTCAACAATATATTTCTAGAAATGTTACAACAAAACCATTTTTGAATTTTAGTTGTAGACTTAAATCCGTTAGTAACGAGTCTTATAGGATTTAAAAAAACTTATGGAAACAATGTTTATCATTGATATAGGAGTTTCAAATTATTATACAGAAGCGAAGCTGGCGACAAGGAGTGAAAACACCCAATTAGAATTTAATATGCTTGTATTCTATACGTGTATTGATTCCACTGTAATTAATATTATTTAGATCGAATTTTATAATATAAATCAAAATATATATTCTATCGAAACATAAATCAAGAATCGGTCTCCCTTGTAGAGCTTATCCATTAATCATTCATGTCAAATGGTTATTCTTCTTCGAGTATCTCAATTCTCACGTAATTGGAATAAATCCCTAAAGACGTAGCAATTGAGTGACGGATTTCGTTCGTCCTGACACGGTCCTTTGTCAGCTTCAGCTTAAGCCACTTCTATAATGATTATATTCAATTTTGCAAACTGCACAATACATCTTGGAATTTTTTACGTTGTCCTTTTTTCGAGGGGCGAGCACTATACAAGAGAACATTATAAATGAACTGCATTAAAATAAATTATGTCGACTATAAACTGGATTAGCATTTTAGATTTGGCGTCACTTGAAGCGGAAGCGGAGATTGTATTATGAAAGAGCTTAGAAAAGTTTAACTTCAGATTTGTAAACAAAATGTTCTAAAAGATTAATAGATTTATTTTACAAAGGAACAGTTTATAAGTATGGTATATTTAAATAAATTGTATGCTTAAAATGAGTTATATTATGACTTAAGTTTGGTGTACGTGAAGTAGGTTGAAGATTATATTGTGCAAATTGGAAAGTGAGGTTTTATAAATTATTGTTAGTGTGAAGAAAATAACATTACTTAAATAAATATAAAAAGATGAAAGGTGTTGGTGTCCTGATCAGGTTTATTAAAAGTTTTGGTATCGCATAATGTACAATTATTGAAGCGAAAGTTTCTTAACGGAGGCCCAGTTGCATATATGAGTATGATAACGAAATACAAGAACATAAATTACATTTTTTTCCATACTTCTTTCCGAGCGACACATACTTCCACCGGACACTACCCTGATCTCAAAATACCCATGCTGATTTTTCTGTGTAAGAAACAGAAACCAGGTAATATAATAAGGCTTGTCTTTCTAATAAACATTCAAATTCTCTATTTGCGATATTTTAATTTAGTAACTTGACATACGCCAGAACAGCACAAAAGGGCCAATTTATAGTTGACAGCAAAAGTAAAAAATGGCAAGTCAGCAAAAACATCAAGTTTATGGCTGATAGACTCAAGGATAGCGGATAACAAACTTATATGGGGATTAAACTGAAAAACTGTCCAGCGGAAACAATGAAATAACAAGTTCAAGGTGTGACCAAAACGGCGCTGGTGTGTATTGCTAAATATAAAATATATTAATGTTAAGTCACCGGTTTTGTCATTTTTTCAAGTAAAGTATTTAAAATATATAATAATTTTCGAAATATTTATGAGAGATTCTGAGTACTTTTGGCTTTCTGTTTAAAATCCACCTTCTTGATAGTAAATTATGGTGGCAATTTACTACATTTTGGCGGACACTATTTTTAAATATGTATTGTGTTAAACCATTTTACAACAGCTATTTTTTTAAGAATAGTTGGGAGATGCTGTGATATTTAAAAAAATATCAGAATATTAAATATGTGAAGATAGTTTGAAATATTATAATTCAACAAATTTCTTATTTTAATTAACGAGATAAAATAAACAATTTAAATAACCCCCACATAAAAAATAGTTCTATTCCGCACTTGTTTCGTCTGGAATTTTATAACTGAAATTAGTACTCATATCTCTGCGTACCTGGTCTACTGGAGCAGGTTCAGTATTTCGGTGCTACTTTACCACGGGTCCACTCAATCACACACAATAATCTGAGAGCATTTACTTTCTAGAGATAGCCTGCAGTGCAAACATGTCGTGGTAAGACTAAGGAGAGAGAGGGCAATAGAGAGGGCAAGAGGCTATTTCACTCGGTTGGGAGCTGCTTCCAATAAAGCATGTTGTTCATTGGCTGCGTCCACCGACCATCCACCCACTAAGTGAAATAGCCTCTTACTGTCTCTATTGCCCTCTCTTTCTAGCGTTGCCACGATTTTATGCTTGACAGGCTATATCTAGATGGTAAATGATCTAAGACAATAATAGTTGTTTGGATGTTAAAAAATATATATTCCTGGAATCTGTTGGTACCGCCATCTTTTGGACCCAATTGTGAATCTAAACCAGCAAAAGACTCACTCAAACACACACGAAAAATTCATCAGAATCGCTCCAGTCGTTTAGGGGCAGTTAAAAAAATCTTAGTAACAGTCTTTTCTCAAGCAGAAAATGAGCTGATGACATTCAAACGGCTCAACACATTATCATAAATTATATCTATAGGAACCATCTTGATTAGTCAGCTAACGATACTATAGACAGGCACAAAGATCCACACGGCTTAAACTTATAACACCCCTCTTTTGTATCAGGGGTTAAAAATTAACTTACACGGCATACGTTCCTTTAACTCTCTTAAAATGTATATCTATTTCTAATAATGGCACAATGAAAGGGAAATAGAGGCAGGGAGATGACGAGAAAGTGGAAGTATATTTTGTCGCTCACTCTCAAATGACAATCGCTCTTCTTGCCAAATTTTATTTTTCAGCAGTAACTTTGTTAAATCATTAAGCCTTGTCATTTTTGGTTCTAAAAGGAATAAAACCGGTGTATCAATAGCGCAGGGAGGCACGCCCCCCTTCCTGAAGGATAGTAAAAATGGAAGAATAATCGAATCCATACCATTGAACAGTTAAACAAGTAACCAATAAGCTAACAGAACGAGGTATAATAGTTAAACTAGTGCAAATAATAGATAAATAATAGCTTAATAAACTACAGAAAAAAAAGTTATGAATAAATATGTCAAAACAAAGTAACTGAATTTATAGGATTTTCGACTATTGATCCTATGAAGCGGTGCAAATCTGGCCACTTCACGGCTACTATTATTAATACGCGAAGAGCTAAACGCACTTCCCTTTTACGGCCTTCATTTTGGAATTAGGGTAATGAAAGGCATATCATCCGAAAAGTCATGTGCCGTAGATGTGCAGAATATATCAATATTCATTTAATTCTTTTAAAATAAGTGAATTAAATATAAATTATTGATACAAACCAAGTAAGATGGCGCCCACTATGTACAGCTACCTTAACCAAAGAGGTTTATACGTAGAGTGAATTAGGTATGGGCGTTATTGTAAGTGGCAGTGTAATAACAGTAGAAAGAGAAAGACAATATCAGGGAGCGCTTGCTAATAACAGTAGAAAGAGAAACACAATATCAGGGAGCGCTTGCTATGTCTCTACCCTACCAATAGTAGTCGTCACCACTGACACTGACCAATCAGGAACGACACGCGTATTCTCTCTCTCTTTCTATTGATATTACATGAATTCCGCTACTTCGCGTGCTCTACAGTATTAATCTCTTTGACCTTAACCCCTTAAAATCTAATGTTCGCAATTTGACCGCAGTCGAGTCGACACAACCCCAATCGGTGAAGTATAAATATTGCTTAAATAATCGACTTTTAATTACTATGCTGTATGTTCTTCTTTTCTATTCATTCATGGCCTTACTTTTTTACAAAAACGTTGACTTCAGAAAGTATTGTGTTGTGATTGAATTGAATATGTTTTTAAGAAGTTTGCGCATTCACAGAAGAATTCACATGCAAAGATTTACGTAAGTACAATAACTATTTAGAGATTCTAAAGCTAATTGATTCATTTTATTTCTGATCCTGACCAAGTTGAGTATATACATTTCTTCAGTCATGAATTTATCACATATGTAATAAAAGTTTATTAATATTTTGGTGTATCTATTACTGCGTTCAAAGGCAATCTTTTAACTAAATTTTAAGATGTCATCTAAAATAGCAGTCAGTCAAAAACTGTTTAATGTTCTTTTAACGAGATGTGATATATATGCTGAAAATATATTTTCACTTATTAATCTAATAACATAATAAATATAATGTTTGATTATTTTATCATTTTGTCGAAATTCCATTTTGGGGTTTTGGCATCTACAAATCGATTGCTCAGGAAAAATCGTATTACCGAGATAGGATGATGTTACAATTATGACAGGTTTGTTCAATACAGGGTGATTTGGGTGATTTCAGAATAAAACTGCTATGGAAAATTCTTTCAATGCAAATTGATGTGTAGGATCTTATAAAAATTTCAGTACAGTTTTTCTAGCATTACATTTTTATAGTTGAACCTTTCAAGATTTTAAAATAAAAAGTGCTGGTTAGGCCATTTTTGGATGGGTAAAAGGTTATGTGTTTTCAAATTAATTTGAGGCACACAAGAATGTTGACTTGAGAGTCGTTACATATGCTTATATAAATAGTCAGAGATATAAGGCGCTGTAGAATACAATTATACAGGGTGATTCCAGATATGTTAGAAACCAAATGTTTTATTGGGTGGCCCAGTTGCACGTTCAGACTGTTTAGAATATCGCGTGGAGTGCAATTATAGTTAAACAGGGTGGTTAGTAAAAAGAATTATATAGGGTAGCCTATTTACAGGGTACTTGGAATAGAGGGCGCAGTAGAGTCATAGATAAACAGGGTGATGCAAAAAATATTATATACGGATAAATATACAGGTATGTTGGAAATATGCTGGAGAAGAATTATGGTACTACAGTGTGGTTTAAAAAATGCAACATTTCGTATCCCACAATCAGTTGCATATATAGGATAGATGAAATATAGTGTGAGAGGAATAATAGTTATACAGGATAATTACAAAAAGTTAGAAAAGGAAATGGTATATGAGTTGCATATATATGACGATTAAAATATAGTTATAGAAGATAGTTTAAAAAATTTACAAACAAAAAGAATAAATATGGTGGCTCATAGGCAGTTGCATATATAGAATGGTTGGAGTGGAATTATAGTTTTACCGCGTTAAAAAAATATGATGCGTGGTCCATGAGCAGTTGTATATACAGGGTGGTTAAAATATCGTCCAGAGTAGAATTACTATACTTTCATAGGGTGATTAGAAAAATTTTAGCAAACATTTTTATATTGGGTAGTCCATTAGCAGTTATATATAAACGGTGGTGGACATATAATATGAAGTGTATTTAATAATGAGTTTAAGCTGCTCATAAATGTTAGAGGATTGCAATTAAACTGAAACATTTCATCTTGAGAAAAAATTGTTTATACGGCAAATGTCCGATTATATGTAAATATGTACCAAAATTTTTGATGAATCCTTGAATTTACGAGTAAAGTTGGGTCACCTATGTCCTATTTATTAAATGTGCAAATTCAATATTTTCAAATGGAATTGTCATTTACCTTTATTCTATTTTTTATATTATTCTATTGGTTAAAAGCTGAATTATTTAATTCTATGAAATTTCGTGGTAACTAAATTTTTTTGAATAATTTCCTTTTACTGCCTCTTTTCATATTAAATTGAGAATCATGAATTTCAACACAAATAAAGTCCTATTAATTATATATGAAGAAGAAGTTGAATTTCATTACTCACTGACTCAATTGGTCGAATTTCGACCACAGGCGATTCTAGTAAATATAAATGTCCCCCATCTTAGATGCATCTACAAACTAAAGTAAATTCTTTTTGTGGCTAAACTATTACATACCTCAAATCAACATGCAACAACTTGCTTGGTAGAATAAAGGAAACCCAACATTGAAAAAACCCTAACCAGATTGTCAAATATTAATGATTTTTTTAATTGCTTAAGAACGCATGCAGTATGAAACCAATGGAAATTTCTTCACCATTTCATTACTTTCACTTAGTACCAGTTTTTGGAATTAACAAAGTCATCCTTCTGAAATTTATTACAGCCCAAAATGTAACCCTGATGAACAATGTAAAAACATAATTACAGCAAGAGTGCACATTTTTATTCTGGCAAATCATTTCGCTCCAAAATACAGTTTCAAAATGAGGAATAACATTAACTTTCCCATAGAAGTTCTTAGTCTAAGATCCGAACCTAGGTCAACCTTCACCGAGCTGATAATACAATATGAAACATATTTTATAATAAATTTAGTATATTAGAAATTACTTTAAAAATGGGTTGCCTAAAGAACTCCCTGACAGACTATTTTTAATTATTAAAAAAGAAAAAAAGATTTTTATGATCTCATTTATAACGCGAGTGGAAATCCGGAGTAAGTATACCGCGTGTAATAATAAAGGACCCAGCATGGAAATCGTATTTATACGACACAGGGAATGACAGCGATGACACTAGTGATAAAAAATGGTTACAAAGTGTTTTTTGTGTGGCTCGGACGAATATTTAATTGATTTTACTGATGAAAGTTTTAATAATTGTTCGTTAAAGTTAGCTTTTCATAAAAAAAATAATATAGAGGAAATGAAATAACTGCATGTCAGTTCCTCCAAAATATTGCTCACTGTTTACCAGAGTTAGCTAACATTCTCTGTCGTATAAATACCGAGCATGCGCACCTTCTTATGATCGAGGTCCCATCACGTGGGACTCCCATGTTGGGTCCTTTTTTATTACACGGTATACTTACCTCGGATCTCTGTGCTACACATTTCCACTGGCGTTAAAATTGAAATATTTAAAATTTGCGACCCCAGGACCAAATTTTTTGCAGACTTGTTCCCAAGAAAACAAGGATTATGTTGATATAATTTTGTTTCTATTATCCAATCAAGTGAAAGTAACTGGCATGGGCATACCTGGCAACCCAGTAGTTCGTCCAGGTAAATAATAGGCAACCCAACGGCTGTACATTTTATACTTTTACTCAGGATAAAATTTTCTTATTATCTTGATAATGCAACATTTAATTAAAAATCGTTTATTAAATGATAATTAAAAATAGTTTGTCCTGGATTTTCTTAGGCAACCCATTTGAGAATGTGTTGATGGCAAGGTTCCAATATTTAGAACTAGGAACAATTTATTGAAATATGTTGTGGCCGAAGCTTGATTTACTTGCTCTAACCAATGACTTTTTGATTTGTTTTAATATGGGAAAACCTAGATAATCTGTCCAACAGACTTACCAGTGATTATATATCCCAGGCAACCCAAGTCAAGAAACTTGATTAGTCTACTATCTCCGAGACAAAAAAACCTGAATGTACATTGAATTGTCTGAAATTTACCATGAATATTTTTACGCTAGCCTATATTTGAAAAGTTATGTAACGCAATACATTCGTAAATTAATTTTGTTGCATGTTAACAACATTTGACACTTTACAATACCTGCAATATAATTGTCAGCGTTGTCAGCCTAACTAAAATAAATTAACATTTAGTAATAACAGAATGCACCTGTTGTAGATAATGGGAACTTTCATCCAGGAACTAAGTGATGTAAATGAACGAGAATTAAACGCAACATTGAATACTAAACGATATCATGAAACTAATGCTTTAAGCCGGAGAACAATATCTATTATTATCAACATGCTAAGTAAGTTATAATACCACATTTTTATGTGTATTAACAAGCTAAAATATACATCAGAGTTACAATGAGCTTGAACAACTATTACAATAATGGCATACAGAGCAGAATTTAATATGTATGCGTGCTTCAATACTTGAACCAGTTTTTGTTAATAATTCTCCCTCAACAAGATATTAATCGATGAGGAATTTGTAGGATTTGTTATAGATTAAGTAAAATTATTACAGTTTCGTGTACTCAAAACTCATTAAAAATAGTATATCAGAAAGAGGTAATATATATTATTTAATCTTTTACTTTTTTAATGTGCCGGTTAGGCAATGTTAATTATTCAAAATGTTTCATTAGTTTTACCATAACACAGTAGAAAACAAACTTTGTAGCAGCGTAGTTGTGTAGAGTAAAATAGAATTAATGAGGTTTGTTAAAATTAATAATTTGTAGGTTTTTAATTCTTGAGACTAGTTAATTCTTAGGATTTCGGAAAACTATAATTCAATCTTAAAAACTGATATTTATAGATCACTGTCAATAATTTTTTCAGTATCTGTTGAACTGCACGACCAAGATTTATATCAGTCAACATTGTGGCAACTTAAAAGTAAATTTACTACAGAGTGGTACTGGTATAGTATGTTACAAGGCGGTAGCCAGCGGGGCTTCAAACCCCCGAAATTTTGGAATTTTCTGTTTCAATATTCATTTTTAACCAATTTATGATTTTTTTCATAATAATAAAATTTATATTTATACAATTTTATGTATCCTGAAAATACATGAACAAAAATATAAAATTTGCAGGCCTAATCAGCCCTTCACCAATCAAAAAAATTAACATACCTCTCGAAAAAATTATCCAAACCACCCCAAAAAACAGTCTGGCTACGGCTACCAAAAGTGTGGAGGATCAGTTCTGCAGTTTTTTTAAAGTCATGAGGGGGAGACTTCAAACTCTGTCTCCTTCATAAGCAAAATCCAATTTTGGTACCCAAAAAATGGTCAGTTATTACAAAATTCTGTACCGGACAGAGATAGCAAATTCTAAAAAAGCTACCCGTGACAATTGCATTGCTAATGCATCAAACAAGGTGTCAGCCATGTTAAGTATAATAAAATCTCATAGGAACTCCCCTCCAGCACCGAAAGTCAGTCACCTCAATGCCCAGGTTTTCAATGATTTCTTTGTGTCAATTGCCGACGAGCTGATTAAAAATCTTTCTTCTTCTAATAGCTCCTTCAATGAGTATTTATCAAATCAATACATTGGAGATAGCTTCAAATTTTACTCAGTAACAGAAAAAATGGTTTCAGATAAAATTTCCGACATTAAAAATAGTGGTAGCAGAGACTGTTATGACATCAACTCTAGAATCCTTAAATATCTCACAGATATAGTTAGCAAACCCCTGACTCACTTGTTTAATCTCTGCATCCGAGAAAGCATATTTCCTTCTGTTCTGAAACTGGCGAAAGTTATACCTGTTTTTAAAAATAAAGGAGATCCTGAAGATGTAACTAATTACAGGCCTATATCTCTATTGCCACTTATCTCAAAAATTCTTGAATCTTTATTGAAAGACCAAATGATTAACTACCTTGAAGTAAATCATATCTTTACACCAAATCAATTTGGTTTTCGTAACAAAAAGAGCAAAACTCTGGCTATTAATCGACTAAGTGAGTTTGTGGCAGAGGTCTTTGAAAATAAGCATAATACTTATGGTACACTCCTGGACTTAACGAAGGCAATCGATTGTTTTAAAATCCTTTATAAAAAGCTATCTCACTACAACTTTGATTCGAGCAGTATTACCCTTATACAGTCCTATTTAGAAGCAAGAGAACAGTATGTTCTTTTTGAGACTCAGCAGTCCGCGAATCGCCGGATTCAGCATGGCGTATCTCAGGGCTCTGTGTCCGTTATTTCTCATATACATAACTGACTTGCCAAACTTTAACAACCTATTGAATCACCTGATAATCCTGGTTGCTGATGATACCACAACATTGCTGCGCTATCAACCTTCAGACCCAATATTGCAGTGGACTCAAATCAAACAGCGTGAAATAGAGAATTGGTTTTTAGCCAATAGGCTTAGTCCCAACATTAGTAAGACCCAGAACATTAATTTTACATTACAATCTTCACCATCGACTCTAGAGAGTGATGGACCAGTGAAGTTCTTAGGGGTCTACCTTGATCCTGGGTTGACCTGGGAAGCCCATGTTAATTTCCTTAGCTCCTAATTATGAAAAATAACTTTCCTTATAAGGAACCTGTCAAAAAATGTATCTAGGGGCACATTACTGACAGCGTATCATGGATACTTTAGCTCCAATATGTCCTACGCAATTTTAAATTGGGGGCATTCACCGTGCGCTGCTCAAATTTTTAAGTTACAACGCCGTTGTGTTAGAATTGTTGCAGGCTTAAAATACCGCGAGTGTTGTAGAGAGAGCTTTGTGGGGCTAAAACTACTTACCCTACCTTGCACTTTTATCCTTCTGTGTCTTGTCTATATGAAACAGAACCAAAACAGCTACAGAACACACAACGATATTCACTCTCATTCAACAAGGAAAGGAGGAGAATTAGTTCTCAGCTACCACAGATTGCAACGAACGAGAATGGGTACTGACTATTATGGCATTAAATTTTTCAATGCACTGCCAGCAGAAATAAAAAATTAAAGCGTACATAATTTTAAAACAAGAGTAAAAAATTATCTTTTGAAACACGCCTTTTATACTTTTGAGGAGTACTTAGGAAGTGATTTCAATGTATACATTTTTAATGTGTTTGCCTCTATAATGTACATGTTGTCTATATATTAGTAAATAGGACATTTTATTTTCTTACCATTTTAATAACATTTTATATAGTCTTTTGTATACATATTTAATACATTTCATGCTTGTGTACCTTTGACTTGTAAAAACACACAGTTGTAATACTTTACCAATAAATAAACTAAAGTAAACTAAACTAAACTAAATTGGTATATTATTTTCGCCTATGTGTCTTCCTAATAAAAATTGAATATTTTGAATCTGACTGGTAATTTACGGGCAAAGCTCAGAAGTGGTCTACACTAAATACAGATCCAAGTCAGTCATCTTCCTAGTTCTCTTTTGTGTACACTTCATCATTTTTACATATTTCACCACAAAGTTTTTGTGTGAGCTTCTGCTAAAATACTAACAGTTTGCCGCCAAATCTAAGTCTAACTGGTGCGTTCCCGCATTTGTTTAGTGTATTGTGTTCAATTTGATTGAATTACTTCATTGATTTTTAAACTTCTGCACCTTTTCTAAAACATTCCGTCGCGCTAATGCTAATTTTTAAAAGTGTGTTTTTGCGTGTAAAATATAGACAGTATTGTGATTCGTGTTTTGGATCCCAAGCTGTTTGGACGCTTGGGAGTTTCGTGCAATGTACTCCGAAGTTTTCGGTGGCTTTGATTCCGTCTGAAGAGACGCCGCTTTTTGTTGTTATAGCGTTCCGATTCGCGAGTTTTGAGCTCCATTCGTGACGACCGCTAAACCGCTTTCATTTTGTTTCTTTTGCGTTTACAAAAGCGCATCATTTGTTGTTAAACCCGCATTTTTTTGTATGTTCAATCAATGAACATTAAGTTGCTATTTTTTGTGTAACGTGTTGTCCAGACGAAGCTCTAAGAAACTGTTCCTGTTCACGGGGCTAGCCTCAGAAGAAAGAACCACCAAGAAAAGACCAGAGCTTCGACTTAAAGGTTAGTGATTAACTTTTATTTGGTGAATTACTTTACGTGTTTATTGATTGTTCCGCTAAAGGTCCTTCGTCAAGTATATACTTGCATTGAACCAGCATTGAACTAAAACCGCAACATCTATTTCATACATCTTTTTGATTATTCTATTCTCTCTATGGAATGTGCATCGAAGACATTCCATAACATTTGGTCCAAGTACGAGCCGGATGCAATTTCAGTTAATTTCGTGCAAAGATTATTGAATAAATTACATAATTTGGTCCAACTCCGGGCCGGGTTACATTTGAGTAAATTTCGTGCAAAGTTTAATGATCAAAACATTGATTTTTCGTTGCAATTATTGTTGAATACCGCATTGAATTTTAGTTTCTTTATTTGTTAGAAGAGAAAGCAAGTTCGGGATATTCACTCATTCCGTTAGAAATAAATTCGCATATTTCTTTTACCGCAAAAAAAAACTTACATGAGATCGTTTTGTTTGTTTGGTTATTTTGCTAAATTGTTTTGAATTTATTTGACATTTGGTCAGATATTTTCGACTTAAACAGTAAAAAATTGTACATTTTTGGAATAGTATTTTGATTCGTTCTATCGTGTTAGATTTGTTCAGTGGCGTTACAGTGATTTTGATTTATTGTTAAGATGTCAAAAACCGCTGAAAATTTACATAAATTTAAAAATCATCGACAATCGGAGTTTAAAAGCTTAGAAGATATTTATTTTGCGGCCGAGAAAGCCTTAAGAGGTGACGACGTTGAATTGTTTTTTAGCATGATTGATATGGTTGATTCAATTCATTTAGAATTTTTTAAACACCACAATTCCATTGTAGGATTAATTTCTGATGCAAACGATGATTTTGACTTTGAGGATGACATTCGCAATAAATTTGAAAAATTGTTTTATTCAATTAGGTCTATTGTTGCTAAACTGAAATCTGTTCAGAATTCTACGCCACAAAATATAGCTCGGGAACAGGAAAGTGTTGCTTTGCCGCGAATTGATTTGCCTTCATTTAGTGGAGACATATTGGAATTTGGTACTTTTATTGATTTGTTTGATTCACTAATTCACAATAACGAAAAACTCAGTACTATGCAGAAGTTCAAATATTTGCAGTTAGCTTTAAAAGGGCCTGCTTTTGAGGCTATTAGGAATTTTAAACTAACACAAAACAATTACGTGAGTGATTATGAAACACTTTTGAAAAAATTCAAGCGAACTCGTTTAATCGCGGAGTCTCATTGGTCAGCTTTTGAACAGTTCCCCCAACTAACTTCAGATAGCCCTTCAGAGGTTCGGAAGTTATTGGATGACTTCAGTGATAATTTGGAAGCACTGAAGAATTTGGGTTTACCAGTAAATCAGTGGGATTTTTATATCGTTCAGATGATGTTGAAACGAGTTCCAAAGAATTTAGCCGCTAAATTTGAACTTTACCATGGTACGGTGACCGCTCAAGATGACTTTCCGATCCGTTCGGAAGTTGTTGATTTTTTGTCGAAGCATTGCGATGCCTTTGAACATGTTGAATTATCCCGCAAGGCAAAGCGAAGTGTTGACAAAAAGTTACCATTGAATTCAAAGCAACATTCTTCCCGGTTCACTACATCTTTGTTTGTCACTAAGAATAGAAATTGTTTAGTTTGTAAATCCGATCATGCGATTTACAAATGTTCTGAATTCTTTAACAAATCAGTATCCGCGCGGTTTAAGTTTGTTAAAGATTTTAGAGTTTGTTTTAATTGCTTGAGCGATTCTCATCAGTCGAATCGCTGTAAATCTTTATCCACTTGCCGCAACTGCAAACAACGCCATCACACATTGCTTCATTTTGTAAATCGTGGTGATTCAGGCATTCGGTCTGAATCTAGTGCTCCCCCCGCAAACCTGGCTTCCACATCTGGTGGATCCAGTACCATTAATACTGTTGAAAGTCCCGAAACTTTTCTACCGCAGACTTCTTGTCATAGTTCACTTTTCTCTTACAATTCAAATGTGTTGTTATCTACCGCTTTAGTTGAGGTATTAGATAAGCACGGTTCTTATCAAACTTTGCGATGTCTGCTAGATTCTGGTAGCATGACATCATTCATTGCGAGCAAGGCTGTGAAACGCCTTGGCTTCCGACCTATGCCCGCTTCGATTAAACTCAACGGGCTAGGTTCTGTGCAGAGTACCTCTGCTGAGGGCTCTCTTACCCTTTCTCTTCGCTCTATAGTAAAGCGTGAGTGCAATTTTGTTGTTGATACTATTGTTTTACCCCGCATTTGCAATGATATGCCTGTTGCGCCCATTAACATGGCTAATATGGCATATCTAACCAATTTGAAACTTGCTGATCCTGGTTTCAATAGCCCAGGCGCTATTGACCTTTTGTTAGGTGCCGATATATTTTCTCAAATTTTGTTGGATGGACGCCTTCTGGGAAAGGAAGGTGTTCCTGATGCTATTAACACTGTGTTTGGTTACATCCTTATTGGTAAAGTGTCTTCGAGTTCTGTTACCTCTCACTCTCAGTCAGTCATAAACCCAACTTCGCTTTTTTGTCAAATTGACGATGTAGTATCATTAGATGATTCACTCCAAAGGTTCTGGACAATTGAAGATGTTCCTACCGCACTGGTTCAGTCCCCTGATGATCTTATCTGCGAAAAAATATTTTCCGAGGGATGCAGGAGATTGGATTCAGGTAGATTCGTTGTGCCTCGCCCTTTTCGGAATACACTTCCTGCTTTTGATGGAATGTATAATCCCGCCGTACAACGTTTCTACTTCTTAGAAAGACATCTTCTACAGCAACCAGATCTCTACAAACAATACTGTGATTTTCTCAAAGAGTATTTGGAGCTGGATCATATGGAGTTGGTTCCCGATCCATCTACTTCTTCTGATTGTTACTACATACCGCATCATTGTGTTTTGAAACCTGATAGTAGCACAACCAAACTTCGTGTGGTGTTTAATGCATCCGCTAAGATACCTCATCGGTTATCTTTGAATGATTGTTTATTTATCGGTCCCAAATTGCAGCAAGACATTATCGCTATTTTGTTGACCTTGCAGAATTTAGTTTTGCCTCGCCTGCTTGCTATAGAAAACTTTTCTAGTTGTGAACTTCACGCATTTGGTGATGCTTCTGAGAAAGGTTATGCTGTTGTTTATTTTGTGTTCGAAACCGCATCTGGATTTCGTCTAAGTTTTTTTGTGTTGTCTAAATCGAAACTTGCCCCTTTGAAAACTTTGTCACTTCCCAGATTGGAACTGTGTGCTTCAGTTCTTACCGCTAAGTTGGCTCATTATGTTTATGAGCAATTCAATAGTCGTTTGTTGTTCAAGGTGATTCGTTGCTGGTCAGATTCCACGGTAGTCCTTTCATGGCTTAGTTCTTCCCCGCACCGTTGGAAGACATTTGTCAGTAATCGAGTTGCTTACATTCAGGAAAAATTTCCTTCTTCGCGTTGGTTTTACATCCAATCTTGTGATAACCCCGCTGACTTGGGTTCCCGCGGCACTTTGCCATCAGAGTTGTTAGGCAATACACTTTGGTGGAAAGGCCCACAATTGTTGATTACCGCTTGTTTGCCACATGCTTGCTCAGACTCAAGCATGTCACCGCTAGTTATGACTGAAGCCCGTATAGTGGCGCTTCAAGTCACCGCTTCACCAATTTTATTTGGTACTTTGTTAGAAGAAAATTCTTCTATTAATCGCATTATCCGCATTATACCTCATATTTGTCGCTTTGTTGATAACGCCCGCAATCCAGACCGTAGGGGCTCTGGATCATTTTTGGCTGCTGAGTTATATCAGGCTCGGCTTCGCATTGTTCGCTATGTTCAAGATCAATATTTTTCTAAAGAGATTTCCCTTCTTCGAGAACCAAAACTTTTGCCCAAATCGCTTCGTAAACTTTCGCCGTTTCTTGATGAACAGGGAACTCTTAGAGTTGGTAGTAGATTGGCTAATGCTCCATTGCCGTTTGACACTAAATTTCCCGCACTGCTACCAAGTAAAAGTCGTTTGACTAATCTAATTGTCGAAGATTGTCATGTCACCAATCTTCACGCAGGAATCCAAACCGTTCAATTTCTTTTGCAGCAACGATTTTGGATTCTATCCGCAAAGAAAGTAATTCGTAGTGTTAAAGCTCACTTAAGACGTGTCGTTGGAGATCAAATCCTAACCTACGAAGAACTTTCTACTGTATTTGCACAGGTCGAAGCAGTTTTAAACTCGCGACCTATAACCCCTTGTAGCAACGATCCATTGGATCTTACCGCCTTGAGTCCTGGAATGTTTCTTACCATGGAACCTTTAACAGCACCTCCTGAATCTGATTTCTTATCTGTCCCATCTAATCGTCTCAATAGATGGCAGTTACTGAGTCGTTTGCATCAGGCATTCTGGAAACGTTGGTCGCAAGAATATTTACATACTCTTCATCAACGGAGTAAATGGACTGATCCCTCGGAGGTTGTTAAGCCAGGTACTCTTGTTATTTTGAAGCAAGACACTTCACCTCCTTTGAATTGGCCATTAAGGCGCATTATTGACGTACATCCTGGAGGTGATGGTGTTGTACGCGTTGTTACAGTTAGAACTGCAAGTGGTACTTTGAAGCGACCTCTTGTAAAGCTTTGTCCACTGCCAGTGGACCCTTAGTTTTGAAATAAGTAATTCAAGGCTGGCGGAATGGTGCGTTCCCGCATTTGTTTAGTGTATTGTGTTCAATTTGATTGAATTACTTCATTGATTTTTAAACTTCTGCACCTTTTCTAAAACATTCCGTCGCGCTAATGCTAATCGTAAAAGTGTGTTTTTGCGTGTAAAATATAGACAGTATTGTGATTCGTGTTTTGGATCCCAAGCTGTTTGGACGCTTGGGGGTTTCGTGCAATGTACTCCGAACTTTTCGGTGGCTTTGATTCCGACTGAAGAGACGCCGCTTTTTGTTGTTATAGCGTTCCGATTCGCGAGTTTTGAGCTCCATTCGTGACGACCGCTAAACCGCTTTCATTTTGTTTCTTTTGTGTTTACAAAAGCGCATCATTTGTTGTTAAACCCGCATTTTTTTGTATGTTCAATCAATGAACATTAAGTTGCTATTTTTTGTGTAACGTGTTGTCCAGGCGAAGCTCTAAGAAACTGTTCCTGTTCACGGGGCTAGCCTCAGAAGAAAGAACCACCAAGAAAAGACCAGAGCTTCGACTTAAAGGTTAGTGATTAACTTTTATTTGGTGAATTACTTTACGTGTTTATTGATTGTTCCGCTAAAGGTCCTTCGTCAATTATATACTTGCATTGAACCAGCATTGAACTAAAACCGCAACATCTATTTCATACATTTTTTTGAATATTATTTTCTCTATATGTAATGTTTATCGAAGACATTACATAACACTAACTATACAAAGATATGTTATAATTTTATTGTGAATAGCCTTGGTGGTATATTCTGGGATACCTCCATACTAAGGATTTCACACACACCCATGCGCGAGCCCAGGAATTAGATTTGCCCTTCAGAAAATTTACTGAACACTTCCAGCCCCCTTGCCATCCACCCCCTGGGACTTAACTCAGGTCCTCACGCTAACGCAGTTTTCCTTCTGCATAATCGCTGTCTTCTTGTTGGGATAGCTTGGCTTTGGTTTGGTTCCGTTGCTTTACGTTATTGGTACTACAGCTCATTCTTTGCTATGATATATAGCTAATTGTACCCTTCTGTGGGCGTGCACGTTGTCGTCGTTTGTTTTGTGGGTGTGTGTTCTTCTGTCTTCTCTTTGATTTGTAAGTTAGTTTCCCCCGGGCCTCCCTTGTTGTCTCATGAAAAAAAAAGAATACTTCATTTTTTACTTACATGTCTTCTATCTCTGGTACTAAGGATTTTATTACTGCTTCAGATTATATAGTGTTGAACATTTACTTAACGTGTTACTTTTTATGATAATGGTGACTGTTCTGTATATTCAGCTGACACTCATCAGTCTGTATTTTCTAATGTTTTCTTCGCGATATTTCTGTTCACACTGCCATTCCAATATTTTGGTACTTAACTCATTCTCCTACATTTGGCATATATTTTGCCCAAAAGTTTTCGTATTGCTCTATTAACCTGTTTCAGTAACTCTTTCACTAATCAGATAATGAACGAAGACATATGGGGAGTTTCATATAAGCCCATGTAGAGTTTATTGACGTGAGTCATAACTATGTTTCTTTCTGTTATTGTGATGTTTCCTTCTATTAATGTAATAAGGAGGCTTTTTCAGATTATTACTACATTCGTAAATCTAAAGAATTTCAATTGGAAATGTACTAAATTTTGCTCTATTTTTTGATGTTTCGCTCTTCTGTTATATTCTTTATTATTTTATTGCACAGTTTGATAATTCCTGTTTCATTTCCAATCAGTAGCGTGTTGACTAGATGAATTTTTTCTGGTTTCACCTCAAGCAGCCTGAAATAGTTTCAAAATTCATATCTTTGTTTAGTAAAAAATGAAACGTTAATATTTCTCAATATTATAGTTCATATCTGTAAGATTAATAAGGCCAAAGATAAATATGGAATATGGTTGGTTAGTAGTTTCCGCAAGATGTACAGAGTTTGGAGAGATATCTTGCTAAATGCACCGTGTTAAGCAAAATCGTCAAATCAAGATACTAAATATATTCAGTTATAATAATTTGCACCTTACATTTTAAAATGCGTATTGATAAATTCTATTTAGTAGGTGTATCTATATAAATATATATATGCATAGACAAAGCTATTAGGTACCATTTTCTCCTGATGATTAATGTTCGATATCATTAGTTTATATATGGTTGGGAGGCAAGTGATTGGGGTTTGCTGGGTACTTGGTATATAGTTTGTCCTTTGATAAGAGGTTTGCAGCAGCATGCGTCAAGAAACTAAGCGTGTTGTTTGCATGGATAATTATGTCATTTATAAGAGCTGTTAATGTTTCATTAATTAGCTGGCTCTGGCGTTAGAGAAAATGGTTGTGGAAAGTGATGCTTTCCAGAATTGTTCGATGACCGTTTTACTGCAATAGCTAGGGGCTTCATTATTGCGGATGATGTTGAGTTTTCTATAAAACCCTTTTTCTCATTGCCGGAATAGCTTTTGTCGTAGACTGTCCAAACACTGCTGAGATGTGATGTTTTTCCACCACCATTCGGTTATTGCCTACGATGGTCTTGACAAGTCTTTCTATTCTGTTGTTCCTGTTGGCATTCGGTCAGTCTTCCTATGTATTTCCGAAGAGAAGTGACTTTTACTTCAAGCCTTCTCTACCAAGGTGATGTTCGAGGTGTTTGTCTAAATTGGAGAGGGTCTTGTTTTAGTCTTATAACGACTTAAAGGCTTAACTTCGCTCTTTATTGTATCCATTTGTTCATCCGAAATAAGGCTATTGTTCAAGATGACACGATATTGATGTGCGACTTTCTGTTCGGTAACTTGAAGCTCGGGTGTACTTACGACAAAATACTTGATGAAATATTCAGCGATGTAGAGCCTAGTCCTGACAAACGGTTCGTTATTTTGTAAAACGTGAGTATTCTAAATTCGTTAATGGCGCTAGTCTATTTCATAAGCTGTCTTTTCTGTCCCTCTTGAGTGAGCGCTGGGTGTAGATCCTATTCAATACTTTCTGCGACCAGAATTCTCGTTCTCGTTTGACTTCGTTGGTGATGCTGATGTTGTTGCTGCGACTGTATTTGTAAGTCTTGTTGTGGTTCCTAGGGTGTAGCTCCTTGGACAACAGGGCCCTTCCTCCTCAGCACCCTGGCATCGACGTCCAGCGCCGGGTCCACACATTTGCATCAATTCATTTTTAAATGGTTAAATTCATATTTAATCAAAGAATTTATCATTATCAAACATATTAGCAATCCCTATAAAAGTTACAATAAACGATACACGATAGTATTTATCCAAACCTATTTCTGATTTTCTCTTTTTTGCTTTTAGAATTTTAGATTTAAGGGAATTAAGGACATTTCTCGCAAGATTTTAACTTACATAAGGACATATGCCGTCATACTGATTATAGATATATGTTTCTATTTATCCATACTTTTGCTGAGTATAATTTTATATAGCAACCTTATTCAACCCTTTTGTTGAATTATGGAATTGTTGAATTTCTTAATTTGAATTATTCTTTATAATGAATTTTAATAATATATTATTTTTTAAATATTTTTTTACATTTAGTTCTTTGTTAACAGGCTATATTAATTTGGGAGCCTCGTATCCATTATTTTCTTTTCTAAACATTTCTACTGTTATTCTGAATAGCTTGTTTGTCTGGTCCGTTGTCTTTGTTAATCTTCATTTAATTCACTGTTTTTATTACTTCTTCGTCTGTTGTACTCTTCCTCAATAAAGTCGGCACTATTTTTTATTGGCAGCTCATACTTTTATGTGGTCATTTGTTTTTTCTATTCTATTTTTAGGGTTCCGTATATACAATATACGGATACCCTTATAATATCACTCCTGATTTCTGCCTCTGTCACATCACAGCAATTTTCTCTTAAACTACTCGACGGAAGAGGTTGAAATTTGGTATCAATGTATAGTTTGGTGACACGATCAGGACTACATCTCGTAAAAGAAGAAATTTTGATTTTAGGGGTATTTCTGGGGGGGGGGACTAAAAAATCGACCGTTCCCCCCCTGAAGAAATTGGAAATATAGAACGTTGCCAAAACTTTACAGTAAAATAAGGAGAAACCATTAATATTAATTTTGGGGGGCAAGTTATAGAATTAAATGAAAATTTAATAATTTTTTTTTTCAAACGCATCATGTAATACATCAAATGAAAGGTCCCATTCTGAGGAACACAAATATATTTTTTTCATATTTAAAAAAATAGTTAATAAGATATTAACGATAATATATCACAATTTACCCATTCCCCTACCTTATCTCCTAAACTACAAGCCGAAAAATGTTGAACAAAAATAGAGATGTAGGGCCTCACCTTAATTTTATCGGAAAAATAAGGAGAAATTTCTAATATAAATTGGGGGGGATGCAGTTTAAATGAAAAATATAAAATTAAAATTGTTTCTAACACATAATGTAATATATCAAATAAAAGGGCTCATTATAGCGAAAACAAATATATTTTTTTCATATTTTTAAAATAAATTATTTTAAAAATATTTAAAAAAATTATTCATTCCCCTTACTTTAACTCCGAAATCATAAGCCGTAAAATTTTGAAAAAACAATAGGGATATAGGACCTCACCTGAACTTTACTTTAAAAATAAGTAGAATCCTGTAATAGTAATTTTAGGGAACAAATGACAGCATTAAATGGAAAACATAAAATTAAAATTATTTCTAACGCATTATGTAATATATCAAATCAAAGTGCTCATTATGACGAATACAAATATTTTTTTTTCTTCATATTTTTAAAATTAAAATTTTAAAATATATTAACAAAATATTTAAAAAATTACGCATTCCCCCTTTTATCCCCATACTATAAGACCTAAAATTTTTTGTTTACAGGAAAAATACGAAGAAATCCCTAATATTAATTTTAGGGGCCGAAATTATACAATTAAACGGAAAATAAAAGAAATATTTTTTAATGTAACATGCAATACATCAAATAAAAGGGCTCATTATTAGTAATACACCTGCCTAAAATTTTAAAATTAATTGGGGGTACTGGGGCTCACTTGAAAAAATAGTAGGAAACCCCAATATTAATTTTGGGAACAAATTATAGAATTAAATGTAAAATAAAAATTTAATTTTCAAACGCATCATGTAATATGATTTGTTTAAAAGGTATTAACAAAAATATTAAACATGGACTTACTTCCCACTTTAGAAACTAAGCTATCTAAAATTTTGAAAAATATATTTTATTTGTATTTTTAAATAATGTATCTAACAGATTTAAAAATTTATTATTTTAAACTTGACCTAATTTCCCCTTTATCTTCCAATCTACAGAGCCTAAAATTCAGACAGACAGTAGATTATAAAATGCTTCCCTGAAAGTTTATGACTAAAATAAAACTGTAATGTTAATTTTGTGTGCCAAATTAGAAAATTAAATATATATGTATTTTTATAAAAATCAAGCGAATCCTGAAGCAAAGAAAATAAAAAGTCTATGTGTGGAAAATAAAAGTGTATATTTTTTATGAATTTAAAACGCTCCCTTTAAAAGATATTAGGGTAAATATAAGAAAATGCACTTATTCCCTGCTTGTCTAAAACTGGAATATTAGAATCTTGAAGGAGCTACGGAACCCTTAGTATGCCAGTCCAACTCGCACTTGAACAAATTATTTTATATATTATTTCTTCTACCTTTCTGCTGAATCGCCAGTATCAGGTGGATTTTTTTCTGTTATTTACATTTTGTGCATATTTTTAAAAGCCAGTTCATTAATTTTAATAATTCTATGACATATTCAAAAATTTCAGATGTAGGCAATTTGTCTCTACTCAACCAGGCTTGATTTTATTTTGGTCTGTTAATTAATTTTAAAGGACAGGCTTTCAGCCTTGTATCATATACGTTAGTTAGCCTGCCATTCAACTGCCATGCTATTCGTTATAAGCTTGACGAAACGCTTCCAAAATTATTGAAATAATTGAGGGACTATGAAAAACATGTTGCATGATTACTAAATTCAAAATTCTTAGCACAATTACTTTAAAAATGTGCTTATTCGTAAATAATATACTTCCCTTGCCATAATTTAACATTTTCCAGAAATAATTCGTAAAATTGTCGATTTTTGACAACCCATTTCAAAATTCAATCTCCAACTTATAAATGTAAAATACAATATTGAAGGTAACTAAATATCGGTTTGATTAATTTCAATACAAATGGGAAATTTCTATTTTCTGAATAAATATCACCTGAAAATTTAATTACTATTTGACAGTCGTTTTAACGAGATTGGTTCTGTTGTAATTTACATATTGTTGTGATGAATGAATTCATTTCTCCCGGATTCGATGAATGAAAAATGAAATTCTATTTTAAGGTACGTATACAAATTTAAATATTGAATGCTTTTTGTAGTATATTTACAAATTTTGAGGATACTGGTAAGCATTAGATCTATATATCTCAATTTAATCTTTCCATAAAAAAGTTAGTTCTAACAGTTTTATCAGTTAAGTGCTAACTATGAATATAAGTGTGAACTGGAAGTTCTTATAATATTTCAGCTACTTTAATGTGAACGGTACTCCCATAAAGGTTATAGCTATTTTTTTACGATGGAGATAAAAATTTTGTCACAAATGTCAATAACCACATTTTAAATAAAAATATTATTATGCTAACTATTGTACATGTCTAATAATCTCCGAAAAATTACAAATAATTTATATATATACTTTAAAATAAAATTTGCAATAGGCATAGTCATATATAAACAAATAAAATTTGTTTTGTTTATTTGTTTGTAGAGAAGTAAGTAATGAACCTATTGTAAAACTTTTTATATTAACAAAAAGCTACATTAATGGTGGCTATATTTTATTATGGGGATTCTAATGTTTTTAGGGATATTCAATATCTGTGGAACGAAGCGTTAGGCAAGCGTAAAAATTGGTATATACAGGGTGTAAATAGTTTGAGTGCATACATTTTAGGTGGAGGTAGTATACACCAAATTAAACAAAAAACTCTTATACCACTATGGTCAGTAGGCCTTAATAACCAAGAAAATCCCTAAAACATATTAAGTAAATTATTGTCAATCCGGCAACGTCGCTCGCGTTCGAAGCAGATTCATTCTTAGCGCGAATAATAAAGGAATGACTACGCCGACAAAAAAATAAACACCTGTGTTTTTGTATTGACTGATGACATTGACCTTAGAATTAAATAAAAATGTATGAAATATTTTGTTGAAAATATTTACGTTTTTAATGCAAGGTATTGCAATTAGAATTTGTATTTGGCGGTTCTTTTATGCAATTATACAAAGTTTGGTAAATACATATGATATTCAACTCAAGAGTTCTGTATATGTAGTTTTTTTACCAGTTAAATTATTCGAAGAGTCATTATTACTGATTTAATTAATATTATTTATATTAGACAAGTAAATATGTAATCCTACTTACCGGATTTATTATAATGATAGAACTGAGTCGAAACAACGGATTATTCACAGCAAATGTTCAAAATGCCCACCATTACTATCGACAGAAGCACGACACCGTTTAATCCAATTTTCACATATGCGAGAAAAAATTCCTGGAATGTTTCGCATTTCGTCAGCAGCGTCAAAAATGCGTTATCTAAGGTCATTCTCGTCAATAATTGGAGTCGTGTAAACCTTACTTTTCATGTGTCCCCATAAGTAGAAATCTAAAGGTTTGAGATCAGGAGATCTTGCTGGCCAACGTATATGTCCGTTTCGACCAATCCAACGACGAAAAAATGTTCTATTTAAGAAGTCGACAACTAGATGACTTGCGTGGGCAGGTGCTCCGTCATGTAAGTACCACATATTGGAACGTGTTTGTAGGTTCACTTCATCTAACAAATCTGGTAGCGTGTTGTTCAAAAAATAAAGGTAATTCTCACATGTCAAACGTGCAGGCAGTATAAATGGCCCAACCAAGTATTCACCAACTATTCCAACCCACACGTTAACTGAGAATTGGTGTTGAAATACTGACTGGCGTATTTCGTGCGGATTTACCTCAGATCACGAATGCGTATTATGAAAATTTATTATACCATTCCTATTAAAACTTGCTTCATCTGTTGTTAAAATATTGTTCACAAAATTAGGAAATTGTCGATGTTTTCTGAGGAACCAACGACAGAAATTGAGTCTTGGCTGAAAATCATCAATTGAAAGCCCTTGAACTCGCTGCATGTGATATGGATAGAGCAATTGTTCCCGTAATGTTCTATGAACAACAGTGTGAGAAATTTGCAGCTCACTTCCAATACTCCGTGTGCTACGATATGGGTTGATGTCGATAAGGCGACTGTTTGGAAACCTTTCCCTGTATAACATTCTTGCTATTCTGCAATTACGTCTGCTTTCCCCATAAATTAAGAGCATGTCATGTCTTTCCCTAATTGTATAATCGGCCATTATTTATCACAAATGAATACTGTCGCACTATTTTTAATTTTCGAACTTATTTACTAATCACAACCGATTTTATTTATTTAAAAAATATATTAAATGGAAAGCAAACCACGAAATCTACATCAAATAGATATCATTCAAATCACTTTACCGTTTATCTATTCTTATTTACAAGAATCGAAATCGCAAAAAACAATCGTAACTCTCAGTCGTCGTTAAAGTAAAAAATGTAGTAAATAAGTTGGTCTGTATGCCACGTTGCCATATCTATTCGGAGAAACTTACACTAAATTATAACAGCATATTTCGAGTTTAAATAATCAATTTTCATTTTTAATGTGGCTATTAAAGATGTATAAGCTATTGAGTATTTACATATTTAGATTTACCGACATTTTGAAATCGAAATTATTGTATTATTCACTGTAGCAAGGGCTACATAAAATCTAACTTTATGTGTTCTTTTTGGCAAAACTATAGTTTATTTTAGAAAATGTTATAAAGCTTTTTGATTTGTTTTTTCCTGAAGTATTGTTCTTCAAAATCTTTGCACACAAACCGTTTACACCCTGTATACTCTTCTGTCCAAATTGCGTTATTAGTTGAGGAAATGGGGGTCCTAATATTTTTAGTGATAAATGTATAAATGTTGATATACATCTCTTCTCCAAAAATAAGAAGAAACTAGTTTTTTTTATAAACGGAAGCGGGTGGAGGTTGGTATATATTCTGGTTAAATGACAAGAACGGAGCTGGTTTGTTGCACTTGGCGAAAATTTACGGACAATAGGAGTGAGTACAATAAAGAGATTATAAATAATGTATAGAAGTCAAATATGTCAAAGTTTTCAAACTCAAAAATTTCAAAATTTTCTAAAATTCAAAAATCTCTCTCTTTCTCTGTCTCTTATCGTGTCCCCGTTCTTGTCATTTAAGCAGAATGTATACCAATTTGCATCTATTAAAAATTATAGATATATTATATACATAAATAATTATTCGAGAACAGTTGAGGGGAGCGCAACTGATGAAGGTTATCAACTAGAAACAATATAATGTCTTGCGTTCACTGGATTGAAAAATCTCGCAAAGTAAGTATCGTAATTCCTTTGACAGGATTTAGTAAACCTACAAATTTTTTCGTGTGATTTCTATCCTAGGAATCACAGGGAAACGGCGTTACACACAGTACGAGTCCTGATTTGGAGTCTCTTATCTAGATTTTCCTGAAACTCCTGGATGTCAAAATTTATTTCGCGATAATATATTAAAAAGTGGTCTTAAATTTTCAACTAGAGTCCTAGAACTGCAAAAAGCTATAGGCCTTTGACATAGGAACAACTAATGTCCGGCATCACATTAGCCATAGGGTCCCAAAGGCTTGAGAACCTTACCCTACATAATTATTTACTTAACTTAATGTTTGTAGAACAAAAGTGTCAACGAGTTGACTAGTCATATTTATTAATAAAATAAATCTAATATAACATAATACAAGAGATAATAAATTAACTAAATGTTTGCTTTTCACTATAACTGAGAAACCTTTGGTATGTCGCAGATATATAAACACAAAGTTTTGTATTTTTTGACAATATCTAATACCATAAAACGATAATTTTTTTGTTTATGGTCTTAAAGTCATGTGAAATATATGCTGTTCGATCCGTTATTAATGTGCATTGAACGGTATTCAAATGAGTGCATGTTCTACATTCCGATATTAAGGAATATAGAAATAGTGTATTTACTCGAAACTCAAATATTATTCAGAACTGTTATTGTAAAATGTTTAATTTATAATTTGAACTTTAGCACACAAATGTTATGGCAACCTGGTAGCTGGCAACCACAACTTGTAACCTTGCCCTTTTTTGGTGTCTGGCTTCGGACGTACGTTAAGTCTCTAATTTAAAATATCACAAATAGAGAATTAGAATGTTTGTTAGAACGAAAAGCAAATTTTGTGCTGGTATTGTATATTAATTAGATGTTATATTTGTTTAATTAATACAATTTATTAATTTTCTATAAACGACGAGACTCTTAATATATAACCTCTTAGACACAAAACGAAGTGGTGTGGGTATTTCAAGCTCAAAGAAATGTTTGAACGAACTCTTGGAAAAACGTTCAATTCTTTAATTTCACTACCATACTGTATTTACTTATGTCTAAGTGTAGCCTCCGCTTCAAAAATCGACACAGGAAAATATGAAATATATTTTTTTATTTAATAACGAACAAAGAAAATGATGGGCGAGTCGGTGTTTTATGAAATTTTCTTGTTTTCTTTGTTTGTGGGATAGCAAAGCTATACAAATCCATTTTTTAATTAACCAATGACTCATAGTGTATTGCGGGGAAAGGAAAATGTGAAATATCCACCTCTCATCGTCCCACACGAAATGTTCCTTCCACCATTATATATGAAATTAGGTTTTACAGAATAAAGCAAGAAAACTGGAAAAATTGGTAAATAACTTCATTATATGCAGGATGCTTATTCTCAAATAATGCAAACTGAATTGAAAGAGTTTGTCAACAAATAAAAATAACAGGTTTCATCTTTAGTTTACAGGAAATGAGCTATTTATGTGTACACGTAGATGAAATAATAATTTGCAGTCACTGATGGCGTAATTTTAATAGTCATATAGTGTATTTCTTAAAAAATATATTCGGCAGTTTTCCTGCATATGTATGAAAGACAATAATGGTGCAAAATTTCTTTACCACTTTACAATTTGTTTTTCGTCTTACTTCTATAACGCAGAATGTCCGAGCTAGTCTATTTCTCCATTTCATCTTCAGCTCTAATTTGGTGTTTTAGAGTGTTTTGTGCTTCTCACTTTGTGTTATCAACCCAAATGAAATAATTCACAGACAATAAGCAAGGCTTCTGGTTCAAAAGAAACTCGTCCTTCAATTTGCGTACAAGAGAAATGCGAATGTAGTTTTAAAAACACAGGACTATACAAACAAATTACACAGTATACAGCCCGATTCAGCATACGAACCAATTAGTAAATATCTGGAGAAAATAAATGAACCCCAAGAAAATAAGAAGAAATGTCATTAATGTCCCATAACTACTTTTAAAAGTACATAAAGAAGGGCACTTATAAGACTGATATTGTGCTCAAGTGGATGCTCAACGTAACCGCTATCTATTAAAACAAACTCAATCTTTTGCAAGGAAAGTATACAAAAAATCTGGAAAATTCGGCATATGCCACTGAAATATTTAACAAAAATGAGAACAAATTATTGTTCTTACAATTTTTTACTATTCCAACGTTGTTATTCGAACGTTACAGCTAACAAATAGCGATAATAATAATTTCCTGTGCTCAGTATTTGTATAATCGTAATGGACCAATTTGTTATAATGTGCCAACTAAATAAAGTCTCTGATCTATATATTAAATACTCAATTTTATCGCAAAGAAAGTCCGTCTTCATTTTCCGTGTTAACTAAAATTTTCATTTCACATTTGTCTTGAAATCGTATTTCTCTTTCAAAATAGTGCACAGACCAAGTTGTTGTTATTGCATATTAGTTTATTTAGTACATACATTAATAATTGAAGAGAAATCTTTGTATTCCTTTTATAGCATATTGCCCCTGTTTTTAAGCATATTGTGATATTAGGCATGGTCAGTCTATAGGGAGAAAGCTAACATGTGTAACCCGCACACGTTCTTCACTTAGTTAATGCTAAGTGTCCACGGTTACCTGACTTGGTGCATTGGAATGTAATCTGTTTTTCATTTTTACATAAGGTATGTAAAAAAATGATTACCATATTCTATTTTGGTGAACGCGACAGGAAATATATAAGCATTCAACTCACCAAAGTTTCATCGTAATTGCATGAATGATATAGACCGCGCATATAGGGGACAAAAATAAAGAACTCTCATTTTTACATACATTTGTCGATAGAACAAACAAGTCACCTATCGAAGGTTAACACGTTAACAGTACTACGCCTACAAGTTTTACACAAATGCAAGCAATGGGTTGTCAAAGTATTATTGCAATCAGATGAACGGTATCTCAGTGTATAAAACACAAACCAACAAACATCAAGTTTTATGTATTAGATCTTATATATGCATTCATAAAATAAAATCAAAAATTAGTGTTTGTGTTCACATTATCAGTGTGAAACACATAATAGCCACCAAGAGTAACGATTTTCATATTTTGGCAGCAAAGAACTAGTGGCTGATTGACTGAGTAGGTTTCGAGGTGTGCAATGCGCCTGCTAACAAATGCATTCTGTGGAATCTAAGTGAAGCTAAATATCAATTTTCAAATAACAGATCTGTGTTTTATATTAAAGTAGAGCTTCGGACTGCTAAAACTTCCTATAAATTTTGTCGCCCAATTGTACTACTACATTTCTTTGTTTTGAATTAAACATTTCAGAAAATTTACATTGCTGGTTTTCATGAATTTAACATGCGTAAAATCGACATGTTTAACGTTGGGGACAAACTAAAAAACCCCAAAATAATGTTAGTAAAAATTTTCTTTCATTTAAACCTAAAACTAGCATGCTGGTTATTTCTAAACATCTTAACATGAAAATGTCATGTTTTCCGATTTATCAGGGCAAACTTACCTGCGGTCAAGTTGTACTATAAGCGAAAATCATTTTCTTTTTTATACCATGTCTAACTAAAAAATGCATTTGTTTCAGCAAGTTCTCAACACCACTTACAACCTTGATCTTGAAATACCCATACCACTCAGTTTTCTGTTTAAGAAACAGGAACCAAGTAGTAGATTAAGAGTCTCTTCTTTTATAGAAAATCAATAAATTATAAAAAATAAACAAATTGACAAACTTCAGAAGTCAGAAATAATACCACAAAAAAGAGCAACATTCCTTGGAATTAAATTGTTATGCTGACTAGATTCATATTATAAAGTAAATAATTCACCTTAAGACTTCTGAATAATAATTGCAATTAAGAAAAAATTATTCACCATTGTGTAGTAAAAAGGTGGAACGACGGTTATCGCATCGCAAAAGTGTTACGAAAAGTTAGTCTACTTTTACGAAGCAACTGCTGAGGGGTCCAAGTGTCTCATCTCTGCACGTTTACGCCTTCTATAGGATTATTTACCTTATTGGACACGGAATATCACGACTAAAGCAATCTGTTTTGAATCAAAATTCTAGCCTATGAAGAAAATGCAACAATATACATATAATAGATATCTATAGCTGATTTGTTTAGCCATGCTTTTCTGTTTCGAATAACGTGAATTTCCCTATATATACATTAGTGCGTTGCGGGTGGCATTATTGTAATATGTACATATTAATAGGAGCATTATTTTAACAGATAATATGGTTTGACGTTAGGCAGTAGCTAATTGTAACATTAATAATTTATATTAAAAATAGAACCGACTTCAGCTGACTTAAAATAAAAACCGTTTAGAAACCGTGTGCACTCAATCACTATTTTCAGGCATATCTTCTTTTTATCTGATTTAGGATACAATTCAATACAAAATTTTAGCGTATTCTTATCTCTCTCTTTTTCTCCCTCCCTCTTTCTACCCCTCTAACTTTTATTCTTTGCCTATATTTTCCAAATATTTTTTAACTTTTTTATTTGTTTTATTATTTGGACCACTTTCTATAAATGTAACTCTAATTCACTCTATATTGCATTCACACTGTGCTTCTGTTTATTGGTAACCCCTATGCCCTATTGGTCTATTATTTTCTGAATCACCCTGTACAACTGTAATTCAACTCAACACAATATTACAACGGTCCTGATATATTTAAAACCACCCTGTATAAGTATAAATCTTGTCCACACTATTGACTCTCCATTTTTCTACCTTTCTTCTCTTTCTATTTTATTCCTGTATACCAATGATTTTACTTCGCCTCATATGTCTAGTATTCCATTTATGCAACTGCTGATGGTTTCCCCTATATAACAAAATTCACCATGTTGAACCACATTTTATGACTATAATTTTACTCTTCCATTCATTTCAACCAGCCGGTATATGCAACTGCTTCAAAAAATGTTTTAACCCATGCTATAGTTATACCCCGTTCTACGTCATATAATTCAAATATCCTAATTGCTTATGCTTATATAACACATTTTTGATGCACTCTGATTAACAATAATTTTACCCCACCCTTGCTTCAAACACCTTGTTTAAGCAACTACTTATGCCCCAAACTATATAACTTTTGTAAACCGCCTGTATAACTGTAATTCTACTGCACCTTATATTTCAACCAGCCTGTATATTCAACTGATTCTGACAATTTTTAAAGCTTTTCGTATAACTGTAATTATTCGCCGTCCTTTAACGCAAATATCCACTCTATATAACTATAGTTTTGCTCCACTCTTCTTTCAACCTCCTTGTATACGCAGCTACTTATATGCCACCTTAGAACCACCCTGTATAGCTAAAATTCAATTCCAACTTACATTTCAACCACCCTATGTATACAACTATATGTACCACCTAATATCACACGCACGCACGCCAGCTCCTACAACCGTATACCACACAGAACACCGACATAACAAATTTTCGTTTAGATAAACTAACGGAATATTTTCTGCCATTTCACACGACTATAAGCCCCCTAACTTAAATTCGTCTCTAAAAGAAACTTACTTCCAACGAATCAAAATCAAAACCATTACAAACACCCTGTAAGTTTATACTTTCATGGCATATCTTGACATTTAAACTAGATATTTATGGTGACAATTTAAAATGGTAAGTTTTATGTTATAGAAAAATATACGAAATCAAGCTGGAACATATCTTTGTAGAATACAATTTATAATATTCAAATTTCTTTAGCGGTTTTAGAGAAAACAGTGAAGATTCATTGAAATTCACTGAATTCCTTTATTTAGTTTTTTCTGATTTTCTGGAAAACCTCATGTTCTAGACAATTATATGGGACCTTACTGTAATGTTTCTTAATATAATGCAGTTTAAATTATCAAAATTGCCCAAGCCGTTTTTAAATAAACGCTGGTCATACATAACAAAACAGTTGCAGACGAATTGATAACCTACTCCTTTTTAGAACTTTGTTAAAAAATAATCGATCAGTCGACGGTCTTTAGTGTTACAAAAGGACTAAAAGTAGCAAGTGATTTTCAAGGAGGTGCATTTATGGTTGCAAAGAACATTTTTCCAGATGATACCTATTCGTGGTTATCGTGGTTATTATTCTCAATAGAATGGTGCCATAATTTTAAATGACTTAAAGAGAAGAGAATCCAAAGATATATCTGAAATGAAAAAGAAAATGTCTATCTTCACTTGGTGGATTACACAGTGAGTTATATATAATTGTAACTTAAACGTCATATGTTTCTTTATAGATATATTTTTATTAAAAATTAAATTTACACATTAGTATTAATACATCAGTCGTAACAAAAATATTTTAATTCACCTGAAAATAGTATCCATTATATAAGAATGACATAAAGCAAGAGAAACAGAGACAGTGAGATAACGAGAGACAGGAAGTAAATTTCGTAAGAAGCTTTCGCTTTCATGGTTCAGTCTCCAATGACTACAGCTGTTTTTTAACTGTTATTAACATTTAATTTTTAATTTCATAGGTTTTGCAGGGAAATTAGGCAAACAATATTAGAACAAAATAAATCATAATGATAGAGACATTCACTTTGACCAAAATAACCTCAATAATGTTATACTTAAGCAATAATAAATTAATGGCCAATTTCGAACAATATATGCTGCCCTTATTTATTCCACCTTACGAACATTGGTTGCTTACGTCTACTCTTGATGAAAATTCACCTTTAACCATCCACCTCCCCAATTGTGAGGTGTATAATATTAAAACCTTTTTTGGCTTCAATAATTTAAAATTGCAATGAAAAGCAAACGTCAAAGTTTCATATATTACTAATTTTTTTTGTGTAAATTGGAACCAAAAATTCTAATTGATAAAAGTTATTCATAAATAATTATTTTTATTGTTCTACACTGTTAAAAGAATAGTATATGAAAATATGGTGAAACGTGCAAACGTAAATATCTTAAAACTACAAACACCTGTCTAGCGTGAGGCTTTATATCAGCGTTATTTTAAACTAACATTCTGCAAACTCGGTTTTCACACGGACTGTTTCCCGGCGTCTATATTTCACGAATAAGCTCCTACGTTCCCTTTGAGCTGACACACCCTTCTTGTTTCCCCATCATGAAATTGTAAATTCTATTACGAAAGCATCCATAAAACTTTGTATAAACCTGAAAATTATCCACGACAACACAATACATTGTTTAAATGTAAACATAAATTATTGAGACGAGATTTCGCAATAAAGGTAAGAATACTCTAAGCCGTGCACAATTGTAATAAAATGCGGCGTTCTCTGCAGATTTTGTGGGACAGTTTCGCGGTTAATGACGAAGACATAAAATGAATTATTTGGGGAAACACTCACTTAGAATCTTTGGAAGATTTTATGTAAAGTGAGCTTAGGTTAAAAAAGTCAGTAAAAGTTAGACTCGTAATTCCTATAAAGAATCCCATTATAATGAAATGCGGTTACTATTGATACTAGGGAACACGGTGTGTCTAGCATATAGATAGCTATAATACACAGCTGTCATTTTCACACAATATTTTAGTAAAAATCTAGTTAATTGTACCACTGCTTACTAAATTTTCATCACTTTACAAGCTTTAGACAAAATATTGTTTCTAGGTGAGACCCCTCATCAGTTTTCCTACCCGCAAAAGAGGGAAATCTCTAAAAGTTGTTTATGTATATTGAAGCGAAAGCTTCTTAATATGGGCCCACATTTACAAATATGAAAGTAGATGAGCAAGGGAATGAATTGGATAACTTGAAATTTCATTTGTTTCGACACCGACATCGACAGTTCATCGTGTAAGAAACAGAGACCAGGTAAAATAAATCAGTTTCTTGTTTTATAGAATATCAATAATATATAGGCAATAAACTAATATAACATCCAGTTAATATAGAAAACCTGCACAAAATTTGCTTTTCTAATAAAAACTCCAATTCTGTCTTTGCGATTTATTGCATTACGGACTTGACATATGTCAAATGTCAGAAAGAATCCTATTAATTTCATACGCCTTTTGATAATTTTTTAGCCGTATTTACAATTCATCGGATATGAACTTCAATTTGCATGTTAATAATTCAACAAATTTTATTTGGCACTTATAGAAATGTAAATTAAGAATTAAATTACACAATAAGATTAACACTTGTGTCATAACAAAATAAATTATAATTTATAACCATTACTAATGATAACTCAAGGAAATAGAAACAGAGACCAAGAAATTTAGAAAGTGACTTTGTATTTATAGTTTCATTGGAGATCGTAAACTGCATGATGGTGTGGGGGGGGGGTGTCATTTGTGGTTTTTATTGCTCCACCTGCTAATGCCTTTGGGTTATGACCACCCGTTGTTTATGGTGTGGTTGTGATTGTTTTTCATTAGGCTTAGATTTATTAGTAGGATATTTATGGTATGATTTTTTTAGAAGTGACTTCCACGTTTTTGGCAAGTTTAGAGTGTCGTATCGTTTATTTAACTTTCCGATTTTCTGAATTTTAAAGAAGATTAGCATGTAAATCAATAAGAACCAATAATGACACTGCACCTAAACAACGATCATACAGTTTGCGACCTCGAATGAAACTATATAGACAAAGTCACTTTCTAAATTTCTTCATTCTGTTTTCAGATTTTCACCTTTGAACATACCAAATGAAATTTTGGCCAAACGTCAGGTGAACTTTTTTTTAGAACACAACCCAAGAAACGGATGTACCGGGGATACAACATCGAAAACCATTTATACATATCTGTCCTTATTTTGATTGTAATAATTTTATTATCTATGATAATTATTATATAAATATTTTGTTCTCTGTTTTCTGTTAATAAGGATTCTGTCCCATTCTCCCGTTTACATTGAAAACAGAAGAAAAGTTGCAAATATTAAACACACGCAAAAAAAAGACCTTATGTTAAGCAATCGATATTTTAGAGCCCGCAGTGTTAGACACACTTGAAAATTCCGATGATAAATTTTTTTGTCCAGGTGAAAAATGGCAAGAATATTTTCTTGCCGGGGTGCGGCGAATATCCCCCTGCATGTGCTTAGCAAAAAAATTACACACGATCCATGAACTTGGTGTAAAACTTTGCTCTTACATTGCGTTTTCTCGTTCTCTCTCTGAATAAAAACTAAAGTAATAAAAGTTCACCGACAGGCAAAGCACATTACAGTCTTCCCATTAAACAATTCTCCAGAGTAGAAATCTAGAAAAGTGAAGTAAACCCTCTCACCTTTTTCCCACGCGCTGTTTGTTTTGTGGAAATATGATAAACCTCAGCGCGGCTTGCAATAATGTTTTTACGAGAAAAGTGTTGGAAGATTATGTGATGTAGATATGATGAATCAAATTTTTAAGTGCTTTGTAGATAACAACTAAAAATAACATTTTCGTAGTATTGTAATATAGTGAATTATTACTCCTGTAAAAAATATATTTTTGAATTAATTTAATAACGTTAAATAACTTTAGTTGTTAGTGATAATAAAATATTAGAATATCGGTTTCGCTTTTAATAATATGTAAGGTATTTTAAATAATTCTAAAACAAAATAGCATGTTTATTAGTTGACACTAATTTACAAACCATTTTGTAATACTTGGCACTATCCTTATTTAATGAGATGTGGTTCATAAAAGGGTTAACTATTTATATTTTCATTATGGGACATAGAAGGCACCATCAAACAAAGATCTATATAAACATAAAGCTACGACCTATAATGGAATTATACAGAGCAAATCTACTCGCAATAATTTCAACATGATCTTGGCACTGAAGAACATCCATTTTCACGTTTATATAGAGAGCACTGGTGATTCGAGAAATCTCAGTTCAATATATTTGGGTTAAGAATAGTGTGTAAAATAAATTTGACTCTCATCGCATTTGTTGACCGAAAAACAAAAAGAGGTTAGGGTTACTTGCGGTCAAAAAACTCTAGACCTGATCAAGGCAGGAATCTATGAAAAACTTGTAAAACATAGTCCGTCAATTTAATTATATGTAACAAAAAATAAAAGTCAATAGTGCGCTCGGGTGTTTCAAATTGAAGATAAGAGGATAAAAGTAATCAATTCCGGCAATGGTCTAAAAAGGCAGTTCTGCTACTGCCAATTGCACTACAACCATTTGTTTGCCTGAAATCATCGCTGAGCTTCGAAAAATAACCATCTCAGACTATGAATCAATAATTGAGTTTTTGAAGTAACTAAATTTCGAATGCACCAATTTTACCTTCCTGGCAACAAGGACAGACTGCGTGGTCAAGAGTTCCAATCGCAATTCTAAGTTAACTAACACTAGTTGAACAAATACTTCCAAAGTTGGTTCTCGATTATTCCAAAGTGAATCTTTCTTTGCAATTTCTTTACTCGTATTCAAATTCTTATTTCATCACAAGAACCCCAAAATAATAGCCCTCAATCAAAAGTTGAACTTTCGTGTGAGGCTAGAGCGCAATGTATTATTAGTTTTGAAAACAGTTTCAATATTGTATTTATTTTCTAACCGCTTAATTTTTTCGGATGCACCTGGGACGTATGGAATTATATTCATAATTTTGTTTTCTGTTTGTGTTTGGTTGGTTTTATTGGTCTGTTGGTTATTTGTGTTGGTTTGTTGTTGCGATTTTCTTTCTAGTTGATTTATAGTTTTATTTATAAAGCATTGGGGATATTCATTTTGAAGTAGATGTTCTTTGATAATGTTGACTTCGTTGTTAAATATTTTGATGGATGATGATATGTGTTTTGCTCTATCATATAAGCACTTTACAGCACGTTTCTTTACATTCAAGGGATGGTTGGAGTTAAAATTCAAATATCTATTAGTATTCGTAAAGTGCTTGTACTTACTGTGTTGTTTGTTATATCTATAAGTACATCAAGATAAGCAAGTTTATGTAAATTTTCGATTTCCATTGTAAATTTTATTGTGGGTTCTTGACTATTGATGTAATCTAGGAAGGAGCGCAGTTCTTCAGCACCATACTCCCAAACCACAAAAATGTCATCAACGTATCTCCACCACACTTTTGGTTTGTTCTTATAATTGCCAATGACTCTTTCTTCAAAATATGTCATAAATATATTACTGGTTATAGGTGACAAAGAAGAACCCATGGCCATACCAAATTCTTCTTTATAGAAATCTCCTTCAAATTGAAAATATGTTGTTTTTAAGCAGAGTTCGGCTAGTTCTATTATTGTGTCAATGCTTAATTTTGTTTTGTTGTATAAGGTAATATCTTGTAATTTATTTCTTATAATTTGTAATGATTTATCAAAAGTGACATTTGTAAAAAGACTATGTCGAAACTTACTAGAATATCATTTCTGTTTATAATAATGCTTTTTAATTTTGTTAAAAAATCACTCGTTTTTTTTTAAATTGTTAGGATTGTTTTCGTAAGGTTTAATTATATTTAGTAAAAATTTTGATATGTTTTGTAATTAACCAATTAACCACCCCTCAGGTTAATTTCTTCAGTCCGGGAGTAATCGAATGTTTATATTAGACTTTATTAAATGTTAAAAGTTTATACTAACTAATTAGTATATGGTGCCACCGATTTTGGCTGATTTATAATAACTGTCCTTAAATGCTCATTCTAGATTATTTGTTTTAGTTTACATTAATCTTTTTGAGTTTACTGTTTCAGTATGGTACTTTATATTTAGTGTTGCGTGTTGTTAAATCTATGTTTTTCTCTATTAATTTTAAGATTTTGATTTTTATGTTGAGGGAAATTTGTTTTAATGTAAACTTGAAATTGATTGCTCGGGTTATTTTTTCAAGAACTGATTAAGCAAGCTGGAAAGGATACTTACGTTTCGTAGTTGAGTTCTTATAGCTGTAGGAACAACTCTAATAATAGTTCCCATATTTTTGGAGCAAAAAGGATAGATTCAGTGAAATCGAAAAAATACCCAGCACAATACAGAAAGAATGAATGATTACATGGATACCACCTAATCACCAGGTAGAAAAGATCAGTGCAACAAATATAGATGTCCATAAATACATAACTAGCCCTATCAGTCGATCGTAGGATTTTCCAAGAAAACCATAAAAAGGCACTGAAAATGTTAATGCCAAATTTTGATCTATATTACAACGTTTATTCTATATTTACAATTTCTAGTTAAATAGTTTTTAAATACCTGGCGTTGCACATTGATTCACTACTCCAGGTGGAAAGTTTTAGGAACTTTTCCATAACTCTCTCTAATAATTGGCAACTTTGCCAAGAATTTGGAAATTACTCAACTAGTTATAGAGTAATCTAAAAATGGCTGAAAACTGTGGGTTTTTTGGGCAGCACTAATTGTTTGAAATTGGTTTTCAATTTACTGTTTACCAATTTTTACACTTTCGATCAAACTGCAACTCGCTATAGGACTGACGGCTGTGTTCACTATATCTCTGCCCGAACTTGTCGGTTTTTGTAATTCACGAATTTTACCGAGGAACTGGTTTTTCGAACTCCCATTCCCAACTAATTTATTGAACAAATTACTTGGAACTACCTCGATGCTTCCTTATAGCTGCTTAAATTAGGCTAAACTTTTTGGTTTTATATGTTACACACTGTATTGATTTGAAGTCTTTCCGCAGCTGCATATTTTTGACCCCTCGATTTCTACTCAAACTGTTTTTTCTTATTGCATTTGTTTCTTCTTACTTGCATGAATTTCGATTTATCATGATATTTGAAATTTTATTTTGAATCATTTATTTGATTATTGATTTTGCGAATTTTATGTATATTAATTCATTACAATATATTATATACCATAGATGATAGCATCCGTCCTGAGATAGAAAATAGGCTTACCGAAGGGAAAAATTTCTAACTGTGTCGTATATGAGAAAACATGAGTTGTATTATGCCTCCTACAAAAGGGTCCCTTTATTTTGATACGATAGGTTGTAGCTAAGTAAAACAATAATAAGAATCATATGCCAATGAAACTGATTTTTGAAGAAGATCAGCCTGAATATCTAGACCTGAAAAAATAATAGATAAGAGAGTTACAGAAATTGTGAAAGTAACGACCATATCACAAGATATCCATGAACACAGATTAAACTTCAATTTGAAATACTCGGAGAACACAAAGAAAAAACTTTTAAATTCAAATAAATAAGTTTTTCTAATGAAATTTCGACAAATATCTAACGTTATTTGATCTATAAAATAATATGTTTTTGAAATACAGGTAAATAATCGAAAATCAAAGTGTAGTAGAAGCAATTTGTGGAAATTGTTCGGAACACTAGTTACCTTCTTATGGAAAAACTCCACTGCAGGATTAACTAACAGAAAGCAGGTCTATAGATTTATCAAAAGTTTTCCTGTGTCATAATGCAAGACCCTTGCTAGGCAGGGACAGGAGGGGGCAGCTGCCCTCACACTAGTCCTTTCTTTTTTATCATTGGCGCTTCGTTAATCTGAAATAAAATCTAAAGTGTGCTGACCTGACTGAAATAAAGTGCTTTCCCGTCTTTTTGTACCATTAATAATTGTTAATTTAGTTACACAATTTTCAAAATGACAAACAAGGAATAATGGAAATGCTGTGGAACCTTTGGTGTGTCACAAATGTAAAAACACAGTTTTGCATCTTAACACCAAACCTTTATTTTAAACACCCAACGCCGTTGCAACAACTCTTAAGTCGTCAGTATCAACGAGTAAACCATCCTAACACTTTTATTTTCTATTACTTACCTTATCTATTTTTTCCGAAATCATTGTGAGGAGAGAATACCCATATGAATAATCAAAACAGCTATTTTCCTCTTGAATCATTCAAAAATTTCTCAAATAATGTTTCTTTTAATAAGTTTCTAATCTTTTATCGCGTGTAAGAAATATTTGGAAGAAAATTATGCACCTCTCTCAGATGAATATATTTTTTAAGAGGAACTGAGATTTTGGTTAAAATTACAGAAACGTATATTCAACGAACATTAATACCCTGGACATGACGTTAGTTTTATACAAGAACAAATTGCTTCCGCAAATGCAAACTCATCAGAGTGTTTTTCAAATATTTTCAGTATTGTCTTGAATAATCTTTTATTCACAAGCTATTTTTTATTTTTATTGATGATCACTCACAATAGCTTTTCATGATTATTTGGTTGGACAAAACCTAAAACTGTTGGTGGCCTGGTAACGGGTGATTAATTTCCCCTGTGAAGACTAGCATTCATTTGCGGCGCATTATCTGGAGTTAGCAGATCGATTTGAGTAATTGTTAGACAACCACATAGCCAGGAGAGTCTTTAACGAATTAAAGAATATTCAGCAGCAGCTATTTTGTTGCTGAACATCGTGTTGTATTGTGTTTCGTAATAATGTTCAGTAAATAACTGTCTATCAGGAGTGATATCTTCCAAACACCGTTTTTAACTTCATTAGAAAATATCTGAAAATTATATTTTAATGTAATTCACACGTTCAATATGGTGCTTATTCTTTCTACTGCTAGGGAAAAGTCGTCTAGAAAAGTATAATAGTTTTAAAAAAAGCATACAAACAATTGCAAAAATGTTACATATTATAGTTTATGAAAACGGGATTCTTAAGGGGAAGAAATTTCAATTATAAAGTCCTAACTCTAGGAAATGTATTAATATGTATGTGTTTATATTGAAAACAGAGTCCTTATAGAGATTTAAAACCAGCCCTAGCCATTAAAATATCTATGTGGCACTACTAAATGTTAAATTGTAATAATAATAAATGGAATACAGACCCTTGTTAAACAATTATCGGATTTGGAATAAAAGCGAACCTCCAAAAATTCTAATTAATTGACAGTAGATTCCCTTATAGAAAATTATTTAACTTTATCTTCTTGTTTAGACCACGCCATATATCTATTTAATTTTTAGATATATTATATTTGATTGTATCATAATATTATTTTAATATTTGTAGATAATAATATTATTTTATTAGTCGTGGTTGTATATCAGGATTGTTAATAATCCTCTGCAAAAAAAAGATGAATAAAAACTATATTAATATATTAATTTATTTTGACATACACTGTCTCTGTTTTAGAGTTGCAGTGTCTGGGAAGATAGCTATATGCTCTCTGTGCCCAAGAACCTTGAAGTCTGGAAACTTAGACTACATGTTTACATTGGACCAACATATAAAATCAGGTTAAATACATCCTGTAGTATCATGCGCACAAATAACATACTAGTACTATCTAGTTTTGTTGTATTCAGAATTGAGCGTTATATACTGGCAGCGGTACATGTCTTGGATCGTTTTCTCACTTCTGTCATATTATATATTATACAGGGTGAGTTTTTTTTTATGATCAGTATGGGGATCTCGGAAACTAGCGGAGATAGAGCAATGGTTAAATTGGGAAAGATTTGTAGTTTTACTGGCCCAATTTAATGAGACTTTCAAATTTTTGTAAAAAGTCATGACTTACTAGATATTTTGAAAAAACGAAATTCTGTCGATTTAGTCAAATCCCTCTAGCTCCTTGGTTTTTGATTTTATAAAAAAGTGTAGAAATTCAAGGAAATTGTATCCCGAATATGATTGTCATGTCCTCGTTTGCGTGACAGCTTTCGTTTTCGAGATGTCACAAACATATCTTTTTTTGAATGGAAACCATAGTTGGCTATGACCTCAAAAAATCGGACATTTTTAGAGCTTTTCAACGATATATTACTCGATATAGTTATTCATAGAAATAACGGAGTTTTGGATGCTTTTCTTTCTTATTTTCACTTTTAATGTAGTTAGCCATGAAATAGATTGATTTATTAATAACTATTCCAAAAAACATTGAACGATTTTTTTATTAGGTTTATCAGATATAACGAAAAAATTAAATAAGTAGGTACTTACTAAAAACTTAAGAAATTAAAGTACATAATAATGGTTACAATTTATGTTCGAAAAGTCCACCATTGTGATTGACATTACCGCTTTCCTCACAGACCGCCTATCAATTTCTTCAATTGCTTGTAATACCGCCTCCCTTAGGTCACCAATTGTCTCATACTTTCTTTTGTATACTTTTTGTTTTTTAGCGCACCCCATAAATAGAAGTTTATATCTGCCAAATCGCAAGACCGAGGTGGCCATTCGCGTGGGCCATTTCTTCCTATCTACTAAGAAGAACTAAATACAGAAGTAACCATATATAATGACACATGTTTCCTAGGTGGTGGAGAAACTTTAAACATATTTTTTTACCAAATTTTTAGTTTTTGTAAGCTGTTAATAAAATTGTTAAGTGATTTAATAAAACTATCGAATTCAAAATACGTTACTCTGTACATCTTAATATGATCTGATATTGTATGTCTATACACAAAAAAAAACAACAAGTATGGTATAAGATCACTGCCACGTTTGTTTGGTGTAACCATTATTGTTCGCACGTTTGAAATGTTAACAGTCCGTCTAGTAGCACACACACAAAGTAGGCTACGATCATGATTACGGCATGATCACTAATGGAAAGTAAAAATATTGGTGTAAATTGGATTTTGTTTCTTTCTTATGTGAATCGTAGAGAGCAGTAATCTGTTTTCTTTAACAAGTACATTATTATTTATATTGTGTTGTCTTATTAATAAAGAGTTATGAGCAGGTGCTCCATCATGTTGGAACCACTCAATTTCTAAACGAGTTCTCAAATTCAAATTATGCAACATGTCTTGAAAAGTGAATTGCAAGAAATGCAAGTAGCGCTCTCCAGTAAGTGATTCGTCATAGTTAAAAGGCCCCAGAATAGTAGACCCTATGATACCACACCAAACATTAAAACCAAATATTATCTGGGGTCGTCTTTGTTCTACATGGAAAGGGTTTTCTTTAGCCCAGATATGCTCATTGTGTCTATTGAACAAACCGCAGTTAGTAAATCTAGTTTCATCTGACCATAACACCTTTAATGGAAACTGTGGATTGTCTAGGCACATGTCTCCAAACCATGTTCAAAACAAAATATGTAGATGTTTGTCCCCAGCTTGCGAAGTTTGAGAAACTGAAAGTTTGTACGGGTGGAACTTGTGCGCTTTCAGTACCTTAAGTACAGTTCGTTGAGATGTGCCAGCTTCTGCCGCAATTTTACGAGTTGATGTAGGTGGATTTTGATTTACCATGCCCAAAACATTTATTTGTGCTGCTTCGTTAATTTGATTACGTTCCTTTGGTGGTTTAGTAAAAGATCCATATCAGCGTAAACTATCGTAAAGCCTCTTAAATGTACATAGAGCAGGTTGATAACGATTAAAATATCTATGAAAGTATTCCTTAGCTGCACGAACTGAATATTTATGGTATATGATATAACATTCGACCATATTCAGTTTTTCTTCGTTAGAATATTCCATTTTATCACGAAAACTTGTCAATATCGACTGTCAGTTCAGCACTACCTACTAATGGAATTACTCTCAAATGAGGAAAGATCAAAGTGAAAACAATCTTCTTCATGGCTACCTACGTTAAAAGTGAAAATAAGAGAGAAAAGCATCCATAACTCCGTTATTTTTATGAGCAACTATATAGGGTATTATATCGTTGAAAAGCTCTAAAAATGTCCGATTTTTTGAGGTCATAGCCAACTATAGTTTCCATTCAAGAAAAGATAAGTTTGTGTCATATCTCGAAAACGAGAGCTGTCACGCAATCGAGGACATGATAATCATATTCGGAATACAATTCCCCTCAATTTTGATATTTACACTTTTTTATAAAATCAACAGAATTTCGTTTTTTCATAATACCTAGTATGCCATGACTTTTTACAAAAATCCGAAAGTGTCATTAAATTGGGCCAGTAACACTGCAAATCTTTCCCAATTTAACCATTGCTCTATCTCCGCTAGTTTCCGAGATCCCCATACTGATCATAAAAAAACTCAACCTGTATTAAAATTTACTATAAGAATGAAATTGATAAAAACAGTAACAATGCAAAAAGAATGTGAAATACATTAAATTCTAGTTAATAAGACACAAAATAGAGATTAGTTAGAATCAATTATCTTCCCAAATAACCTAGATATCCTTGTTGTTAGATCTGAAAGTAAAATTACTGAAAATTTTAAAAAATATTTTATTAACAGTATTATGGACAAAAAAAACTCTATACCTCCGATTCTATACAAAAATGAAATATCTATAGTAACATGTAGTATGAGCCAGTTTAAATTACTGAGCCTAAATGATCTATGTGATGTAGTCAATCAAATCGGTAATAAATTTAATTTGCATGTATTAAATGAAAAAAATGATGAAATGTACATTTCAGTCAGTAAAATATGAGCTGCTGCACGTTATTAATACCTCTTTACAAAAAGGAATCTTTTCCGTTTCATTGAAATCAAGGAGAATTGTTCCTGATCCAAAAATTCGACCAAACACTACAAAGACCTGAAAAATTCTCGTATATATAGTCAAATGATTATATACTTTGAAGAAAATAATATAATGTTTAAATATCAGTCTGGCCTTAGAACGAAACACTCTTGTGAAACGTCACTGCAACTAACAATATCACAATGGAAAAAAAGATTACAACAGTTATACAGTGGCAGTCTTCTTAGATTTCAAAAGGGCGTTCGAAAGCATCAATAGTCAAATTTTACTTTCTAAATTAAAACATTATGGTATTAAAGGTATTGTTTTAAACTGGTTCGAGAGTTATCTGGATAATAGATACCAAATAACTAGAGCAGTAAACATGTCTCTATTTTGAAGAAAAATAATTTTGGTGTACCATAGGCAAGTAACTTCGTATTTGTAAAATTCTATTATTTAATGTATATAGTCTACCGCATACTATCACTGCTATATACATAAGCAAAATATCTTGCTTCAAGTATTTTCACATGTAGATGTCTAAGTTTGTATAGAACAAAATGAACATCTTATTTTATTCTTCAAAATTTCCCATTTCATATAACTATTTATTTTTTCTCCATTTATCTCTATCTTGATTTTCTCAGATCTTTGTCAGCATAACTGTAACCAGAGGACAGAGGCCAACATTTCATTTATAAAAAGAGGATCCAGCGCCGTTCCTTGAGGTACACACATGCCAATGAGTATGGTTGAGCTAGATATTCTACATACCTATCTTACCCAATAGACAAATGTCACCTAGATAATTTCCCAGATATTTAAGCGCAGTACCGCTATCATAGGCAGTGGGTCTGTGCAATAATATTTACAGTGTTGAATGTCTTGCTGAAATCTATAAAATTAGTAATAACCTTATCATCATGGTCTATACCAGTGATAGCGAACCTATGACACGCGTGTTAGTGCTGACACCCAAGCTCATTTTTGGTTACACGCATCTTCGAAGATAAAAAAATTAAATATTTCAAATATTTGTCTTTCGAAACAGCCAGAGTTGGTTATTAATAATAATAATATAACTGGCATCAAATGGTATTAAACATATAATATTGACTCTATTTGTACCATTTTAAGTACATCCGACTATAACCACATAAAAATGAATGTGTTGAAAATAGGAAAAAATAAACATTAAGATTCTACAATTTATTCCATCAACTCCCTCTTCTTTTTTGTAGATTACTTATTATGTTTTATATTTTCACTGAGCTATTCTGGATCTGCTCTTATATTTAGCTATTGGAATCCAACGTTTAGGGGTTTTTGATTTTGATTTAGATGCTTGTTCATTACCGATGTTAGAGAAAACCAATTTTTAAAATATATATCAATTCTTCTATAGAATAAATAATCGAAACTTTAAATAATTTAACTTCAGAGTGTAATTTTTGAAAAGTAATTACCATTTAAGTATTTTTTCTATAATGCTAGAACAAACGCATTTCAAATTTCTTGGTTTATGTTAGTTTGCCTGTAAGGATTTCTAATACAGTCTTTGATTTGAAATAAAGAGGGTAAAGTTCATCTACCTACATTTAACATATGTCTTTTCGCCAACTCAAAAACGACTTGATTCCACGAGAACTATGCATTTCTTCGGAATAAATAGTATTCTGTCTATTATATTCGAAGACCTAAAAGAACTTCATATCAAACATTTGACTTGAAAAGGTGAATACAGAAGTATACTTCAACTATTTTCCACAGCAAAAATGAATTATTTTGCAGTAAAAAGGAGTCTGTTCCACTTTCCGGACTGTAAATGATCTCTGTGCAAAAATTATGCCCATGCGATATTATTAAACAATAAATCAACTACTCTTACTGGGGAGTAGGCAGATTAAGGGCCCGAGTTCGTACTAAACTATTTCATTTTTCAATATCTATATTAAAGTTAGGCAAGTTTGAATACGTATTAGTAATAAAATAAAACAAATTATTTTGATGTTTTATATGATTTAAGATCCTTTTTAAATAATTTCAACATGTCTAAAACTTTTCCAAAATCATTTAATTATTGATGATAAATAATTCTTTCGCACTGAATTTTCATTTATCTTTATATTTTATATTATTTCTAAGGTGTAATATCAGAATTATTTACTTTTAAGAAATTTCAAATTTCATGTTAACTCAATTTTTGAGTTAACATGAAATTCCCACTCCCAGTCTCTTTGCCATATTTGCCATACCTTATAACCTTAACGTAAGCATTTTGAATTTGCATACCAATAAATTCCTATTAATTAGCTATGAAAAATAATTTCGTTACTTTACAGACACAATTAGTGGAATGACGACCACAGGCAGTACTAGTTATTATTAATATTTAAACATTTTAAGGCCTTATTTACTTAGATAAATACTAAAAATAATTTAAGGTCATTATGTAACGTGTCCTACTCAGTATGTAAAAAACCCTTTTGTGAATATTTCGCAGAGATTTTCATCCATCTAGCTGCAATGAATTATTCATGTTTTTCTTCCCATAGAATCACAAGTGATATGAAAAGCGATTTGGGTTGCATTTGTGGATAAAGCGATGTACATTTTAATTGATGGGATCAAATTTTCCAACAAGCCGAGCTTTTTGTAATACTCAATTCTCATTATGAAGTCTTAACGTCTTTATCTATTTAAATGATTAAGTGGATTTGTATTTCGAATCGACCAAATTCGACATTTATCTCTGAAAAGCTTTTAGGATTAGAGTGATTTAGTAATACATATTTCGAAAGTAACGGGATGAAAGGATAAAGCTTTTTGTGCTGATTATATCTGTCTGTCGCACAAACATGTAGTGAAATGTATAACATAATGAACTAAAAGAAATTTGAAATGCGCCAACTTCGTATCATTAAGACGTGTTACAATTATAATCTACTGAAACACTAGTTGTATGAAACATAGATACGAATTAATACGTTGAGTGTACAAAAAATATAGGTATTATGTTTAACAAAACTGATGTATTTCATTTCATCATTAATAACTAATTAATTTTCAAATCCCTCGAAGTTTCCTTGGACTTCCATCGTTTTAAAGTAGTTGATCTCACTTCTACGAACGAGTTACATTGTCTATCAACTTCAGACTAATTTTCACATATATTGCTGACAACTCCGCGAGTTCAAAAATGCCGGTCTTTATATCTCGCGTCTTCAAAAAATTTAATTACACCAAAAATAAATCGTCTTTATTTACTCACAAATTCAGAATTAAATTTCAGTAATTACTTTTCTTACTTAACAAACTTAGATATCAGATGTTATGTTACTTTGTTATCTACTGAACTTCACTGATGCTGTACGGCCACATATATAATCCATCGAATTCACTCTCGAATGGTCCGGTAATAAACCTGTCTGTCTAGAAAGGACTGGAAATTTCGGTACTCTTTTTACCAACAATCGTAGCTTGAGTAAACAATTTTTGTTGGTATTTGTTTATTTGGGATAGATTGTTTTTGTTATAAATCATTAATTTCTAGAAAGACGCTTTAGTGGTAGTGTAAAATTCAAAGTTATAACAAGCCCCCCACCCCCCTTTAATTCTAATTGTTCCCATCGGAATCATCCCCTCCATGATAGGGGGCCAATCGATACAAATGAACCACCATTATCTTAGCTCCCAGTTTATGGTGACTACAATAGGCAATGTCGCTGATGCTCTTACCTAGTTCGTATCCCCTATCCCAAGCTAGTGGGAGCTTTGGAAACTTGACTTTGTTCCTCTGGGGCTTGTATAACCAGACCTCAACTCGGATGGTAACGTATTTTCATCCTATCGCTGTTGCCAACATTTGGATCCGGACTACTTCGTGTGATGCCAGCATGCTTTGTGTGACCTGATCGGCATAATCGCTAACTTCAGGGATGGTTTTTCTGGGAGCCAAAAGCTAAATCACATGGTAGTCTCAATTCCTTTCCGAACAGTATTCTGGTTTGAGTCAATCCTGTGCAGTTGTGGACGTTGAGAGATAAGCCAAGAGGATCAGAGGATTATGCTCACCTAAATCACTCTCAAAATCTTAACAGACCATCTGAAATAAGTCCTAATGCAAGTCTAGTTTTTTTAAGTTCATCTTCCCTTTTTTGTTGGAATTTGGAAAATAAACCTTCAGTTAAATGGTGTTGCTCATTTTTCATGATATTGACCAGAATTTGGGTTGTTTTTCAATTAATGTGGTCGTAAGCTTTTAGTGTTTTTTACACCAACCAATAGAGATTTTTAGGTGACAAAAAAGTCAACACCAAACCGCATAAGCCATCACATAAATAATAGTTTATGAGTCATAACTGACATAATTTTAACAGCAAACTCGTAAAAGTAAAAATATGAGCCTGAAAAACAAAATATGGGTTATTTACGTATTTTGCTTATAGTGTAAAATGTAATGATCTGTTCATAATGCCGTCAATAGAAAATTGTAAAGAAAGAATCACAAAATCTTCGAAGTGAATGTTTATAAATTTTGATCGCAGCATTTTTCATAAAGGAGAGCTGGAAAAACCGATGTAAAGTGAGTGTTATCAGCTGAAACATTAATCTGTCTCCTAATGATAGCTTTCAACGTTGAGATTAATAAGGCTAAAGATCGACATTTTAAGTTAACTAGATATTGCAGAATTGAAATTTATATAATTTGTAGAACTATTTAGCAGAACGTATCGTATTAACCACGATAGTTCGATAGCGATAGGCAAAATATATTTGGATAGCTCATAAAATGCACTTCACTTCGTATATATTGGATTTTTGTTATAATGCCGTAAAATGTATTAATACTGCTTGTGAATTTTGGCTTAAATGACCGACCCGTACTTTTCCTCCGATGTCTTAACAGTGGCGGATCCAGTCAGTGGAATAAAGTAATTTAATTAATAACAGTTAACTGTATACAGGTAACTATAAACTTTATAAACCAATTGAAAAAGACACTAATATATGCAGGTAATAGTTATGTAACTACAAACCTGATAAAGTGCTGACTAAAAAAAAACAAATAATAATACAATTTTCCATAATTGTCATCTTGTGCCCCCACCTCAAGAAAATTGTAGATCCGCCCATGTGTCACAGCTATTGCCAGTGTACCGCTGGTTAGCTGTCGCATATTTTTACATTTCCTGCAATATTTTACAATTATTTTAAACTAATTTCTTGGCATTATAGCGAAAATTCAAGATAGACAAATGGAATAAGAATTTATAAAGTATTAATATTCTAATTCTTCAAAAAGTACTTATTCAATAGTATTCACCGTGAGCCCATATAAACTTAACATTATAAACTATGGTTTTGACGATGATTAATATTCCAGTTGATAATTTGCAAAAAGTTATAAATTTCAAAAAAAACGCTTTTGACCAATTTTTCTTGGTAAAAAATATAGTAAGTAATATATATCAGGATGTATAAACGTCCATTAAGAAGCATTTGTGATCCTCTTCAAATTTTCTGTAGACGGCATTACGATTCCTTAATTACTTTTCATTATATATGAAAATAAACCAAAGAAATTCGCTGTTAAAATCTTATCAATCATTATCTATAAACTGTTACTGATGTGATGGTATGAGTAAATTGCTTTTGAATTTTATGTCCATTGCATACACCATAGTTTCCGTTGTCGTCATATAATGCAATTAGAATTAAATCTACAGACTTTGCGACACAAAATTGCTTAGAACTCCGTTGTCCAAACAATTTAATACCCCAAAAATAAATCATCTGTATTTATGCATAAATTCAGAACTATATTACTAGCGTTTCTTTTTTAGACAATATCACATTTTGATATCAGCTGTTGTAGTACTTCTGTTATCTACTGAACTTCAGTGCTGCTGCACGGCCGCATATATTATCCAACACACTCACTCTCGAATGTTTCCCTAATAATCCTGTTTCTCTTTCGGGACTTTTGGTGCCAACAATCGAACGTTCAGTAAATACTTTTTGTCGGCATTTGTTTATTAAACTCAATGTTATTGAAATTTGTATAGCGTGTGACAAACTCAGTAGCATTTCAAAAATATATGGGAACATATTTGGAGTCTTACAAATAAATCTAAATTTTTATTGCACATAATACAGATAATATATAATGAAGATTCATCAAATAGACAAATTTTCTAGGAAGTTTTTTCATGTGTAAAATCAGAAACTTATTATTTCAATTTTGTAACGAATGTAGAGGAGCTAACAGGTCTTGAGAAGTAGAATACCTTCAGTTTAAATTATTTAAATCCATCAGTAAACTTATTTTTTCAGATTCTAAAAAACGGCATGTTTTACTTCAGAGAAGATTATATGACTACCGGCTCACTATCCTTCTTAGTATGGAAGGCCATGCATTTTCGAAAGATCGGTGGAAATACATAAAATATTCATTCAAGTTATATTTGGTGGATGCGCGAGAAACATTAATATAATGTATAAATTTATTTAAATAAACTTATTGATTTTAGTTTGCGCTATCCATCTTGTATCAGATGTATGCTATGTATGTATATTTAGTTGTCTAATAGTTTCACGAAAATGTCTGAAAAGGGAATTTGATGTCATATTTGGTGGATGTACCAGAACGAATTAATCATTGAATAAAGCTTAAAATCGAGTTCCAACCAGTGGGTAACATGCATACGTGTTGATAACCTCCATTTTTAAAGTTAAAGTACAGTCTAGTTGTTGGAATTGTGGTTACTTTAACTGAATGATTTTTGATGACCAAGAATTAACCATAGCCAATAAAAATCTATAAAATCGATGCGTAACTGCCCTCTAATATGAACGTCAAATTCTGAATGTGTCTTCTAAATATTAAAGCATTTGTCAGAATAATATGCTTACATCCTACGCGGTGTTTACTAGGAACAATCCACTAGCATTGTTAATACTTTAATGCCGTGTAGTTAGATTTTTAGTTTTTTTAAACACCATCTAAGGCATGCAAATTTGAAACTTCAGAACTATTTGAAGAATTCTATGATGGATTTTCACATCATAACTGAATCGTTGAATGTGAAAGCTTCAATAAATCCACCTCCTCCAATAAAAATATCCCAAAGTTTTTCACGGAGTAGAACTTTCTTAGTGGATATTCTCTATCTATAATTCACCGAATAACTGTCATTAATTGAAGTATTCCAGCTTAAGTTTCAACAGTCAAAGTCTCGTTAGAACTCACACGAAAGATAATATCCACCCCCTTATTCATAGTTGGGATATTTCAATAATGAGAAGTTATACCATTCTACATTTTCCTATGCACGTAAAGGATCTTTCGGCAATAAATGTAGTCATAAATTCTCAGAAATCTTCACTGAAAGAACTAATCGCTGCCTCGGTTGGGTATTAAAATATGACTTATTCCTGGATGAGGGTTCATCTGGAATTTCACAGAGAAGTTTTAGTTGTTAATTTCAGGCGTAGTTCAAGGATTACTTGGCCGGCCGTTATTCTTTCTAAATTTTTAATTTATTGACCGTTCTGTATTCTCAAGAATAAACTGCTCGGGAATAAATTTGAACGCACCCACTCTCGGGGTGAATAGTTGAAGGGTATTAAGTAATAACTGTAATTGTGTTTATGGGTTCTGTTTGTATTGGACTAGGGGCATTCTGAAAAGGGATTCCTTTGTTGGCTGTTGTTAGTAATAAACTTAATTGTATAATCAAATTTGTGTCATTGCAAATAAAACAAATTTCATCTTGGTTGAAATCTATTGACATTTGAGTTTTTAGTAATACCTAACAAATGCAAGTAATATTTTTTATAACATAAACAATACAAACTCATTAAAGGTTAAAGTACTATGGTAAATAGGTTGCTTTTGCATCATCACAATGTAACTTAAACACACAATTGGCTTTAAATTAAATAATTAAATACCCAGTTATACAGTTATTTTCCTAAATGGATAACTGACGCTATATCTTGTGCAATTTGCTAGACTAATATCGCATATAACTAGAAAAGATTTTCTTTTAAATTTACATTAATTAAAATATACCAGGTTAGTACTTTGAAAGTTATTTTAAGGTCAACTTGATTCTTATGAATAAGGATTCATATTTTGGACAACAAATATGTGTCACATACTTTGGACATGGCTTTCACGGCTTTTACCACTTTTATCCAGAATCACTGATGACATTCAGAAATATCGACCTAACCTTGTTCAGAATTGCCTTAGTGTGCTCGGTTGGAAAAATCAATTTAATCTTGAAATACCTAAAATTTTGAAAAAAGGAAATATAGGGCCTCACTTGAATTTTAGAGCCAAATAAGAATATTACCTTTGGGGGCCAAATTACAGAATGACCTAAAAAATAAAAAAACATTTTTTTTTCAAATGAATCATAGAATATATCACTGAAAGGAAATGCAAATATATTTTTTCATAAGTTTAAAATAATTTCTTAAAAAGTTAATAAAAATTATACAATATTCGACCCATTACCTCATATATCTGCAAACTATTGAGCCTAAACTTTGGAAAAAATTGAAATCAAAATCACAGTCTAAAGGACCAGGTACCTTTCTTAAGTTGTTATGTTGTAGAAGTTGACGTGCTGACAAAAAGAGTCCATGGGCTCAACCATTCTATAACTAGTTTTCGAGATACAGAGTGTTAAACATAGAAAATGCCGCATTTTTGATATCAGATTTCCAATGATGCTTTATTTCCGGTTATTGAAGAATTTGTGATTTGTACATTATTGAACATAAATATGTCACAAAACAATTGCCGGTATTTTAAAAATACGTAACATGTGATTTTGGAAAAAATCTTTTTTTATTACAACGTTGAAAATTTAAGAAGATATTATTGAATTAAATTAATATCTCGTTAAAGTAATAATTTCTTGGATGTGCTTCAGATAACATACAGTGTGAGCAATAAATATAACTAGAGAAGGCATAAATAAAATAATAAATCACAATTTCTCTACTAACCGGAAATAAAACACATCTATAATACAAAATCTGATATTAAAAATGCGGCATTTTCGATTTTTAACATCCTGTATCTCGAAAACTAGGCATAGAATCTGTATGAACCCATGAACTCTTTTTGTCAGAACATCAACTTCTACAACATACCAAAATTTCAAACAATTTGACGAAAGTCCATTTTTCCATTAGAAAGGTGCCTGGTCCTTTACAAGAAAAGTAAAACACATATTTTAACATTAATTTATACACTTAAATGAAAAATAATTCTTAGTTTGTTTAAACTGCATCCGTTACGTAATATATCAAACGAAAAGAATCGTCATAAAAATACAAACATAATATTTATAGTTTTAAAATAATTTGTTTAAAATATTTATTAATTTTTTTTATCTTCCAATCTACTGAGCTAGAAATTCAGCCAAATGGTTATATAGGACTTCACTGAAACTTTATTGGTAAAATAAAGCGATTATCTTGATTTTGGGGCCCAAATTAGAAAATTAAATGTAGCAAATAAAATAAAAAGGTTCGTTGTGAAAAATAAAGTGTATGTGTTCCATAAATTTAAAAGGCTTAATTGAAAAGATATTAAGGAAACTATAAGAAAATTCACTCATTCCCTGTTGTTTGAATCTGGAATAATAGAAAAACAGACACTTTACTTTATCTACATTGTATCAAATTTCAAAGGTGATACAAAACTCTTAGTATACTAGTTCAATTCTCAATTGACCAAATTATGTTAATGCTACAATCAGCTACTGCCCACTGCCCAAAGCCAAACTATATTAAGTTTTTAACTGACTTCCAAAAAGGAGGGGGTTATCAATTCGTCCGCACGATTTTAGGGTTCCATATATATACAAGATACGGGGACACTCCGGATTTCTCCCTCTTTCACATTAAAGCAATTTTCTCCTAAACTACTGGACAGAAAAGATTGAAATTTGGTATCAGTGTATACCTGATCAGGAGTACATATCGTAAATGAAATTTTGATTTTAGGGGTAGGTAGTATTGGGGGGAAAACTAAAAAAATCGACCGCCCCCTCTTATCTCCGAAGCTATAAGTAGTAAAATATTGAAAAAAAATTATTATATTAATTACAGAATTAAATGAAAAATACAAAATTAAATTTTACACATCATGTAATATATCAAATGAGAGAGCTGAGTATGGCAAAAACAAGTATATTTTTTTCTTATTTTAAAAATAAATTATTTTAAAGATTTTAACAAAAATTAAAAAAAATTACGCTTTCCCCCGACCTTATCTCCAAAATTAAAAGTCGTAAAATTAAAAAAAATAGAAATATAGAGCCTAACCTGAATTTTACGGGAAAAATATGGAGAAACCTCTACTATTAATTTTGGGGAGCATATTACAGAATTAACTGGAAAATATAAAATTAAAATTGTTTCTAACACATCATGTAATATATCAAATAAAATGGCTCATTATGGCAAAAACAAATATATTTTTTTCATATTTTTAAAATAAAGAGTTTAGAGATATTAACAAAAGTATAAATTTTTTTACCCATTCCCTCGACCTTATCTCCGAAACTATAAGCAGTAAAATTTTGAAAAAAGTTAGAGATAAAAATAAGGAAAAACCCCTAATATAAATTTTGGGGGGCAAATTACAGAATTAAATGAGAAATATAAAATTAAAATTGTCTCTAACGCATCATGTAATGTATCAAATCAAAGAGTTCATTATGACAAATTCAAACATATTTTTATCATATTTTTAAAATAAATTATATAAAAGATATTTAAAAGATATTAACAGAAATATAAAAAAATTTACCCACTCTCTCCCTTTAACTTCTAAACTATGAGGTAAAAATGTGAAAAAAATAGGGATATAGGGCCTAACCTGAACTTCACTGGAAAAATAAGGAGAAAGCACTAATATTAATTTTAGGAGGCATGTTACAGCATTAAATGAAAAACATTAAAATTATTTCTAACGCATCATGTAATATATCAGATCAAATCATTATGACGAATACAAATATATCTTTAAATGAATATTTTAAAATATATTAACAAAAATATAAAAAATACTCATTCCCCCATTTATTCCCCAAACTATAAGACCTAACATTTTTTGTTAACAGGAAAAATACGAAGATATCCCTAATATTAATTTTGGGAGCAAAATTATCGAATTAATATGGAAATAAAAAAATAACTATACAGATATATATCCACATATTTAGAACTATATCATTCAACGTATGACAGCCGTTTCGAACCAGGAGTTCTCGTCAGATACGTTTCCTTGAATGACAAGTTCTAAAGTGAAATACTTGGATGTTATACACATCAGTAAGACAACAGTCAGTGTATTGAACCTAATAGATGTCGGTGACATCTACCGTCAATTGAGTAATTTAAGTATATGGAGGCATACTATGCTATAACATATACCATACTCTTGACAGATGGTTCGAGTGTTTTATATAAAAACACATAAGTAAATATATATACAGATATATATCCACATATTTAGAAATATATCATTCAACGGATGACAGCCGTTTCGAACCAGGAGTTCTCGTCAGATACGCTTCCTTGAATGACAAGTTCTAAAGTGAAATACTTGGATGTTATACACATCAGTAAGACAACAGTTACTGAAAAATAACGCCTCAGGCAATACATGAAATGAAAGATCTCATTATGAGGAATACAAATATATATTTTCATATTTTTTAAATTAATTGTTTACAGGATATTAACAAAGAAATATAAAAAATTTTCATTTCCCACTTTATTTCCGAAACCATACTACCTAACATTTTGAAAATAATTAGGGGTACTGAGGCTTACTTGAAATTTATAAGAAAAATTGTATAAAACCCCAATATTAATTTTGGGGCCAAATTATATAATTAAATGGAATATAAAAATTAAATTTTCAAGCCCATCATGTAATTAATCAAATAAAAAACTTATTATGTGAAATGCAAATATATCGTATTTTTAAATAATTTGTTTAAAAGATATTAACAAAAATATTAAACATCGACTTAATTCCCATTTTAGAAAATACACTATCTAACATTTTGAAAAATATGTTTTATTTGTACTTTTAAATAATTTGTCTAAAAGATTTAATAATTCGTTATTTAAAGCTTGACCTCTTGGCCCCTTTATCTTCCAATCTACAGAGCTTAAAATTCAGACAGCAGATTATAAAAGGCTTCCCTGTAAGTTTATTAGTAAAATAAAATTATAATGTTAAATTTTGAGATCAAATTAGAAAATTAAATACATATTTTTATAAAAATGAAGCGAATCATGTAGCAAATAAAATTAAAAGTCTATGTGTGGAAAATAAAAGAGTATATTTTTATAAATTTAAAACGTTTTCTTTAAAATATATTAGGGTAAATATAAGAAAATGCATTTCCTGCTATAGTTTCATTCACCTTTATTGTACCAAATCTTAAAGGTGGTACGGAACCCTTATTATGCGAGTCTAACTCGCACTTGACCAGATTATTTTTATGTATGCTCAGTGATTATTATAAAACGGCTTGGGCAATTTTTATGATCTAAACGGCACTGTATTAAGGAATATTACAGAAAGGTACCATATAATTTTCTATAACGTGAAATTTACCTTTTTCCAGAAAATCAGACAAAGTAGTTGTTAAAGGACTACACTTCAGTGAATTTCAATGAATCTACATTGTCTTCTCTGAAACAAATTTGAATATTTTAAATTGTATTCTACAAAGAGATGTTCGTGCTTGATTTCGTATAATTTTCTATAAAGTAAATCACACTGTTTTTTCTGAAGTTTGTATAAGTATGTACAAAAAAACGGTAAGCAACAATGTAAATGTCAAAATTTCTTCATAAATATCAAGCTTAAAATCAAGATATATGAAAGTATATCGTACAGGGTGTTTGTAACCGTTTTCATTTTATAGGGATTGTAGCCGAATGAAATGCCACAAAATATTCCATTAGTGCACCGAAAAGAAAAATTGTTAAGGTGAGCGATCTTTTCTTTATACGGTATACGGTGGTAGGTGTGCGTGCATAGAAATCCAAGCAGCAAGCAATGTGCTCAGTTGAAATATAGGGCGACATAAATTTACGGTTACACAGGTAGGTTGAAAAAATGTTACAGATAAATTTCAGATTGGGTGGTACATAAGCAGTTCCATATATGGGCTGGTTGAAATATAAGGTGGAATAGAATTAAAGTTATTCAGGGTGGTTCAAAAAAATGTCGTATTGGGTGGTACATAAGTAGTAAAGTATACAAGTTGGTTGAAATAAGAGTGACGTAAGTATATAGTTATACAAAGTGGATCAAAAAACATTAAAAAAATGATTAAATAAGCATATGCAGTAAGGATATTCGAGTTCTGGGGCAGACATATACAGGATGATTGAAATATAAGGTGGACTGGAATTATAGTTATACAGGGCGGTTAAGTAATCTTATATAGTGTATGTATGTAGTGTTATACATAAGTAGTTGCTTATGCTTGATATATAGGGCGAAGTAAAATACTTATATAAGGCGGTTGCAACATCTTGTAGAGTTGATTTAAGAGTTGAATTAGAGATACACTTATAGTAAGTAGTCCAAATAATAAAACAAATAAAAATATGTGACTAAAAAAAGAAGTAAATTAGCTAGAGAGTGAGAGATAAGAATACGCTAAAATAATTAATATAATTGTATCTTAAATCAGATTTAAATATATATTTATATCAGAAAATAATTATTGACTTCACACGCTTTCTAAACGATTTTCATATTAAGTTGGTTCATTTTAGGGTTCCGTATATAAAATATACAGATACCCTTATAATATAACTCCGGATTTCTGTCACATCACAGTAACTACTGGACAGAAGAAGTTGAAATTTGGCATCAATGTATAGTTTAGTGACCCGATCAGGAATACATATCCTAAAAGAATAAATTTTGATTTTAGGGGTACTTTTGGGGGAAAAACTAAAATAATCGACCGTTCCCCCATCCCTGATCTCCGAAACTACTGAGCCTAAAAATTTGAAAAAAAAATGGGAAGTATAGAACGTTGCTCGAATTTTACAGGAATAATAAGGAGAAACCATTAATATTAATTTTGGGGGCACATTATAGAATTAAATTAAAATTTAAAAATAATTTTTTTTTCAAACGCATCATGTAATACATCAAATGAAAAGTCCCATTCTGAGGAACACAAATATATTTTTTTCATTTAAAAAAAATAGTTAAAAAGATATTAACGAAAATATACAAAATTACCCATTCCCCCTCCCCTTATCTCTGAAAATATAAATCGTAAAGTTTTGATAAAAATTAGAGATATATCAAATGAAAGGGCTCATTATGGCGAATATAAATATATTTTTTTCATATTTTTTAAATAAATATATTAAAAGACATTAACAAAAATAAAAACAATCTACCCATTCCCCATCCTTATTTCCGAAACCATAAGCTGTAAAATGTTGAACTTTACTGGAAAAATAAGGAGAACCCCCTACTATTCATTTTGGGGGGCAAAATTATAGAATTAAATGGAAAATAAATAATTATAATTGTTTCTAAGGGATCGAGTAATTTAAAAAATCACAGGGCTCATTATGAGGCAATAAATATGTTTTTTAAATTTTGTTAAAATTAATATTTTAAAATATATTTAAATAAAAATGTTAAAAAAAATTACCCATTCCCCCTTTATTCCCCAAACTATAAGAGCTAAATTTTTTTGTTTACAGGAAAAATACAAAGAAATCCCTAATATTAATATTGGGGGCCAAATTATTGAATTAAAGGGAAAATAAAAAAACTTTTTTAACGCATCATGCAATACATCAAATGAAAGGGCTCATTATGAGGAATATACATATATATTTATCATATTTTTACAATTAATTGTTTACAAGATATTAACATAAATTTGAAGACGCGAGATGTAAAGACCGACATCTAGGATTTTTGAAGAATCTAGCACATAGAGGTTCCGAATCTGGAGCCGTTCCATGTAAGAATGACACCTCGAAAAGAGTATATTAACACAAAGATATAAAAACTTTTCATTTCTCGCTTTATTTCCGAAACCATACTACCTAAAATTTTAAAATAATTAGGGATACTGGGCCTCACTTGAAATTTATAGGAAAAAGTAATAGAAATAGTAATTTTAGGGACAAATTATACAATTAAATGGATAATAAAACGTCAGTTTTCAAACGAATATATATTGCGCTTTATCTTCCAATCTACAGAGCCTCAAAATTCAGACAGTAGAATATAAAAAACTTCCCTGAAAGTTTATTAGTAAAATAAAACTCTAATGTTAATTTTTGGGAGTCAAATTAGAAAATTAAATACATATGTATTCTTATAAAAATCAAGCGAATCCTGAAGCAGATAATATAAAAAGTCTATCTGTGGAAAATGAAAGTGTATATTCTTTATAAATTTAAAACGCTTACTTTAAAAGATATTAGGATAAATATATGAAAATGCACTCATTTGATTGTTTGAAACTGGAATATTAGAATTTTGAAAGTGGTACGGAACTCTTAGTATGCGAGTCCAACTCGCATTTGACCAAATTATTTAAATATAAATTATACGATAATGTTCTCCAAGAAATATTTACACATTAAACTAATGTAACCCACCGTGCACCAATCTATATATACGGTAATTATCATAAATATAGGAAACATCAATGTTGAATATTATTCATAGTTTTTTTTCAAAATTATTTCGATTGATAGTGAAATTTCGCGTCGAATAAGATCAATAACACTGTACAAGCAGTAAATTTGGAGGGATGAGACACTTGGAGCCCTTTGTCGTTGCTTAGTAAAAATAGGCAAACCTTTCGTAATAGCTTTAGAAATGCGATGGGATAACCGTCATTTCACCTTTTTAATACGCCGTGGAAAATAATGTCGTATATTAATTTCTATTATTATTTAGAAGTCTTAAAGTAAATTGTTTACTTTATAATATGAAGCTAGTCAGCACACAAATTTAATGATAAGTAAACTTGCCCTTTTTTGTGGTGTTCTTCCTTACTTCTGGCTTATGTCTAAGAGAGAATTAGAGTGTTTATTAGTACGGAAATTGTGTGCAGGTGTTGTATATTAATTGGATGTTATATTTGTTTATTTCTTATAATTTATTGATTTCCTATAAACGAAAAGACTCTTAATATATTACCTGGTCCCTGTTTCTTACACAAGGAACTGTGTTGTATGGGTATTTCAACATCAAGGTAGTGTGATATCGATCGGAACATGTCGATACAAATGCAATTTCAAGTTATGCATTTCATTCATATACTCATCCATTTTCATATGTGTAAGTATGGGTCTCCGTTAAGAAGCTTTAGCTTCAATAAGTGCTGATTGTAAAACTGGATATGAAGTCTTCTTGGCAGTACAAAATTCTACGCATAATGCCTGCAAGGTAAATAAATATATTACTGTCATCCAGACATTTTCAATCCTTCCTTTATACTTGGAAATTTCACACTACTTTTAATATACAAATCCTACCGAACCGTGTTTAAAAGGATATTTTATTATATGAAAATGGTAATTTTCTTACGCTTTTTTTGAAAGGAATTAATTAATATAATAACAAAAAAAAATTCTCGTCGAAAAAATATACCAAGCTGAATTCAGTTACTCATAAATAATGTTGGATCTTTTTCAGCTCACTGCTACAGAGTAAACTGAATTATTAATTAATGATTTTAATTAACTTGCTTGCACACAAATGTAAATGTAATTTCACCGACTAACATAATCATAAATGGGTTAATTAATGTCAGAAGAAATATTTTTTTTTCCCGAGACTTCCGGTAAAGATGGCGGGATAGCCCCACGTACATTCTCTCACTTTAAAAAATAATTTAAATTTTTGTAATTGAATTAGAATCAACATAGTTATTAATGTGTATAAAGGTGTGAAAAGTGTGATTAGTGATGTATTTGGTTTAATGTTGAAAGTGTCAAGCTTATCTGTGCGAAATTTGGCCTGACTTCAATTGTTGCCTATATTTACTATTTGGTTATTTTTAGTCCGTGAAGAACGTTTATAGAGTGACAGACGCTAATACAGTGATAAATATAGTTTACAGATTTTAAAAGCAAATAGAGTCAAAATAGATTAGGATACCGGAAGTCAAGGGCTGTCCCGCCGTTGTAAATAGTTATGGTGTTGGGAAAAAAAGTTAATTTATTACGAAAGCGTATATAAGGAGGAGGTAGATAAAATGAAAATTTTCACATTATATTCACTTGAGTCTGGCAGATAAGTTGGAAAGGACCAGAGCCATTACGCCTAAGGCTTATGGCCTAAGGCACCGTTGAAGAAGAAGAAGAATTTTTTCTCATTCGGAATTTGCTAAAAGACTTCTTCAGTCGGTGTAGATTTTTAAATAATTTTGAGTGAAGCTATACTGGTGAATCTTCCTGAAAGTGAGATCAGCTGCTAATTGAAAACGATTTTGAAGTCAAGTATAAAAATCAAAAAGATCGAAGTTCGTATGCGGCAGAATATTTTCCTTGCGAGTTTAGTCCTTGATCTTAGTTGTCCAAAATTGGGCTGTGAACAATTTCACTCTACCAGCCGAGTTTCCGCGATTTGCCTTGACATCGACATCTGGTCTCTGCCGATCCGGCATAGTTAATTTTTTGAGGATAGTAGGGAACTAATCATCAATATCAATTAGCCTGTACTGACCTTCTAGTTGGTGATCGTCTTCTCTTTATATATGTTCCTTTCCTGGGTCTCCACTCAATAATTCCTTTGGTCCATCGGTGATTCTGCATTCTTGCTATATGCCTCGCCCAGTTCCACTTCATGATTGTGATTATCGCTACTACGTCTGTAAGCTCGGTTCTTCTATGCATTTCTATGTTTGTGGAACGATCCCTTCTCAGTCTCAGCATAGACATTCCCATCAAAGTCTGAGCACCATAGGTAAGAATAGGCAAATCACTATGGTATAAAACTTTTCTTATTAAACATATCGGAATATCTGCTTTGAATATATGTCTCGGGTTTCCAAATGCAGACCACGACAAACATGGTCATCTAAATAGTTCCAATGTTTGATTCTCCCTGTTTATACCGAGGTATGTATAAGACTCAGTTTCTTCGACCTCGACACAATGTATGCCTACATGAGTGTACTACAAAGTAAGAGGCTAGTCATCAGCTGGGTGTTTGTTACATTAATGTTTTTACCAACTTTATGGGGATCAGTATTTGGTCGTTGCAACATGAGCATAACTTGGTTAATAGGATCCGCTATTAGCACTATGCCATCTTCACGTCAAAAGTGTGCAAAGGTTTCTCCGTTTATATTAATGCTGTCGAACTCCTTTGTTTATTTTCATTATATTTGTGCTCTCATCTTACCTTATACCAGCTGTAACATTATAATATATTGATTTTATTACTGTGGTCTATCGATCGTCTGTTCTACTATCAGACAGTGACAGTAATAATCGGATGTGATTGATGGTAAAAAGATTAGTGCAGTACCCCGCTGGGAAACCAGATTGTTCTCTCGGTTGGTGAAGGTCACCTCTATTTGGAATAATTCTTGTGAATAACTTGTACATGTGTGACAGCAGGCTGATAGGACTGTAGTTGGCGATGTTAGTAATATCCCTTTTTTGTGCATCAGTTACATTGCCCCATTATTGAGGTATTTTCTTTTTATCAGGCATGCGTTAAATTAGTGTCTGTAGGCATTGCAATAACTTATAGCACCTAATTTGACAGCCTTTACAACAACTTCGTCCTAGGGAACTAATGTATGCTCCTAATTCCAGATTTTCTATATATTTAGTTCGTTGGCAGGAAACGAAGTATTAGTTGTGCATGCTAATATTTGCTTTCTAATTCTTGGGGGCAGAAATTGTATGTATGAGTTATTTTATTGTGGTAAAATAGTTGGAAACGTACAAAGTATATTGTAATTAAGATAAATAGGATAGACTATAAGTGAAGTTAATTTTCTTAATTGATAAGTGTATTAAATTAAAATTTGTCAAGAAGACATCTATTTAAATGTAATTGAAAATTCTAATGGGCTCTTCAGTGAAACCTCTCCAGATTATTGAAGGAATCGCGAATATTAACAAGAAAGAAGAAATGAGTTATAATTTAAAATAACTACCTATGTAAGCAGAATGGTAAACAAATATAGATTGAATAGATAAACTTAATTTAAAATGTTTCATGTTTTGAAGTTACGCTTTATAATAATTTTAATTTATAAACAGGATTTATTTACTGATTGCGTGTTAGAGTGAACGAGTAGACATATTTATTAATTAATTTGTTGGTGATTCTGGTAGAACAACGCTATTAATAAATTGTTACTGTCTATTAAAACAAATAAAGTTTGTATACAAAAATATAACCGACACAATTAGATTTAAAAAGTCGAAATAATTTACAAAACACTATACAACAAATAGCACATTCATTGTCATTAGATACCTATACACAAGGTATATAATGTAAATAATAATTCATTCAAATTAATTACCTACGTATCTATACGTATATATTTTTCAAGTCGTTGCCAAGCAAAAATTACGTTTGATAAAGTAGTGGATGTGCAAGCAATAAAGTATTTTAGCTTCGCTTGGCACCGACTTCAATAATATTCTAGATAGGTAGGTAATTTATTTAAATGAGCACATCTTATTGTTTATATACTTTACTTTGTTTGTTTTGTGTTTAGTTAACTAACTACAATGAATGTGTTATTTATTCTATAGTGTTACGATTTGTTATTTTAACGACTTTTTAGTTCTACTTTGAAGTCGATTAATACTTTAAAAAATCTATATTTTATTTTAAAATATTTAGTTTTTGTGGAAGTATGTTATTATTTTTTAAAGTACTATTTTTTCAGTTTTTAGTTTTAGTTTGAAAATACAATCATCGCAGAATTGGAAACTTTTCTTACTTAACAGATAAAGAAATAAATGGTCTTGGTAGTCGTTGATTTAGTGAGCCGAATAGATATTTAATTAAATTAATTATAATACCTATAGGCTTGCGAAGTTCATAGAAAAGTTTTTAATTAGTGATTAAAACTGTTCGTGTCTACAATTCCGACACAATTACGTTGCAATTGAAATATTTACGCGGAAATGTCAGATACTTGGATGGTGTTTTCGATATATTGATTTTTTGGTGATTTTCTGAAAAACTGCAAGTTATAGAAAAATATATTAAACCACTTGGGGGTCTTCCTCAATACCATGGAATTAAATAATATATATCGATATCTCTAAGGAGTTTTGGAGAAACGATCAGTATCTTGGGTATATTGGTAGATTACCATTCAGGTTTGTGTTCAATCCCAAATTGCATCCCTTCACGAATACAATTCTTTTCTCAAATTTGAAATTTTAGCAGTCAGGATGTAGAATCCTTTAAATCAATAGTTATTTAAATCTGGTAACAACAAGAGAAGAAATTAGGTAACATAGATACAAAAAATTTTGGAAGTCGGTTAAAACAATAGGTTTGTTAATTAATTTATTGTTTAAAACTTTGATTATAGGACTTGTCAAAAAGTTAAATACAATGTGATTTTTTAGACCGAGAAACACGCAAAAACTTAAAAGTCACAATTAAAATTTTCACATAATTTCAAGTTCGTGGCATCATATAGGAACTTAAAATAATAAGATTAACCTAGGTAAGTTTTAAAGAGATATATATATATTTTTAAATTAAACATATGTTTTCAAAATATTACGAATTTAGTTCTGATACAAAATCCAGCAGTCAAAATAATTAAAACCAAATACCTCTATGCCTAACGTAAATTATTTGCATTTTCAAGAAATATATACCATTTATAGTTTACTTTTATTAATTTCCTCTTATAGCTTCAAAAACTAAAAACATGTTTTTGTTTGATAATTTTATGTTTAGATCTACTAAACAATTTCTGTAAGATAAGATCGTATATAATAATACAGGATATCCTTTCTCCAGTGAACAACACTAATAATATTTGAATTATGAAAATGACAAGAGAAATATAAATAAAAATCTATTCAAATTTAATTCTAATTAAACTCTGTAACTACTGAGAATGAGAATTGTGTTGAGTGAATTTGATCAGACCTTTGGCAGATCGGAAAGTGCCTCATTTCATGGATAAAATGGGAAAAACTGAAAAAAGACAAAAGTGCTGGGCTGATAAACTATGTTGTACGGACAGCCGTTGTATGTTAATAATAAAGTATACTCACACTCTTGTAAGGTTAACATATAAAATTTAATTTCCTATGAAACTAACATCCTGTTTATTTCTTCACTCTTCAAATGCTTCATTTATAAATTATTACAATGCCCTTTTAAATTCCCATTAAAATACACAATAATGTATAACGTTTGTTTGTTTAACTATGAGCATTAACGATTAAAAAATAAAACTAGGACATATAATTAAATTATTTTCACAGCAACAACAATCACTCCAGTACACCTCATTACTCATCACGTCCTCGTAAATTCAATTGTTCGTGTAGAGCCAGAGAAAAAGTCACAGATAGCACAATCATGTTATTTAGGGGTGCATACTGATACCATTTTTTAATTTTCCTGGTTGACATGAATTGATACAGTAGTTTATTAAATATAACTCTCTGGTAATCCCTAATTTGGTAGTAAACAAAATGTTTTGTCCCTAAGTTTAAGACTCGTTTTTTCATTTTTCTTTAAGTGGTTTTACTTACTAATACCGTTAATAATTACATGTATGAATTCCACAACCACTTAACTATATTAATGTTACAAAACTAAAAACAGGCCCAAGAAATTATTTTCAGGAACATATATCAAATCTAAAAATTATATAAATAGACATTAGGGTGGCCCAAAAATACAAAATATATATTTTTTTCGAGTCTCGCGTGAAAATATGTTAGTTTACTATGCTTTAAGAACTTTTACCAAAGGACAGGTCGAAAAAAATTTTTTAAAAGGTCGCTCCGAATTTTTGAAAAATTTCAAAATCGCCGAAAACTGGATTTTTTTTGTTTCATTTTTTTTTCTCGTCATGTCGTCTTTTTTAGTGTAAAACAATATAAGGATTCTGAAAATTTTAAGTCAAAATTCTATTATCTAAAGGTCGCTCCGAATTTTTATAAGTTTTCAAGGTAAATACTTTATATCTTTTTGAGCTCCCCTAAACATGAATATTATAGACCTAAAATTTTTTTTTCTTCAATTTCACGTATCAAGGAATTAATTTAGAACGCGAGAAGCAGAAAAAAAATTGATTGACAAAAATGAATAATTTTTATAGGTGCAGCGTAATTACTAATTATTACTGATTCTATTGTAATTAAATTATTTGTAAATTACATAAATTCTTGAGTTGCGTATAAATTACGCTCACTATACAGACAGAAAGCAATGCTGATAGTAAATAAAAACAATAATCGAAAACAAAGACGAGTAATACTTAACTAGCGCGCTTAACGTCAATAAATTGAACTAAAATAATTTAAATGTAGCTAATAATTGACTAATATTGTATTAACAAGTTGAAAATGTTATAAAAAAGTCTGAGAATATAATCAGAATGTTAATTTTTGAATAATAAATAATTTTAAAAAATTATAATTTTTTGCCAATTACGCTGCACCTATAAAAATTATTCATTTTTGTCAATGAAATTTTTTTTCTGCTTCTCGCGTTTTAAATTAATTCTTTGATATGTGAAATTCAAGAAAAAAATTTTTTAGGTCGATAATATTCATGTTTAGAGGTAGCTCAAAAAGATAAAAAGTATTTACCTTGAAAATTTATAAAAATTCGGACCGACCTTTAGATAATAAAATTTTGACTTAAAGTTTTCACAATCCTTATATTGTTTTACACTAAAAAAGATTACATGACGAAAAAAAAAAATTGAAACAAAAAAAATCCAGTTTTCGGCGATTTTGGAATTTTTCAAAAATTCGGAGCGACCTTTTAAAAATTTTTTTTCGACCTGTCTTTTGGTAAAAGTTCTTAAAACATAGTAAACCAACATATTTTCACGCGAGACTCGAAAAAAAAATATATTTTGTTTTTTTGGGCCACCCTAATAGACATATTAATAATGCATGAGTCTTACGTCTCTAGAACTTGCCAAAAATTCATTAAGACAATATCTTGTTAGCTCCGTGCTGTTAGATACGCTTAAGTATTATATACTCAACTCCATTAGATTTTCAATCGATCCATATCAGGGAAATTGACATAATTGTATTTAATCAACAAAATAATTATTAAAATAATTGAATAATAAACAACTAATTTTGATGGGTCTTCAACAATTTTACTCGTATACTATGTATTAATCATCACCTAGCCTCCTAAATTACTTTCCACCTTTGCCGGTCTTGACTTGTCTGAAGCCAGTTTGTTATTATTTATTTTAAGGCGTCAGGTGACCTGATTGACACTCTTTTTAAGTTCTGTAAATTTGCGCCTGGCTTTCACTTCATCTGTTTTAAATCATCGTAGTCACTTTACCGGACCATGTGTCCTTTTTGATTACCCAATTTTTAGTTGAATAACCTTGAATTTTGCACAGATGTTAATGTTTAAGATATTGCTTCCATTTTAGAGATAAGGATGAGTAATATACACTCGTCAGGTCTGATTATTTTGAGTTTCGTGATCCAGATGTACGTACTTATCGACCATTATGGTGACGATACCTTGACCTTAAGGTTTCTCAAGATTTTGGTGTTTGTGAAGTTAACGTCAATTTTGCTTTATCTCTCCTAGTTTGTTGACTATAAGGACAATGTCATTTGAGAAACGTATGTTGTTGATATTTGCCCCATCTATGGGTATACATCTTGAGTCCCAGTCCAGTTTTCTTGAAAAATGGTTATGAACAGTTTGGGAACATTTTTTCTCGCTGGCTGATGTGAGCCTGCTACTTCCGTAAACTGATATATGTCATAGCTCATTTTGAGTACCTATATTTTATCCTACATTCACAAAGTACCTCTACAATGACTTTCAAGTTATGGAAGTTCATGAACAAAACGTCGAGTAGCCTGTTACATTTGACTTTCCTTGGAGTGACAATTTTTGCTACTTTGCAAGTGTTAATTAGTAACCAAACTTGATCGAAATCTGGCGTGTTCCTTTTTATTCTCCAGACTTGATGTAATAACTTGTGTCAATAGTTTTTATATGTAACTAAGAAGAATCATGAGACGATGATTTTGTATGTTGTTTTGTTTCCTTTTTTCTGGATTAATATAGTGGATGCCTCGTGCCACTTTTCCCGACTAATGATATTCTGTTTAATAGTTTAAACAGTTTTCGAATTTTTGTATCCACTCTAATTTCTACCTGTCCCCTCGACTCCTCACGGTAATTTTTTTATTCGTCAATATTCCTATGACATTTTGATCTTTCTGTTTGTTATTTCTTCAGATATTTGATGTATGATGCCTTGCGGACGTGTGTATTTTTTACTACGGTAGTTTCTGGTATCTTGTTGATAGTTTTAGTATATCTTTATTTGTAACTCATAAGGTACTGTTTGTGTTTCTCACATTCTATTTCGCTGTCGCATTAGAGTTTTTGTTGTTATACTTAATTTTTCTAGAGTCTAAGTTTCATTTCCGTCTTTGTTTCCGTAATGACGAAGTTTTGTCTTTGGGCCCGTATCTTTCTGCACTAGCTCTATTTGTACTTCTTCCCATTCTATTATCGTGTTCAGTTCTTTTACTACGTAATGTTCGTGATAAAGAAATTAATCTAGTATCGTGTTCTTTCATTTGGACACTCCGAGATCCACCTGCCGTGCAACTTTTTTAGGTTAGGTGTAAGTATAAGAACGCATTGGTGACTTCCACTCAGTCCCAAATTTGTCGTTTTCAAATCATTTTTGGCATTGAAGTCGTAGCGAATAGAACAAGAAAAACATACTCAAGATAGTTCAGGTTTACTATTAAAAGTTTTCTCACACTGGCAAATGAAGGTCGTTCGCTATGAGAATGTAGTGTCAGCTCTGAACGATATAAAAATTCAGTTAACTGTACCTTACGGGGACATAAATATATTAAATAATTCGCTAAACTTACCTACAAAATAACATTAAAAAATTGCACACTTAAAATTATTTGTTTATAATGAACTCGTTCAAGAAAATGATGGACACCTGATTACTGATTTCTTCATAATTTTCCGGTGTTTTTATAGGAAATAAAAAAAATGATTGTTTCTCTGTACAAATTTTATAGTAAAACATTTGTTTTTCTTATTAAGATGTGTTAATGATGTGTCTCTGAAAGAGTTCAGATCGAAATGTACATTTTAATTTGACTTATGACCTCTTACAGTGTGTCAAAAAAATTGGGATAAACTGATTCTCCAAGACAATTTGAAAAAAAATAACGGCAGATCTCTAATTAGTCTATTTTGCATATAAAGTAGAAACCTATTTCTTATAATTAGCCTCCAGAATTAGCTCATAAATACGTTTAAACAAATTTTATTATATTATTTTTGATTTGGATGGCTTCCAATGAGAAACTGATTGAAATATTTTGGTGGAGCAGTTTGAATCTATTTTTGCTCTCACCTTGACATTTAAAAATACTAACAACTGTTTCACTTTCACTCTGAGCATAATGGCATTCGTTACTTAAAGATGAACGAACATTAATTGCATCAATTACTCTCGCTCTCTCTAGGAAACATAATTATTCAGGTTTAACGGTAAAATGTTCATTGTGAGTTGAACTTCTTCTCGTTTTTTTAAAGAAAGTCCCATGATTCGTCAAACCGAGGTCTTACTTATCCTGAAGGAAATATGATTCTCTCTGGCATTGGATAAAAATATTTCCATTTCTTCATCATGACATTATTTACAGGGTATTAAATATATTGTATAAGCTTGAAACCTATTGCGCTTTTATACTTGTTGTCGTCGATGCACTCTTTTAAACAAAATTAATCTGTACTAAATGAGAGGCCTAAACACGTTTTGGGTAAATTACCTAAGAATTTACACCTTTCTTCATGAACAAAACGCAAATATATATTTTTTACTTTTCATCCTATCCTATATTTGAGAACATTAAAATAAAGCTATTTAAGAAAACAATTGACAGTTGACGCGCCATATGTATGTTCTTTCAGTAGGAAATAAGTGAAGTTTGACTTATATAAGGTAACTAGGCATCAACTTGCAAGCAGGACTGATCTGCGCACAATTATTCATTTATTCTGATCACAAGTCACTAAAGAACTTGGATCTAAAGGTTTGGGATAAAAAGTTTTATAATATAGATGAACTGTGCTAATTGACAATAATATCTAATTTCTTGTACACTCGACTTTTGTGGCCTCAGTAAGTTAAACTGTCCCATATTAATCCTACTGCCCCATTTTCACAAATTAGCAGCCGATATATCCCTCATATAGTGAGCTTACACTTTACTACTTTTGGAAAACAATTTACATAATGAACTTATAATTCTTAAGATTATGTTTGCTTACATTAATAAACGGATCGAAACTCCATTAATAGGAAAGTTGGAAAGAATTAGATATCATCCTTAATTGGATTGGTTTATTTTTCACTGAGAGAAGTGAGAAAAGATGTCTGGTAAATAAACATCGTTTATGATGAACAGTTTATATCGAATCAAGGTATATACTATCTGATAAGTAGTTTTTTAATAATTGTAATTTAATTAGGCAGATATTTTGTAATAAGCACGGTATTAACGCGGCTGATGCGATATGTATATATTAAAAAAAAATGAAAATACTTACAGTGCACTTTAATTTGTTTACCTTGGATTTTTGTTATGCCCCGACGAAATTAGTTTAAAATAATTGGTGCGTTCCCGCAATTTGTGTAGTGTATTGTTTTAAATTTGATTGAATTACTTTTGCACCTTTTCCAAAACCTTCCTAATGCTAGTTTTAAGTGTTTTTTGCATCTAAAATATAGACAGTATTCGAAAGTCGTGTATTGTATTCCAAGCTATTTGGACGCTTTTTTAATACCGTCCTAAGACGGCCGCTTTTTGTTCTTATTGTGTTACGATTCCGCGAGTTATTAGTTCCGGTCGTAACAACCGCTAAACGCCTTTACAATTTACGGGACGGCACGTGTTTTATTGATTGTTCCGCTAAAGGTCCTTCGTCAATTGTATACTTGCATTGAACCAGCAACTAAAACTTAAACATCTAATTCATACATTTTTTTGGATATTATATGTAATGCGTCATCGAAGACATTACAATAATAGTAAACATATTTGACCAAAAATGTTTAACTAACTAATTAATCGCGAAGAACTTCAAGTAATACAGCAATAATTTTTTCCCTGTGTTAATAATACTAAATAACCATCAAAATATGTTTCATATTTTTGGAACTGTGAGTGAAAGAATAGCCAAATTGTTGTCAAAATCTAAAATTAAAGTCAATTTTAAAAACAAAAATAGTAGATAAATTTATTTAATGCAGAGTTTATGAGCTTATTTGTTTGGAGCGTAGCATGCAGAAATTTTAATACCTGCTACCAATAACATTTACGTTCTTTTAGATTTAATAATAAAATAATACCTTTGTAAATCATTGTTTAGAAATATTTTGCTAATTATTAATACACATTAGACACATTTGGATAATAGCGTCCTTTCCGATATATTTATGTAACCAGTTTTTTGTGTCTGTACTTTACCCAACAATTTGTTCCGTTCAATATCGGCATTGTGTATGAAGAAACTACGTTAAGAGTGATAAAGATGCTACATATAAATGAGCTATTTCTTCATCTTCTTAACTTTTTCTCAGGCATTTCTGCCAGTTTTAAAATGTCAGTCCTTTGAGTGGTCTACTTGTGCTTCTTCTCCTATTGGTACTTTCCTATCTACTTATACGTTTGTTAAATTCTATTTTTCTGTTAAGAGTCAATTCGGTTATGGTCCCTCAAAGTGCGTTACATTAATTTTTAATAAATTTTAGCAATGATATTTTTAAAGTCAGCCAGATTAAACCTAAACGATCATTAATAACTATTTTCAAAAATATATTAGTAATTATTTAGTATTGTATTTACTTTTGAAGTTAGTTACTAATGAAGTACATTATAATTTCTCTTAAATGGTTACACGAAAATCGTCCAAACAGAGTACTGAAATCGGCACTTTATAACACACAGTTGGAACGATATCTGCTACGAGTATTAGTGTCTGCGCCACTCAGTTATAAACACCGATTCAATTATGTACTTTATTTTCGAGTAAATTCCTAACAAAACTACCTCTGTCTTACTAAACTAAACTTCTACAGAAATTTGTGTCTGACTAACTCGATGATTCTATTATTGTCACCCATATCAGGGATATTTATCAAGACTACTTGGGAAGACAGAAACATCTGAACGTTTGTACAACTTTGATTCACAGACATAGAGTTATCCTTGGGAATAATTTTAACTTTAGAGCTTCCTAGAGTTTCAACTTATCCGCTGGACAAAACAGATAAGCTGTACTATTATTATAAAGGATTTATCACACATTCATGGCCCCATTTAGGTTTAATCGAGATATACGGGCTGTTCTGATTTACTTTTCATTTTGTAGTTGTTCTCCAGCACAACTAAGCTAAAAACGATATAACTATTGTTGAACTACTGATGCATACGAGAAAGTTTACTCAATTGTTACTACAATAGTGTATTTTGTTAGAGGTTGGTTTTATTATTGTTTAGAATTTTTTATAATTAAATTCATTACATTTTGTTATATTTTTCTAATTTGCTTCAAAATGAAAACATATAGAAGTCTATTTTGCATACGGGGTGACCGGTAATGTGGCGTATATCGTAAAATCAGTTATACTAAAAGTCAAAGATATTGAAAGCTAATAAACAAGCTATAATTCTAAAAGTAGTTTCATATCTAAAATTGGTATAATCTATAAATATAATATAACCTTGGAAATAAAAGAATTGGGGTCACTAATATGTAGTAGGTATTCGTTCAAAAATCTATGCAATGAAAACAGTCCTCAAAAGGAAAACGTCATTCTTGTGAAAGAAATTCAGGTAATAATTAAAGAAAGAAATATCTGTACTGAACTGAACTGAATGAACTGTAAAGTAGGAATAGCCAGAACTTATGATATAACTTGTTAAATTGGACAACGGAGTCCTAACATCCAAAACAGCCTTACTTGAGGAAGAATCCTAATAACAGTATTTAAAAGGGGAGAACATAAAGTTACCAGAACTAAGCAGCCATATATTGATCTCAAGCGTGAAGTTATTCTGAAAAATATTAACACATCTGATATGAGAACGGGTTAATATCTTAAAAAGAACAGAACTACACAGGAGCATATGTACATTTTCAGACATGTCATTGAAAAATCTATTGTTAAGCCAGCATTTTTGTGCATCATGTAACTCCCTGGATAGAATAGGACTGGAACAGATCATTTACAAAAATAAAGAATTAGCAAAAAACATTATATAGATGGTCAAATAAGTATACGCAAATATAAATAGATACTCAAATACCGATAAACAGCCAACAAATATCGAATACCATTGAAAACGAGGTCTGATTTAGACCTTGAAACGTTTGAACTTTTGAAATATACAGACTTTCAAGTTTATGTGGTAGTTATTCCCACAGAACTCAGAAAAAATAAAAACCAGAGATGCCACAATTATCTTTCAGAAAACAATTCTATACACTGTTTATGTTGAGTGCGTAATTTTGTTGTACAAACCTATAATAAGTGTTCAAATTGGCCTTGTACTTCTGGTTTGTTGTTCCGTACGTCATATTTGTAGGGATCTCGGGAACATCTTCATAAACTTTGTTCACTAACTATTTTGCTGACATGTGATATAGAATCTAATCTTCATCTTCTTGCTTTGATAATAATACTAGTTTCGTGCGACCCTTTAAAAATGTGCTGGACAACAGTCAAATTCTATAAAACACCAAGTAGTCAATTGCATAGACTATATAATTAAAAGAGTCAGTCTAATAGATATATTTTTTACAAGCTACAAATTAATTTCATAATCCTTGGATAACTTTGAATTTACTCTCGTTATCACGTTCATCAAGTCAGAAGCTTCTTCATATTTTTACCCAGAAAATGCAATAGTGCTGTAGCACGTAATCTGTACATGGATAAATCAAGAAGTGGATTAGCCTAGGCCTAATTGATGAATGGATTAGTTCATGCGTAATTGGCTGACGCAAAGTGATCAACTTATTATAAAGAATTCAGAAATAGCTGCCTACTAGACTACAGGCCCGAGTCAAAAATTGATAGGTCATGTGAACCACCAGAAGACCTATATAGAATGTGCAAATGAGAATTCAAGGTACAGTGAGTACATTTTGGTCATGTATTTTTTATTTTTGTACGGCATTCTTACCATCAACAGATCCATGAATAATAATGAGAAAATGCGCAGTGTCGTACAAAAGTAGTGCGCTACAAAGTCGGGAAAATTTTTGATTTTCCGGCGGTTTTATTGTAAATTTGGTCACTCGATTGTTCTTCTAATCGATAATAACGCCGTACAAAAAATCATTTGAGAAGGGGAAAAAATCGAGGGTTACAACCCCCTCCCTTTTCGTGGTCCGGGGGTGATCTGACACAACATAAAAATTAATTTATTTTGAAAGTATTTTATGCATATTTTATACATGCGGTACATTTTTGTTGGTCCAAAAGTCCAATGAAAAGTCAGTGCCTTATAAATCTACTTTGCTACCAATAAGCTACGGATAGATTTTGAACGAACGGTCGATATGATTTCCACTGGTTTGACGGCGAGGAATGCCCTATAAAAGTCTATGATATTACAGTAGCCGATGAGGAATTAGACGAAGAAGCAGAAAAAGCACGGCATTGGTTCCAAAACATTATCTAGCAATCAAAAGTATTATTAAAAAAAAAACACGAAAAATCGGTAACAATTTAGTTTATTACCTTTTACACAAAATCTACCTATGAAATCGTGTTCCATGGGCAATGTTGAGGATAAATGAAAAACCTACAAAATGAGCTACTATATGCTCAATTTATTTAACTGGTTTCTTAGATAATGGAGTCTTTACCCAAATTCCAAAAAAATAAATAATGGCTTATATATTTTTTTATTTTATAGCTAAAACATTCATATTAACTGAAAAGGTAGATCTTTTCATACCCAATTCATGTTCTAAAAATAAATACTGTAACTCCGGCAGTTTTTGCGAAATTTTAGTCAATCCTAGGGAAGACATATTTTTTGAAAGGCCATATTACCTCACTGGATCACCCAATCAGTATGAATCTCGCGCCCCCTTATCTTTTTTAAAATTTAAAGTATAAATACATATAAGTACTGAAAATATTTAGCCATTCCCTATAATTTTTCTGTGTAACTATATCTTTATAATAAATAATCTTAATGTAAATTTGAATTTTAAGCAGATACGTTTAAAGGAATACTATTCCTTTATTTACACCTTCAGTATATTTAATATTTTATTATTTTATAAAAGTGAAACGCTCATTCAAATTGATAATAGTTAATAATAGAAAAGAAAATGGTATTCCTTAATTTGTTAACAACACAATTTTTATGTTGTTCAATTGAGATTCATCTTAAGAAATTTTTTATTAATAAATACTAATTAATGACAAGTCAAATTTCTTAAGATATGTATGTTTTGATCTTTTATTGAAACATTTACAAATGGAAAAAACGCTTGCAATAGCCTTCGCATTTTGCATATTTTGATTGCTGCGTCATTATCATTTGTGGCTAAATGAAGTTTAGTTTAGGTATTCTATTTTGCATAAATTCTTACATTAATCCATATTACCCAAGAAATATAAATATGTGTCTGCCTAAAATTAAAATTGGCATTAAGATTATTTATTCTAAGGATATAGTTACACAGGTACCACCGCTTAACAATTTATCGAATGGACTCCTCAGAAAAATTGATACGGAATGGCGAAATGTTTTCAATACTTATATGTTATATGTATTTATTCTTTAAATTTCGAAAAAAGGGAGATGAGTGGTCTCGAGATGAACTCTTTTACTTTCCGACAGTGGTTTATTCATAATGATAGGGTCATCCGGTCAGGTAATATCACCTTAAATAGGATCCTTAGGATTAACTGAAATTGTGCAAAAACTACAGGAGCTACAGTATTTATTTTTAGAGCTTAAATTGGGTATAAGAAGATCTATCGCATCAGTTAATAAGAATTTTTTAGCTATAAAATAAAAAATATATATAAGCGATTATTTATTTTTTTGGAATTCTGGGTAAAGGTAAAAGGTAAAAAACTAAATTGTTTCCGATTTTTCGCGGTTTATTTGTTATGAAACAAAAACGCATCGAAAAAAATGTTGAATTTTATGTCAATTAGTCATGTTTTATTATTTGAACAAGTTGATGTCGGTTTTGTTCCACTGTTAATTTTGTCACGTATTTTCGTTCTTGAACTATGCTAATAATATTGCCGTTCAAAAGAAACTGTTCTAAAAAAATTAAGAGAGAAGTAGTAAAAATTGACATTTTCAAATGATTTCAAAAGTTTCAATAATCATGGATTAATGAAATTTTGCATTTTCTACATATTATCGTCGTTTTAAATAGTATTCACTAAATAATTCCGAAAAAAATGATGCAAACTATATTTTCAGGCTGATGAAAATGACACTACCATTTCAGGAGTACTTTATTGTCATCTGATACTATACTGCATTCACTTATTTTTGAACAATTAATAATACGCATTAATCATTATGCCGTCTATCAGAAGTGAAACGGTGTGTATATTATATTCAAGAATTTGTTTAATAGTGTAAATAAAAAGTACTACAATTTTACAGAAGAATTCGATGTATGTTTAATGATCTTTACAAATTTGAATAAATAAGGTTTATCTTTGAATTTATTATTCACTATCTGAATCATCCACTAAGTCGTCATCGGAATCAACGTCCTGATCGACGTCAGAATTCTCTTCTCCATCGTGTCCTGAAACATGAATATGTGTTCATAATCAAAGTCGTAACATTGATTTTTATGAAGTTGTCTCCCTCCTACTGACCTTTGGGCCAAGAAAAATGTACTGTGAGAAAATGGTATCTATGAATAAAATACTTTCAAAATAAATTAATTTCATGTTGTCTCAGATCAGCCCCGGACCATAGAAAGGGAGAGGTTTGAAACCCTCAATTTTTTCCCCTTGTCGCATGTTTATAGATTAGAAAAGGTATTGAATTGGTATGGAATCGATGCGGTACACAATCGAATGACCAAATTTACCCTAAAAATCACCGAAAATAAAACATTTTTCCGACTTTGTGGCGCACTTCTTTTGCCCGGCATTGCGCGTTTTCCCATTATTATCCATGGATCTATTAATGGTAAGAATGCCGTACAAAAATACATGGCCAAATTGTACTTACTCTACCTGTGATTTTGAATTCTCACCTACACTCAGTTGGACAGCTTACAAGTGATAGCATCTTATTATTTTTTGCACTTATATCATTCTATATAGGTCTTCTGGTGGTTCAAATGACCCAACAATGTTTAACACTAGCTTGTAGTCTATATGCTACAGCTGCAATGTTGAGATACTACAGAAGTGTCCCGGTCTGTTTTCTTTATAAGAGTTTCCAATTTTTTGCCGCTCTTAAAAATCTCGATTCCAAATTGGACTAAAATAAGTAGTTTATTAGAATTGAGGGACGAAAATATAGTATTTTAGTACAGTTTCTTTAAACTTTAAATAACTAAATATGAATTCATTTGAAAATAATCTTTTTAACGTACGTATAAATTTAATTAAAAGATGTCATTCGCCCTTTTTGAACAAAATCGAATTTTTGTGATTACCAGAATTCTGCAGAAATCTGTCGACTGTGTCTATAACACACAGAAAATAAACCAGAATTACGTGGTTTTTAAATGAAACATCTCATTGAACATGGGAACCATTTATAAAAAATGATTTTATTTTTTTCTTGTTTTGATAATCATTCGGTTCTTTTTTTAATTCATAAAGCGAACAGATAAAGCCCTCAGTCATTAAAACGTTCCATCTAGCGTAGTGCAACGGCATCGTTTTCTCGTTTATGTTAAAATTTTGGTCGTAGCCGGCATGATTGATGGAAATTCAGCAAAGCGCATTTAATATTGATGTTGCTGTAGTCATTCCCTATATTTAAAAATATATTTGCTTTTATTTTAAGTCGATCTTTTTATAGTTTACATTATAAAATATCAGAAAATGTTTGATAGACAATCTGTTAAATATCGAAAAGATGTGTATGTATTTCTTGGATCTTTTTTTGTGCAGTTCTGTCCGTTCCTTTATTGGGTTGTCTTTAAACATTATATTTTTACTGCAACTTTCCCGGGGTCCGCCCTCATTTATTCTACTTTCTGGCTATTTGTTTCTTACTATTCATACTACCTCATTCTCTGCCTTTCAGCTTATATGATTGTGTGGGGTCATGTTTCTATTGTGCATGTTCGTCTTATAATAGTCTTGTAAATCATTGTCTTATTTTCCATTCTAATATGTTTGTTTCTCCATATAATCTTGTTTAATCAAGCCGCTGCTCTATTGGTTTTCTGTATTTGTTTTTTTACTTGTGTTTCTATATCTTCGAGGCCGGTTAACGTGATGACTAGATAATTGCCTTCTATATTCTATTTTATTCTGACACCGTCAATCTCTGTCTTACATATAATAGGTTCTTTCATAATGACAAGTATTTTCGTCATAAAGTATAAGCCTACAAATTCAAGAGACCAGCCCAACGATTCATTCGTAATCAACAAACAAAATCGATCCAATATTAACTGAAGACCAATAATGAGTAAGAAAAAGATAGAGCTATAGATACAGAATGCTGGCAACACTGTACAGCTTTAAACTTGTTATTGTATAATATTCAGTAGCGTAACGTAGAAAATACTAAATTTTTTAAAAATTGTGAAACATCTCTTATTTTAAACTTAATAACTACAAAAATACAAATCATCTATGAAAATGAATATAATTTTATTATCTAAAAAAGGATAACGGTTCTAAACAATAAACATATTTGATTATATCATTTTTCTATAGATGTTTTAAAAATAGGACTTTCGTATAAAAATTTGTCAGGAAATATGCTTTTCTATCAAAATCATGTCATAATATGTAATGCTTAAACATAAATATTTCTGGTAACATGGCAACACTGTAAAGTAGTTTCTGAATGATTGAGGAGGTAAATACTTATTTTGGATGTTCATTTGGGTTTTTACTTGTGACGTTTCGATTTGTTATTCGAAAAACTTAAACGTATTGGAGATAAATAGGTACCAACTAAAACCCTTTTTAAAGATCAAATTTGACAAAGACCAAACCTGAAATCGCTACTCCAGAAATTGTGTGTGCAGTGTACCTTGTGCATGCGGAAAAACATATACCGGTGAAACAACAAGACCTCTCCAAATTAGATACGGGTATCATGGCAATAGCTCCTGGCAAATGAACATCAAAAAGGAAATATACTGTCTCCGAGGTGTCATTCCTATTGTACGCAAGACAATATACATTATATATTATATATATTGTTTCTGGTCAGGGAACCTTCATCAGTTGCGCTTCCCATAATTGAATGTCCTCTCGAACACTTCTTTATGTATTTGATACATTTCGTTAAATTTGAAGACGTGAGATGTAAGACCGACATCTAGGATTTTCGAGAGAATTAGCACACAGAGGTTCCGAATCTGGAGCCGTTCCGTCTAATTGCTGTTCTCCGTTAACTCCTAGGACAGAATGTCACGATAAAATTTTCAGGTTACTTCACCTGTCAGAGATATTGAATTCACCTCGAAGAGATCCTAGATGTCGGTCTTACATCTCGAGTCTTCAAATTTAACGAAATGTATCAAATACATAAAGAAGTGTTCGAGAGGACATTCAATTGTGGGAAGCGCAACTGATGAAGGTTCCCTGACCAGAAACAATATATGTTATATATAATATATAATGTATATTGTCTTACGTACAATAAGAATGACACCTCGAAGAGAGTATTCAATATCTCTGACAGATGAAGGAACCTGAAAATTTTATCGTGACATTCTGTCCTAGGAGTTAAGGGAAAACAGCAATTACACGGAACGGCTCCAGATTCTGAACCTCTGTGTGCTAATTCTCTCGAAAATCCTAGATGTCGGTCTTACATCTCGCGTCTTCAAATCAAAAAGGAAACTTCAGGGTCAATTAATTAATCATTTGAGAAAAGTCAGCCCTACGAATATTATACATCTCTGCTTCAAAAGACATTGTTCGACAACTATTCTTGTAAATGAATAGAGAAGTTACAACACACAATGAAGTATCATACATAATATTTCCAAACATATTATACAGGAAGGCCTACTTTCTCCCAGCTAATCCTTCGAGAGAGTTTTTTGTAAGAAGGCAACTAGTGTTCCGAACAGTTTACAGAAAGTACTCTTAGATACTACACCTTGATTTTCAATCACTTTAACTGATCTGTACATTTGAGAAACCATTATGAAGGGTGAAAACCCAAATGAACATTCAAAATAACAATGTTAAGCTTAAGTTTATTCATAAATCTATACTGGTCATTAGCCGATAATAAATATTGTAATACAAGAGCATAATTAGATTTGAAGTACATCACAACAATATATTCATTTCAGTAATTTATATTTAAAAAAGAACCGACTTCAACTGGCTTAAAATAAAAACCATTTAGAAACCATGTGCAATCAATAACTATTTCTAACATATATTCTTTTTTATCTTATTACATATTTTTTAACATTTTAATTGTTTTATTAATTGGACCATTTTCTATAAGTGTATCTCTAATTCACCCTATATTGCAGCCACCCTGTATATGTTTCTCTGTATCAGCATCACCCAGTACAATTATAATTCAACTCTACATGATGTTGCAACCGCCCTGTATAAGTATTAATCCTCTCCACCCTATTAACTTTTTTATTTTTATATTGTTTAAATCACCCTGTATACCTATAATTTTACTTCGCCTCCTATGTCAAGTATAAGCAAGTACTTATGTTCCACCCTATATAACATTTTTAACCACCCTGTATAACTAGTTTTACTTCACTCTTATTTAGCCACCTTGTATACTCAACTACTTATATGCCACCCAATACAACATTTATGTATTTATTGAACCACCCTATAAAACTTTAATTCTATTCCACCTTATATTTCAACCATCCTAAATATGGAACTGTTTACGTAGGTACCACCCAGTGTCACATTTATTTGTAACTTTTTTGAACCCACCTGCCTAATTGTAATTTTACTTCGCAATTCTAAAATTTATTTTTTTTACCTTTTAGAATTGTGCCTTTTTTATTCATATATTCTTAACCATTGACAACGGGGTCTGACCTAGGCCTCGGAACGTCTGGAATATACATCAATTTTCGTTACTTGTGGTGTTATTTCCCAAAAAGTACTTAAACTTTGACATTTACATTGATGTTTACGGTTACGTGCATATATTTTTACGATTTTGAGAAAAACATTTGTTTTACATTATAGAAAATTATCCGAAATCAAGCTGGAACATCTCTTTGTAGAACACAATTTAAAATATTCAAATTCATTGAGCCGTTTTAGAGAAGACAGTGTAGATTCTTGAAATTCACTGAAGTGTAGTCCCTTAATTATTGCTTATTCTGATATTGTAGAAAACCCTAAATCTCACATCATTGTAAATTATATGCTACCTTTTGACGAATTGATAACCTCCTCCTCTTTGGAAGTCGGTTAAAAAGTACATTATTGATTATCTAGCCACATATATTGTCAAAATAAATAGAATGAAAATTATGACATCAGACTTACTGCATAAACATAAACTAATGGAACATAGCTCGTGAATGTCAAATATTTAAAGCGCTACAACCGCAGATCATACAATAAAGATAGATGGGCAACTCAATGTTATAAAATGTGTTCCCATAAGAGGTTAGAATATGCATAAACTCCTACAACTCCTTCAAGTACTAAATTTGACGTTTTTTGAATTTGACAGATCATCACCATCTAAAAAGAAGGAATCTGCAGTTTGTGGTCCCAAATGTCACCAATAGATGGCTGTACCATCGAATTATTTTCATGTGTTCTTGGGAAATAACACCACAAATGAAAGAATAATCTGTATATTCAAGGAAAAAATAAATTTTCCTTGAATATACAGATTTTTGTTTCGATTGTGGTGTTATTTTCCAAGAACACATAAAAATAATCAAGAATATGTCACAAATAACATTTAGAAGACAATGTACCATCAAAATAAATGAAACAATGAAACAAATACAGTTGAAAATGGGACTACTTATTTATACATTAAAATGATTCATAGTTTAAAGGATTCATTTTATAAAATTGCACAAATGGTTGGAGTCTTCAATCTTTATTTTTGTTTGTGTTTTTTATGATAAATGCATGCATACAGGGTGGTCCAAAAATAAGGTATTATTATCACATTCAATTTTTCAAATAGAAACAAAAAAAGGTCAACAGTTCCAAATATATGATCAAATAAGAGCCAAAATGCAAGAAATTGAATCACAAATGTTAATTGAAGCCTTACAAAAATTTGAAGTTTGACTTGCAGTTGACTGGAAGTAAATTTTCAATAATTTGCATATTTACTTTGATTTACTAATTTCTGTTCTTGTAATATATCACTCATTTTCAGAATTACAGAAATTTTGAAATATAGAAATTTTTATTATTAGTTCAATCATAAAGTCCTCACTAATTGTTAGTTTCTATATTCATATATATGGTAGATGAAACATACCTAGAATTTGAGACAGAATTGTATAAAGAAATAGATCATGGGAACTCTGATTTGAAAAGTTGAAGTTGATGGTTTAAATAAATTATTCTTGGCCCTGTATACAAAAATATATCATCAGAAAAAACTACAACCCATTTTTGCATATTTGTGATATATATCCGCAGTATGGAACCAACATACAGCTTTATGTTTATCATCTTGAATGTAATGTAGTTGTTTTTTTGAGTAAAACATTTCTCACACCTTTTAAAATAATATATAATTTTCCTTCCATCAATGACCAATAACTGTACCTCTTAGAATATATTTTATTGCAGCACTGTTTGTTGGTCCTAGGTCAATACTGTGACGATAAACTCCAAACCAACAGAATGAACATTTATTATTTCTTTTAAAATCCTTACTAAATCTACTATGGGAGTACTATTTTCAGAAAAACGAAATAGCAAATTGACTGTTACCATTTGTTATAAATGCCTTGTAACATGAAAACTAATGCAAGATCTGTAAAGTGCATGTATCACTAGAGCAATTTACAATTTCTACCATATGAACTTTAGAAAAATTATTCATCCAATGATAGAAGTCTTCCCTTTGGCTTTAACTTTTGAATTCACATTTGACTTTAAAAATATATACATATTTACTTGAGCTATTAATATTTGTAAAATACCTTTATTCATATTTCTACTGATGTAATAGCTGCAAGTGATGTTTGGTACTTATTCATTTCAGTAGCTTTTCCATTTCAATAGTTCTATTCTAAGGTTCTGGCTATTTGTAATTAAATACCTCTTTCTTACCACACTGCTGTAAAATACAACAAAGTGTTATGAATTATTCAACGAGCACTAAAATTTGCTTAACCTTGAGTAACTTCAGGGTTGGAACTTCCTTGATTTGGGATATTTACATTATTTTCCTAATTATCATCTCTTACATAATAGCTTTGTGGTTTTCATTGGTTTACCTGTCATCATATGAGGATAATAATTAGTAGTTTGTTGTTTTCCTACAGAGTATACAAAATTGTCTCCTGAACTTTTCTCGTAACCTGAAATTAAACAATAAATCAAATCCAACTAACAGTATTAGAAAAAGATAAACATACCTGGCATGTAAAGTTTTTCGCTGTTTTTTCTTCGAAGCCATATTTCCTGACACTATTTGTTGGTTGTAAAATAATGCCTAAAAAACTTATTATTAAATTATGCTTTAAATACAATTTAGTTTGTAGCTTCTGGCTATATACAGTACCTTAAACGATGTATGAATACTACAAGAATGGGATTTGATACAAAATTCTACCACAAATTAGAGAAAAATTAATTTAATAGCTTCAAAAGACAAAAATCACATTGTGTGATTTACATCATTTACATGTACTAATGGCCGATAAAGAAGATCACATTGAGCCACCTGGAGTTTTGAAGGGGGCTACGTTTACAGTTCACCGACAGCTGGACCAACATTGCCTATCTGAGTTACCACCCCCTGGCTACAACGCAGTAGTAAGTGAACGAATGTAGTATTCTGTTGAAACGTCCATAGAGAAGTTTCATACATAGGGTCCAGTAAAGAAGATGCCATGATATAATTTGTTCCTGCTAAAAGAAAGAACAACAATGGAACTGGAGGCAAATGTCAAAATTTCTAGAAATCAAAATTTATCAATTATAAGGAAAGTTCCATAATTAAAATTTACTAAATCGTAAATGACGAAACTGCAGGTGACTATATGTTTTACTATAAATGTTATCCTATGACTGCTTTCTCTTTACTTTCGACGCTCTCAACCTTCGACCATGACTAAAGTAGACCACTTCTTTATTGTATGATCTGTGGTAGACCAAGTATAGGTCTCCGAACAGCGAGCCAACATCTTTTGTTTACTAAAAAAACCACGTTGTCCTATGTTGCCTATTCTGTCATCCAAGTGTACACAAACATTGTTTTTTGCATACATTTGTAAAATTCTTACATTCATAATAAACTTTGTTAACTTAATAATTAATAATCTCAAAAATGCTATTAATTTACCTAATAAAAATATGCGGATGATGGTTCTATTGTCAACAGAAACATTATTTAAAATAGATGTATACATATCTTTTACCCCATAATTTTATACTTGGCAACATTGTCCATGTTTTCATAACAGTCTTTCTTTATTTACATTTGGTTTGTTTACTTTTTTAATTAGCAAATATCTTATGGTAATTAAGTAAAGTTACTGTGAAAAGTGTTGTGAGTATTAAAAAACCTAAACATTATGTGAAAGTGACAAAAACGGCATGAAAAAGTGATAAAACGATCTCTTCATCCGCCAATAAAATACTGTGTTAGGGGTCATGGGCATATAAGTAAATTTAATTTATATAATTTCCAACATGTCTGAATTTTAAACGAACGAGTTTATTGTGGTTTCTAAGTAGTTCATTTCACACTTAAGTTGCATCCTAAGCTTAGTAACATTTTTTGGTGGTTTTTAGATTTCTTGAAGTTTGCCTATATAACTAAGAAAATACTATATATATTTGTTTCTATTATTTTCAAGACAATGATTTCAACATTGTACAAAAAACACTTCAAACCAAATGTTTCGAAGAACAAAATAAATATACTTTGTAAGTATTTAGTCATTCCCATTTGTAGATCTAGATTGACATTATTTATATTCATTATAGGTTAGATACAGAACACTCAAAGAGACGTGGATAATTAGTTACAGAATGTATACTTAGTCCATCACCATAATTTTACCATTAAAATATTACATTGCAACTTTTGGAACGTTTTGAAGTCCATCTAGTGCAAAGAAGGGATGAACATATTTATCAACACAAAATTGAAATTAGCTACTATTATTTTAAAGAGTCAGTTTAGAAATAAATATTACAGTAAAGACATTTAATTTTTTTATAGTTTGAACTATAATGCAGTAGCTGTTCAACCCGTTGAGCCACTTGGGACTCAAATGCTTTTTAAATATCAAACATGTTTTTATTCATGATCATTAAGAGCTTCCAAAATTTTGCTTGTAAGTCATTTTTATCTATGTAGAAGATATTTCATTGACTTAACACTTTATTAATGTTAAATATAAATCTGGATGTTGAACTGTGATGATTAAATTTGCATTTTTTGGATGTGAATTCTTCACATTAACCTAACTTTATTCACGTAGGTTTGTTCGTAGAAAACTGATTTCTACAAACAAATTACCCAGTCGGTACTATTTTGTCTCGAATTTGCTTAACTCTGAGTAATAATAACATCAGATAGGTGTAAAAGTTATAGTTAGAAGGAATATCTAATACATAAAAATTTCGTGTCACGGTGTTTGTGGTGGAATTTCTTCGAAACGGCTTGATCGAATTTTATGACATTTTTTATGTGCATTTGATAGGTATGAGCATACGTCGTAAAGTATATTTCAGACCGCTAGGTGATTAGAATGTCTAAAAGAAAAATTTAGTAAAAACATTTACTATCTCGGAAACCAAATGCTTCAAAATTGGTGTATATACTCCTCTCACCAAATAACGAGTATTAACATTTTTTCATAATTAGAATTATGAGGTTGATTATTTTTTAAAGTGAAGTAATACGAAATTCGTCATTTTGTCAAATTGGAAATATTAAATAGGTTAAATGGGGTTTGGTATTGTTTCAGAGAGAATTCAATATATCCGAAATAGAAAGTAATTCTTGTGTAAATTTTGATATACGTACTCTTCTAAAATAAATAAAAGGAGGTTTTGCCAGTTTGCGAACATTCAATAGTTATCCGAATACGTGAAATATGTCTAACTCTTCATATTAAATCCGAAAATTATGTATTCTATGAAGCGTGAAATAATTTATCAAATTAAATATGTCAAGTAAGCCGATTCGTTTAGCCCGGTCATCTGGTATCAAATATAATTTAATTCCATTTATACATATTAATACCAAATAGAAAACCCCAATTTAAACGACATAGAGGCAATGAAAGCAATTACTTATGGGTCATACGTAATGACTCATAACTATATCCCTTCAAAGTTCATTTTTGCATAATTTATATTCACTAATATCCTCAAGGATAATTAGATATTGAATGTTTTGTTTATAATTATTAACTTGGAATTTTAAACTGGTAGCATAGCAATTTATGCTCAGTTTAATTTTCTAACTACAGTGCTTACATACCACACTAATTATGTTTTGACAAGCCTTAACAAAATTTTAATTCTCATCCAACTCGGAAGTTACCATCTGCAAAATCCTCGATACGAAAGTTTTCCTTCCCGTTTTCCACATCAACATACGCAAACAAAACATATTTTGTTTTCTCAATGCGAAAATTATTCTACCTCACGTGATATGCGGATGAGGAAATATTGCTTTTGCTATCAAAACGATTCCTCCGCTAGAACTATTACTGGGCAAAATCCGAATACCATCTATTATACGTTTTCATCTTCCGAGAAAAATGATATCCATCATTTACATTCGACACGAAATATGTACCTACATTTGTTACATCTGTTATGTTCGATATTCATTTGACTTCTACCGGATTTCAATTTCACCAAAGGGCTTTCTGGCTCATTCCATATTCCATGTAGCTTTACTATTAGTTCAAAACAGGGTAAAAAACTTATTAACATTTTTTAATGCGAGCGTCAAATCTATATGCTTGGGTATAGCTTCAGCTTTATGAATAAAATATTCTAGGAAGATAATGGGAGTCGAGGAGCTTTCACAGGGTGTCTTCTAGCGGCGATTATGAATACAATACAGTTAGGGTTTCTTATAACTAAATTTCCTGTAAATTTCCGTTCAAAGAGGAAAACGTATAATTCTTCCATAACTGATATCGCTTCAATTTTCTTTGAGGTAATTTTTACTATTATAATGTGTTTATGGCAACTCATACGTCCTTTTTTTATTTGATATTCAAAGTCGATGATTCATATATAGATGAAACTTTTCATATACCTAATATTAAAAAAATAAAAGTTTTAAAATTATTTGATCATAATATTGGGTGTTCTAAATCATCCGTACACCCCCAACAAGATGCCACCAATCTATTTTTTTTATACTGACTACGTGTCCATAAGTTAAAGTGGTATGCTCTATAGATTGGATGCAAAATAAATTTCCGGTTTTAAACGGAAGTGGCTTAAACAGACAGGAAGTTAATTATTTCAAATGGAACATGCATATTTTATTTTATATATTTTTTTTGAATTTAAAAGAAAGAACCCCCGAGACCAATTTTCCACTTCCGGTCTGTAACGGAAGAGTGTATTCTGCCTTGCTACGCTGACTTCTACATAGAAGTGACTATTAGCTTATTTCAATTATTGTTCTTCTTTTCTAAGACAATTCAATAAGTCTGTTGGTGGCATCTTATTGGGGTGTACGGGTGGTTTTGAAGACCCGGTATAATTTGAAAAATCTTCATGTAACCGAACTATTAAAAGTAGTAATATCTAAGACAAGACTGAACGTTACCTGTTGTAGTCTACACTTGAATTTCATACTATAGTCACATTTATATAGTCAGTTTGTACATACGTTGTGTAGAATATCCGAATTAATATTTCAGATGACACCTATTGTATATTTTTTACCATAAGATTTCTCGTTTTGTTTGAAAAAAAAAGGATTATACTAAGAGTTTGTAAAAAATGACGACGTTTCGGCAGAGTCATATCTGCCCTCATCAGGTTGGTTCGCTTAAGTGTCTCCTATCCTTCTGCCTAATTACGAATTTCCTTTATTTTCGCTAACACTATTCGCTACCCATATTTTTGCAATTATGACTGTTCGGATTCTAATGATATATAACTGTATATAATTACCTTAAATGCGCTAGTAGTAATAGAAACTCAGTTCAAATGTGAAGGCAGTTTGTACTAGTAAACGACTTGATTTTTCCGAAATATACTTTAAAAAGTAGCTAATATTGTTAGTGAATCGGTTTACATTATGAAACAAAAATTACAACTGCTAATACTGTGTGACATGTAATTTATACTTTTCAACTATTAATATTAGTATGATTAGCAAAACATATGACCTAAAAATGGTACTAATACTTTTAAACTACTTGTAAATGAAGACCTGTTGAAATTATACCAGTAATCACTCATATTGTGAAGAAAATAATATTATTAAAGACCATTACGAAAAAAAAATTGTAAAACCTGCCACTGTTCTGGATTTTACAAGTTGCTTTACGAATCCAAATTCTACAAATTACAATTGTTGAATATAAGTGATAATAAAACATTTACAAAGCTGTACATCTTATAAATGCAACGCATTGTATACTTATTATTTTGGTGGAAATTGGTACGATAGTCTTAAACTAACCAATACATCCGTATAATTTTAAAAAACTTGTCAAACAAATATGCTGTGGAAAAATGACAAGTGATGAAATTATTAAATAAAATTAAAAGTAGGTCTGTCGGTTAATTTACGCTACAGAGTGAACGACCCCGAAGGGAATAATTAACATCAAAATTAATATTTAATTCATTCTGCAGTTATGAAAAATGTCGCAACCACCAATTTTTTCCTTAACACGCTCAGCTCCGGTAGAAACCTCGACGTATAGCCAGGTGCCGCATAGGCTTTTAAAAGTTATTTTGAAATTATTATTATGTACACGTTATTTGAAGTTTATTGAACCAGCCTGCTACTTTTTTTAGTACAAAACTAAAAATAAAACCTGCACGTACCTAGCGCGTTGCTGGTATATGGTATAGAATTTCACAAATCCTAACCCTTAACCCTATGTGCCAGCAACGACTAGTTACACTACGTCGAAGTGAAGTGTGGAAAAATGTGTATCATATCATTGGCTGATGCAAGGGGGGAGGGAGAGCAAGGGGGCTCAAGCCCCACCAAAAGTCATCTGAGTTGCATGCTTTTTTGTGTTTATTGTGCTAAAGCCTAACCTCAGTGCGGTTAATTCCCCCCCCCCACGAACGATGTCAAGCCCCCAAACAACAAACCTGGATCCGCCAATCATGTATATTAAATGACTAAATGGATTCAATTGACTATTATACATATCAGAAAATTTTATTTTGCTATATCTACTATATATACTATTATACACATTACATAAACTGAAATTCACAAATATCTAATAATGTTAAGAAAAATTAAAAAATAAAATAAAATATCGAAAATAAACAATACTAATACAATAGTATCAAACTAAATAAAGTACATTTTAATTATTTAATTGTTCGTGATACAGTCTAAAATAGTTTTCTAAACACAAACCCGGCTGTTCTATGCACTGAGGACAATAATAAATGCTGTCTTTTCTTGTTTTGCTGATATTCCAGCAGTATTTGCAGCGCCTTCTTTTTGTTATACCATTACCAACTTTTTTTTTTGAACCAACTGATCACCAAATTCTGAAGATATCATATTTCCTGTTTGTATTTTCATTTAGTAACACATATTCCTTCAGGACTGTACAGACTATTTTTTTTTAATTTTTTTAACATCACACACTGGGGATTGCCTTGTCTATCCTTTCTTAATGTGCCACTGCCAGCTTCAAGTAACTCTCTGGTCAAAGAAACACTATTGTAGTAGTTATACATATAAAGACAATGTCCAATGTTCATATGACCTTTCATTAATTTTTGTACGACCTTTTGTGTGTGGTTCCTTCCTGCAACTGTGTGATCTTGTAATTCAGCATAGATGAAGAATTTTTGGATAAGTCTAGAATTTTTTGATAAAATGTACAACTTCAAGCCAAATTTATCTCTTTTGCCTTTAATTTGAATTTTAGTCTTCCTCGCCACAAAACTAGTGATTCATCGATATTTTTTTTTGTTGGATAATATATATTGGCCATCTTATTATTAAAAAAATCGACTAATGGCGATATTTTACAAAGCTTGTTTTCGGGATTTACTGTATTATCATTAAAGTGTAAGACACATAAAATTAGAATAAATCTATTGCGACTCATATATTTCGAAAAAACTGGAATACTGAATATCTTACTGGTTTTCCAATAGTCATTTAGACGGTTTAACTTAATTGTTCCCACATGGAATAAAAGACCAAGAAAAATTTTAAATTCAGATTTTGTTAAGTCTTTCCAAAAAGCAATTCTACTTTGTGCAAGCAGTTCATTTGCGTTTAAATTGGTATTTGAAACAATCATTTCATAAAATTCGCAATCAGCCATTAGGTTGAAATAGTCTATGGGATCATTTCCGCTTGATTTAGTGTTATTCCATGTACAGCAGTAAATGGTATTTGACGAGGCTGGGTTGCTTGTTGCGACCAAATACTGACATTTAATTCTTCTTGAGGTTCAATGGGAACTCGAATCAAATTATCGATTTGAGACAAGTCTTCACTAACAGCTTCAACATCGCTTTCAGTAATATCACTATTACTGCACTCATAGTCACTCCCAAAATTTAATATTTCATCCTCATCATCAGAGGCTTCTAATATCGCTTGTAATTCTGCATGGGTCTGTACATGTTTACGATCGTACCTAGACGTCTTTGAGGTTGAAGGTACACTAGTTAAATCCATTTTACTACCTATATTTCCAGTCAGTTTCGAGACAAAATAATAACTAAATATCTTGTTATTCAATAAATATTAAAGACTGTCTTGCCATCGACAGATAAATTTTGAAATGCAAAAAAAATCGAAAAAAAAATATTTACATGGATTTTGGATACCATCAAAGCAAAGCATAGTACAACGCGCCAGGCGCGTTGCCAGAGACGAACGTGTTAAAACGTATATTAAACTTCTTGAAAGTCCGTGCACTAATTTTTATCAAACCTTTTTCGACTCTGTTACTCTCATAAGATTCAATATCGACAATTTCAATGCATATATCTTTGTTTGTTATAACAGCGTATAATTTATGAGCGCTAGATGTCCAGATAAAAAGATTGTTGATAGCATCTGATAAAGTATCTTATGTTGATATGTAACAAAGTTATGGCAGTGTGGACGTATATTGTCAATTTTTTATTTTATTTAGTTTAATGAATTAAGCAATATTAAAAAAAATTAAGGATTATGCACTGGTTGTCAATAGTTACTAAATAAAACAAAAATAAAGTAAATCTGTTGAGGGAAAGAGGAGAAAATGGTACCAAAGCGTTTTGTCTTTGCCTATGTATATATAGATATACCGACAAGTATTACAGTGTAATTATCAATAGTTTATGTATGAAATCTTCTTCGATATCGTATTGCCTATCAGAATATTTAAAACTGAATTATTGGTGATGTGTATTTCAGGAGGCATATTTTGATAGTCCTCAAAAGTAAATTTGGATACATTAAGATCCTTACCCAATATGCTACCTTCTGTAGTACATACAAAGCCTAGTTTTCATCAGAATAATTGATTCAGACGTCTCAAATAAATGAAACGAACATAACCTCACAAGAATTAAATTTTTGTTAGAAAAGAGAAGTTTTTTCTGAAAATCAAATCATGTGACTATTAGTACGCAACACAGAAAAATGGTTAGTCTGAACAGTACTAAATACTTTAATGGAGTTTCAGAAGTACCTGAGAAATAAATAAGCAGAAAAAGTTATCTTATTTGTACATATAGTTTTGGTCATATATATTTGCGTAATGAACACAATAGCAAGACGCTTGCACCCCAAAAGAATTACTTTTTAAATACCGCCCAATTAATACAGAAAAGAAAATCTAAATATAATACACATTTACAGTTTTGTTGATATAACTTATATGGGATACATACATATACTTGTTAAGGTGATACTGTGTAATTAAAATTAGCACCCACAAAATTTCTTAATAACTGCACTTCTTGTGACTATCAACTAAATTTCAGATATATAATGTAAAACAACAGAAAATTTATTTTATACAACTACAAATGAAAAGTGTCAAAGATTTTGAAGGGTATCTTTCACAAGGAAATATGTTTTACAAACTATACATAATATCAAAATTGAAATATCATTTCTTTGAAGTTCACTGTGCTTTCAAGTAAGAAGAACATAGAGAATTGGTTTCATTAATAATAAGAAAATAAATTTTTAAAAAAACAAAAACCGACTTCAAAATAAAATTAACTAAAAAGCACGAAATAATTTATGCTACAACAATTAAATACTTTTTATGAATTCGGTGCCGATCGAAAGTGAAAATATTTTGGGAAGTACATCGATGAGTTGTACTTCGTAACTTCGCTCTTCAAATTGGCACCGACTTCATAAAAAGTATTTAATTGTTGTAGCATAAATTATTTCGTGCTTTTTAGTTAATTTTATTTTGAAGTCAGTTTTTGTTTTTTTTTTAATTTATTTATTTCACAATTTTTAGTGATGCAATGGCTTAACTGGATGCAGTTTTCAAATCTGATTAACTTTTTCGATATTGCCTTTACTCGAATCGAAACTATTGATGGGCACCCTACCTAACAATTGTATACATTATTTTTAAGAACTGCCTTCTGTAGCTAAAACTTCGATCTATATTTAAACTATCTTGTATATATTCCTGCCAATTAGTCACCCATTAAAACTTACTGGTCTATCAGTTTTTTAACCATTCTGTATAACTACGCTCAATAACCTTTTTAGAGTTTTTTTGTAACCATTCTGGAAAATATAATTTGTTTCCACCTCATATGTCAGCTACCCCGTATATGCAATTTTTTCTAACTTGTTTTAATCATAGTGTATAACTGTATTGTTAGTTTGCCCCATGTTTCAGATATTGCATATATGCAACAGCTCATGTTATATCTTAAAAATAATGTAGAAATTTTTTTTTTATCAACACTATTTAATATTTCAATTATATCCTCTATATCAACCACCTTGTATATGCACCTACTTTTCTATCAACTAGTTTGACTTTTTTGGACCACCCTGTATAAATATAAATCCATTAATTTCCAAGAAATTTCATCTAAACTGTAACTGCTTATGGAGCATTCTATGTAACAATTTTTTAAGGTTAAACTACTTACCTCTGCTCCTCTGTATATTTCACGTGTCCTATCTGTGCAACTGATTATGAGTTACGCTATTTCACATTTTTTTCACCATATTTTTTAAAGCTCAGTATAAAATATATTTTCTCTTCATTAAAACCATCCTTCATTTTCAAATTTCTGTGCAACTATAACTTGACTTCGCCCCATATTTCAGGTATTCCATATATGCAACAGCTCATACTCTACTCTATATAACAAAATTCTTCAAATTTTTTTACCCACACTGTATAATTATTATTCTACTCCACGCTATATTTCAACCATCTTGCATATACAACTACTTATAGGCCACCTAATATAACATTTTTTCACCACACTGTATACTTAGAATTCTAGTCCAACCTATATTCATCTATCCGGTATGTGAAACTGTTTGTGGATCATAACATTCCTTTTTAATATTTTTTAAACCTTCCCGTATATACTGCTATATATTTCAACCATCCTATAATATGTTACATGAAAACTTGTGAACTACTTTATAATTTTTTTTCAACCCATTTCATTACTTAGCTCAAGAAAATTCAAATATTCTAACTGCTTACATAACATTCATTTGTATCCACCCTGTATAAATATAATTCCTTTTTATCCTTATTTCACCCACATAGTATATGCTACTTCTTATGACCCTAACAATATAACATTTTGTTATTCACCCTGCATAAATATAATTCAACTTCACCCGTTTTTTAACTACCTGATATATACAACTGTTTATGGTCCACTTAATATATCTTTCTCGAACCACCCCGTATGACTTCCCCTTTATTTCAACCACTTTGTATATATGCAGCTACTTACGGACCCCCTAATATACCTATATATACATAATACACATAATACATAATAACATAATATACATGTAATTCAACTACGTTCTAAGTTTTACCTATCCTATATATGGAACACTCTTTAAAATTTCACTTTAAATATCAGTTGAATTTTTTTAAGCGAAACATGTAACATTGGCATATTCCGAATTTTGAATGAAGCTAAGCTGATTCAAGTATCTAATATTTGGTGCATGAGGTGTATTACCGAAAATGGTAGTAGTTTTGCCCCTATATCTGCTGTTTCTATCAATTTATGGAGATAAAATGTATGCCACATTTTATAAGTCCAACTATAAGATTTGCAACAATAAATGATTTTGAAGAATATTTTTTTCTCTAAATAATATTCATAAGAACGTTTTCCGTTTGAGTTCAATGTATTAAGACACACTGTTATAGAAACCAAATGAGAATCTCCGCCTTGAAGTTGATTAACTGACATTTATTGGTATTTATTTTTCCAATCAACTTTTAAATTGCATCTTAACAGAACTGAAGATACTATAATTTGTAATCAAGTTAAAAACTTAACATGGAATGATTACTGTTTACGTTTTAGATCATTTGTTTGTGAAGAATAACGTTTTCTCCTAAAAGTATTATTAATTATAAAAGAAATCGTTTGATTTATGAATACACACTGTGTATACATATTAGCTGACATTTATTTTGATTAATTCATCTTATTCACAATTTACCCAAGTTCCGAACAGTTAATACCAGCAACTGCATCAAAGCTTATAATACTGGCGAATCCACCAAAACATAGAGTATAAGTAAATAGGTAAAATGATTTTCCCCATTCTCTAAGAAACTATACAAGCTATGTTATTGAAAAAATACCTGTCCACTTGGGGATATCCCGGAATTAATCCAATTTCTTTTCAATTTCTCCCACGTTCCGAATAAAATTTATTTTAATAACTGCTGCGCCTCCACCAAGACATAGAGTCTATGAGAATAAGTAAAAATACTTTTTCCCCATTTTCTAAGAAACGGTACAAGTTATGTTAATGAAAAAAATATGAGACCACTTTGCTATTCCCCTAAACAGGCTGAGTAAAACGATCGAAATTACTGCAGCCGTTTCCGAGTAATCGGTGAACAAACATAAAAAAAGCAAAATAATAAAAAAAGCAACAAAAAAAATATAGATACAGACGAATTGAGAACCCCCTTCTTTTTGAAGTCCGTTAATAAATAATAAAATATAACATTGTACCATATGCCTGTTTTTTTTTAATAAACTATACCTTTAACAGATTTTAGCATGTAGTCTAAGTTAAGGTGTTGATCTGGTATCTAATGTCGAATGTGATTGTTAATCAAGTTACTAAAATTTTAAGTAGGGATATGTGAAATGAGTCTTGAATAAGATACAATTAGATGTCAATAATTACATATTCTCCCTGTTAAGTAATATGTAATGTTAGGTTGTCTGTTGTACCCTTACTATTTATATTACTCTTGTAAGTAATTTCTGAAAAGTAGCTAGTATTCAAATATACATTTTGCATACACACGGTCAGTTGTTTTATGTACACAAAGTTTGATGTGGTGCATTATAATATATAAATAGATAATTGTGAAAAATGGTTTCCAAAGCCTGATATATTTAAAAAATATATTTAATCATTTAAGGGTTGAAAATTCTCTTGTGTAAATATTTACAGTACTAATCCCAATGTATTATGCAATAACTATTGAGAAAATAATTTAACCGACATACTATTTTTGTGATTACAAAATTCTGACTTGTTTATAAAATAAATGTTACAGTAATCGGTTTTATCTTTGATTAACTTTATTTTTTGGTTATAATTGTAACCTGGACACACAGACAAATGTATGAAGTGTTTTTATTAAGTATAACCAACACATCTTGGCAAGTATTTGGATTTGAAGAGAAAACATGTAGCAAAATATTTTTCTTGAGTGATATATTATCACATAAACTTATACATATATATTTTAGTTTTGAAGATTATTTAATGTTGATTTAGAAATTCGAAAGCAACTATTTTAAATAATTTGTAAGGATATTTAAAAAAGTAAACGTAGAACACACTAGGTGGCACCCACTTACTTAACAGACCCAATAAAAATTTTTGGTTTAATGTACAGTCTGTTTTATGAAATCGTGTTTGAGTACATTGTGAATTTACACATTTATTAACATAATTAAAATTAAAAAAAAATTATTGAAATTCAATTATTTTCGTTGGGCAAGTGAAAGGCGTTTCAAAAAGTAATCGTTTTAGGAAAAATACGTTCACATATAAACTTGGTGGAATTTCGAATTCAAGATACTCTTAATTATACACACATTAACAACAAAAGTTCGATGTAAATGTATGTTTTTATTTACGAGTGCAGCATTTTTCTAATGTTGTCAAACAACATTTAACTGTATCCGAGAAAAGAAAGTGTTTATATTTTATTCATATTAGGTATTAGGTTGTTATCCGAAGCCACCACCGATTTAAATGTCAAACATTTTTTACATTGAAGATCGTAGATAATGGAGTTTTCCCATTGAAAATTTTCGTCTACTTTAAACAAAATCCAGTGTGTTAGATTTGATTTCGGTAAAACCATTCTAGTATGTGACCCCGTGGCCCTATCAGTGGATTCGGTTAGTCCGGATTCACGTGTCAGAGCAATCGAATCAATGGACTCGCCGATGCCGAAACGAACGTTAAATTGTTTACTTTGCGTTTCCATGTCCATGCATTATTTGAAACTATCGAGATAGACTGGTTAAAATAGATACGAGATATATACAGGGAGAATCTCACAGAGAAAATTAGTAAGTGAACAAAATATTTCTGATGAAAGATGGTTTTCTTCTTATTTCTATTTCGTATAAATTGCAGTATTCACCGAAAAGGCTTCTCTTTTTTTAATTTGCTTTTATTCGTGTCACCTCTTTCTGGATATCTATGTATGGAAATCAGTTTTAACCTATTTAACCGACTTCCAAAAAGGAGGAGGTTATCAATTCGTCGCGTATTTTTTCGCTTTTTTTTGTATGTATGTTACCTGATTTCTTCTCCTGTGGTGCACCGTTTTGAACGAATATGCTCTTGTTTAATAGAGTATATATCCGGATTGGTGAAACTTCAAATTTTGGAAAAGAATTCTATTGGTAAAGTGATAAAATTTGTGAATGAACACATGCGTGCATGGAAATCGACCAATATCCCTAATATTTTAGTCGATTTTTCGATAACTCCTTATGGATGTGTATAGTTTTTTAACGTTTAATCTATTAAGGAAGATCCTTAGGTGATCTTATATACTTTTCTTCGACGCCCAACTTGCAGTTTTGCAAAAAATCGCCGAAAATTCCAAAATTCTTATCAAAAATTTCATCGAAGTGACATAACGGACATTTCCTCATAAATATTTTAATTCCAACGTAATAGTGCGGTAATTTTAGGCACTGGAAGTTTTAATTGCGAATTTGAAAATTTTCTATGTACATCTCAAGCATATAGGTAGTAAAGCATAGTATTTTCGGCTCCTTAAATCAATGAGTACCAAGCTCGTTTTGTTTGTATACCAGGCAAATACCTATTTAAATACAAATTTTTCCATTTTGCGAAGACGGTGCTTTTGGTTGTCTCATTCTCCCGGCCTAATAGAAAATTCAGAACACATGTCAAACTTTAAACTGGTATTTGGTGGCTTATAAGCAGGGTGTTTAGTTGTATCAAAAAAAATCACAAAGTAAAGTGGTAGAAGGAGTTGCATTTACATGAAGATTGAAATATAGGACGGACTAGAATGATAGTGACGGTGGATAGGCAGCCGTATATACAGGATGGTTGGAATATAGGGTGGGCTGGACGTTTGGTTGTATACAAATGTGAAAAAGTGAAATTAAAATTATATATGGTGATTAAAAAATTGTTATATGATGTGGACATAAGCAAATCATATACAGGATGGTTGAAATATATGCTGGAGTTGAATAATATTTATACAGTGTGATTAAAAAATTATTTCTTTTATAGCCCATAATAATTAAGGAGTTATATACTATGGTTGAAATATAGGACGGATTTGACTCCGTAAATATAGGATGGATTCTACTCCGTCCTATAGTTTACAGAAGGCAGCTAACAAATTTATGCTTGTCCGTGGGCAGTCGTATGTACAGGCTGGTTGGTACATAGGTTGGAGTGGAATTATCTAGTTATACAGGGTTGTCAAAAAAAGTTGAAAAAAGGTTACATGGCGTAGTCCATAAGGCATAAATATATTTTGAGCATATTAAGTCAACGCGTACTAGTACATTTTGTTCGTAAAGATTAACCTGTCAATTTAAATGAGAAAGTATCATTGCGTAATGTTGAGGCTTTCGATGTTATCTGGTTCTGTCTATTAAGGTTATACATACAAATTAAAAAATAAAGAATGAAAACTACCTGAGTTAAAAAAAAAACTAAAAACTTGAAAATAAAACATTTAAAAAAATATACCCGACTTCTACCTATAAATAAAAAGCTAAAAATATTTATAACAAAATACAACTCTAGCAAATAAATAACACATTCAATGTTGTAAGGTACCTACCCAGGAAGTAAAAAATGTAAATATTAAAAGGTGCTAATTCTGTACAAATTAATTACCTGCCAATCTAGTATATTTTGGAAGTCGGTGCCAAGCAACAATCAAGTTTGATGAATTAGTAGATAAGTACGCAATGAAGGATTTTAGATTTGCTTGGCACCGACTTCAAAATATACTAGATTGGTAGGTAATTCATTTGTACAGAATGAGCACCTTTCAATATTTACATTTTTTACTTCCTGGATAGGTACCTTACAACATTGAATGTGTTATTTATTTGCTAGAGTTGTATTTTGTTATAATTATTTTTAGCTTTTTAGTTATAGGTAGAAGTCGGTTATATTTTTTTAAAAAATGTTTTATTTTAATAATCGTACTGGAAGTGTTTTTAAATAGAATTCCCAATATATTATTAACTTTTTGGATTGTACATTAATTTGTAATGCTTTGTATATATACACTTAAATTGTATAATTGTCAAGATATTAATATTTTAACGAAAAATTGCCTGGTGAAGAGCTTTATATTAAATGTAAACAACCTCGTTATCAAACACAAAAATCTCTTTTGTGTTTTTATCCTTTATAATTGTAGCGAACTGAGGAAGGAATAAAGATTATTCCGAAAGCTATTGTACTAAACATATCATAGTGCTTTACTAAACGCTTTGACATTGCCAAACTACTTTTTAATAATATTTTGGATAATTAAAAATAAATTGGAACTATACTGCAAACTGACGGTAACCATATTGCAACATCACCATAACACAGATGTTCCTTCCAACGAATATCTTTTGTATTGCCTGTTTTTGTTTTCTGTTTATATCAAACTTTCAATTTGCAATTTACATTTTCATTACATATTTTAAAGCCATTAACAACGAAGTTAGAATCGACTTTGGAACGTTTGGTATTTTCTTTCAATATACAGCTTTTTATTTCAATTGTGGTGTTATTCCCAAGAAAACTTAAAAACAATCTAGATTAGTTTGTAATTGTGCACGTTTCGTGAAACGTTTATTTATAATTAGAAATGACTTTTACAAGAATTGGATTAAATCGTACATATTTATTTATGTATATGATATATGTATACATATACATAAATATTATATATATATATATATATATATATATATATATATATATATATTACTCGAATACTAACGAGTAACTAGAAGCGATAGCAGAAGGCTACGAGAATTATGCGAACCGACCTGAAGAGGGCAGATGTGACTCTGCCGAAACGTCGTCATTTTACCATCGATCCCGGCAGGGATCAGTTATCAACTACGCGGATGAATTCCCGGAAACCACCTAAAACATTTAGTGCCCGCGAAAACTTAAAAACAAATATATATATATATATATATATATATATATATATATATATATATAATATATATATATATATATATATATATATATATATAAATATATATATACCCACTAATATATATATATATATATATATATATATATATATATATATATTAGTGGGTGGTAACTTACAATCAACGGACTGCAGAAGAAAATGAATTGGTTGCAATTTGGGGTTAAAACGAACTGCACCAGAAGAATGAGTTTAAAATTAACAGAGCAAAGCTATGAGATGACATCGGCACACCGTTAAGACAAAATACAGTTATGACATAATCATAAATATGTTTCTATCAGGGTGTATTAATACACCCTGGTTTCTATTCGAAAAATGCAAAAGTATATACAGTGTTATGATATTGATTGCATAACATTCATATTATGGACAATTTTCTTTTTTTGCCGAATGCCGAAACATGTCAAGCGATTAGTTTGTTACTTGAAGCAGTGAGATTCATAATAATTTTTTAAACAGAAATAGATTTAAAGAGAAACATTTTCTTGTACTAATACAAAATTATTTACTAGTGATAACTTCTTGAATAATAACTACATAAATTTATGATATTCGATTAGTAGCTTTGAGGTTTAAACATTTAACGTTTACGTATCAGAGATCTAGGAGACCTAAAATGAAAGATGACACAAAATTAAACTCTTTAATAACTATACGAGAAAACACTTGCACAACAACACAAATTACTCGACAAGAGAATGTAAGTTGTTTTTTGCAAAATATTTAAAGAAAGTCAAACTTCATCCTTACAACGGAGCTGACAGAAAATCCCCCTGATAGATGATTACAATTTGGTGAAATTTTTATGTGGAAATGTTGCGTGGACAACCAATCTTTAAATCACATTGTATTTTTCGATGAGGCTACTTTTTGTTGAAGTGGTGTAGTAATACGTCACAATTGTCGATACTGGTCTCAGGAAACTCCTCACAAGTTACAAACGCTACACACCCAAGAGCCACTTTAAATTGATGTTTGCATTAGGCAAGAGGCAAATGCCGAAATGATTCAAAACACAGTAAATGCAATAAACCATCCAGTGCGCTGTTGTCACACTACAAACGGTAAACAATTCGAACAACTTTTTTTAAAAAACTACATACACACATAAGTTATTTTTATTATTAAAATCATGTTAATTACCTTTGAATATTAGTTTCTGTTAAATACCATTCAGTGACCTTCTTATTCAGTTATGTTGTCGTCTGCAGAAAATTGTCTGTTGGCGCAAAGGGAACAGAAAATTTATGAAATCATGACATTGTAAGGAGATAGAGTGGCCAAATACTTTTTACTTGTTACACTATAAATACTAAATTCGAATAAAATAATCATTGTACTTATTTAACCAAATAAATCTCATGAAAAATTACAAGGTATCAAAGTTACCTGCTAACAGGCTACAATACTATAATATAATAATACAATATTGGAATTAATGAATATATTACTAAGAAGTTTAAAAGGATACGCTATAGATTTTGTGTTAGTTCAAAATTTTTTTGTATTTTATTTTGAAATCGTTAGAGCATTGTAAATAGTTTATATTATATAAGCATAAGCTCCTACCCATGCTGTTAAACTATGTCCATTAAACATTTCCTGGCAAATACAAAAATGCGGTTTTTAAGAAAATTACTGGATTACTGGAGCTCATTGAATAACTACGGAAAATACTATAAACGAAATGAAATTGTTTGATCCGAACAAAAGAACCACGGTACCAAACAAAATTAAACTCATGCCTGGTTAAAATAACTAACAACAACTAAGTAGTCCAAATTGTCCCTAGTCGTCGGGAAATTCTATAAAATATAAATTAATAGTTAAATAGTATATTATCTTCTAAACGTTGTTTGTGGCATATTCTTGATTACTTTTATGTTTTTTTGGGGAATATCTAAAAACAACAAATTTTCTAATGTCAATTTTAAATGTCATACATCAAATTTTCATTTTGCAATCACATCAATAAATATAAAGCCATTGACAACGAAGTCAGAATAGACTTTGAAACGTTTGGTATTCCTGCAATATACGTAGTTTTATTTCTATTGTGGTGTTATTCCCCAAAAAAACATAAAAGTAATAGTTTATTAGTGTAATACTTTTAATAGTTCAATCTGTGATAAAATCTGTTACCAATTTAGTTCTGGAAATTCCACTGATAGCGTGTAGACAGTAATTATAATGAGTATATATCCATTTGGACTAAAATATGTCAGCGAATTCACTGTAGAACTTAATTTTTTACATTATATAACTTAAATAAAAAAATGAACCCCCATAAAAATAATAAGTATTTATGTCTTAAATCGAATTATATGCATGATAGAACATCAGAAGTCAAAAGCATAATTCAATTAAAATATTAAACTCAATTTACTTTGATTGAGGTATCAAAAGAACGAGAGCTAAATTAACAGAGCTGGCACACAAACAAACGATGAGACGCCCTGAGGCACATAGAACAGAACATTAAAGCAAAATAATATATCATATGACAGTTATGAAATAGCCATAAATATGTATATAAGCAGATACGGTAGCACCGGATGCTCTGATCCTAAATACTTTTTATTGGTAACGCTGTAAATACTAAACTAGAATTCAATAAGTGCCCATAAAAGATAAAACTTCCTCAGTCTCCTTTGACAAAAAAAAAACGGGATCACATGTAAATATGAAGCATCAGTTAAAAGAAGTTGAAAATGAAATATTTATGATCTCAATAAATCCCTCAATTTTCACGACTTTTCAGGCGAGTTTTCAATAGCTCGGTTGTATCCCTATCTGTGAAAAAATCATGAAAAAGTACTTGAAGTATATCTGCACTTAGCTATCCGCGATTCCAAGTTTCATTCAATTTTAACTTTAGACAACATGAATTTGAAAAGACGAAGCTATTCTGCATAAATTGTTGGAATACTTTTCGGAAGACGAAGGGGAGATAAGCTTTATAAAATATATCCAGAACTTTATTTTTCAGTAAGCTCGGCTACTTTGGCGAAATGTTTCATTACGAGTTAACTTAATTTAACTTCCTATTACTTAGACCCCATAATGGAGAATTTTAATACGGCCCTCGGCGTAGACTGAGTTGTTATTAAGGGTAATTTAGGAGAATGTTTTAGGTAGAGCTAGAAAACAAGTATGAGATATGTGAGATGTTAGTTGCCCAAAACATAAATGAGACAAACGATACTGCTTTTAACAACGTATTATGGACATAATTTAGTTTTGAACTGTGAGCATAGATCTCTAAACTGAATAGTATATTTCGTCTACATTGTGATGAGAAATAAGTGGTTAAGCCCATAGAAGGTTAGGTTAGGTTAGCTGTAGCAAAATATCTGATAATAACTTTATATTTTAATTAAGGTCAGCAAAATGGTATTGCTCTGGTTAAATACTTATCCCATGTGTTTTGACAGCTGAAACTCAGTAATCAGAACTTTAATATTAATCGTTATTTGCGTTGTATAGTGGTTAAGTAGTTTCTCAGTGATTGAAGAGGTAAATCGATGCTTTGATTTGACATTTGTATTATCACATATATTAAAGAATAAGATAAGTTAAGTATCTGAAAATCAAGTTGTAGTGCCTAAGGGCAATTAGTGGAAACTGCCCAGAATACTAGTTGCCTTCTTATAGAAAAACTCACTCGCAGTATTCACTAAGAGAAAGTAGCTCTATGGATTTGTCAACTAGTTTTCCTGTGAAATATGTTTAGATGTATATTGTATTATCTGAGTAATATGACGTTTCAGTTCTGGATAAGGTGGGTACCTTTTAAGTAGTCACTGTGTGATATGTTTTTGTTTAATTATATATAACTTTTGTGAAGGTTTGCTAGGAAAATCTGTTTTAACTACTGTTCTGAAATAAAATTACGTACATTAAGAAAGAACTAGTTACTGATAATAAAGTACAACTAAAAGTATCACTACTAAATCTTGGTAAAACCCTATATATTAAAGAATACATGGTCAAAATAAGAATAAAAGCAAGGAAATGAGAAACTTCATAGTATTACACACAGACTGCAAGAAGTGGACAATTTCACAAACTACATTAGCGAAGCAACCGAAAAACTCCCAAAGCAAAAATAATCCAAAACTAAACACAAGAAATTGTTAATAAAGTGGAGAAGCCAAATGGGGGGCAAAACTACCGAAAAAAAAAAAACAAAAATGGAGGAACAAAGAGGAAAGGAATAATAAAATTTAAACTATAACAAGCGGAAGCAAACGCATGGAAAAGTGTTGCGCTAAAAATCCAAGGCAAAGTAATCGACATCGATGTAAACGGAAAGTCTCATAGGATTAGATGCATTTGGCCGAATATCAATAAACTTCCCGTACATTTACCTGACATTTTATTATTATTAATGTCTCGTTACCTACGAATAGTTTCCAAAATAATCTATTGTCCAATAATACATTAATTAAGGTAGATAATATCTACAAATCTTTGAAATCTAAAACGAAATGAGTATTGCTGAGAAGAAAAGGACTTCCTGGTTAATGTCAAAAGAATTGAAACTTGTTGTTGTTCATATTTATAGTTTTAAAAGCAAGGTCAGTCATTGGTAGATATTTTGTGGAATAATAATTATATCATTATTTAGATTGATTTCTAAGTAACCGTGGCTACGCGGAACGGATAGGACATAAAAAACAAATGTAATGCACTAGTTTTCAACATCTCGTTATACGGTTCACAAATACTGCCAGGGCATTTTTTGTGCTAAAGCAGATTAAAATGTATATTTTACTACGTGTGTGTTAAGTCTGAGTTCAAAACACTGTGCATGTTCATTTTATCCAACTTTGAAACAAGCCTTATATATTATACTGTGTTAATCAACTTAAATATTCTCCCTTGTGTGTTATAATTTGATATGTATATATATATATATATATATATATATATATATATATATATATGTTTATTTTCAAAGATTCTTTGACCCGTGATATATAGTATTTTGTTTAAATTAAATCTTGGTTTTCGGTCAACATGTGTTTATTTTAGATGAACGTTTCGGACTTACATGTGTCCTTTTTCAACAAATATTGTCATAAATGATAATTTAACATTACCTTACCAACTAGACATTCATTTGTATGTCACAAAACTATTATTACTAAATTGTCACATTTATATATAGTACTTCAATTTCACACTATAAACATTTTAAAATCAATTGACATCTCACACACTTCTCCAACAATTTAGACAGCGGCGTATTTTTCTGAATGTGTAATATTTCACAAAGTTCTCTTTTTTGGTGTTTGGTTCTGTTACCACCTTGGTATATTGAAAATTGAATGTATGTTTTTTTGAATTTTCGTGTTTTGTTAGTGTAGTTTGATTTTTCTTGTCATATTTATGAGATTTTATGCGGTTCTCAAGGTATTGGGTTGTTTGGCCTATATACACACAGTTACAATCTCTACAAGGTATTTCATATATAAAATTACTTTTTTTGTTTTTTGGAGTACTTGATGTTAACTGGCAGAAATTTTTTGATAACAAATTAAGTCCTTTACGACTTACAGTAATATCGTGCTTTTTTAACAATCGATGAAATTGTGTAGACAACCCTCTTATATATAGTAAAGTTAAAAATGATTAATCAAATTTTTGATGAACAACTAAAACAGAAAGAAAGGAAAAACTCATCTTCTGAGACAATAACTACAAAAAACCTCAAATATCTAACTTTACCATATATAAAAGGTCTACACAATTTGAACGATTGTGAAAAAGGCACGATATTACTGTAGGTCATAAAGGACATAATTTGTTATCAAAAAATTTCATCTAGTTAAAATCAAAAACTCGAAAAACAAAAAAAAATTAATGTTGTATATGAAACACCTTGTAGAGATTGTAAAGGTGTGTACATAGGCCAAACATCCCAATACCTTGAGAACCGCAAAACAACAAAAATTAAAAAGAAACATGGATTCAAATTTGAAAACACCAAGGTGATTATAACAGAACCAAACACCAAAAAAAAGAGAACTTTGTGAAATGTTACACATTCAGAAAAATAGAACGGCAATTAATCATAGAGAAGACGTATATTTTACATGCAAAATGTACGCCGCTGTCCTCTAAATGGAATGAAAACCTAAATTGGAGATGTGTGTGAGATGTCAATTGATTTTAAAATATTTATAATGTGAAATGTGAAGTACTATATATAAATGTGACAATTTGGTAATAAAAGTTTTGTGACATACAAATAGATATCTAGTTGGTAAGTTAATGTTAAATTATATGTAATCGTAATTTTAAAATTAGACCTTTTAGTTCATAACAATATTTGTTCAAAAAGGACACATGTAAGTCTGAAACGTTCATCTAAAATAAACACATGTTGACCAAAAACCAAGATTTAATTTAAACGAAATACTATAAATATAAATATATAATTCTTGTCAACATTTCTGATTTCTGGTGAACTAAATTTATCTGTGGTTTCCGAGCACTCAGTTTTCACCTTCGTAGATCAATTTCATACACACTGTCATATATATTGCTGAACACCCGGGTCCTTTTATCTAAAAAAATCACTTTAGAAGGATACAATATTTTCGGTAACTGCGTAAAGTTTCGGGTTGACTGTCGAAATTCTCGTAAATGCATTTGGTGATATTTTTTAGACCATCATGCGCTTGAGTTTTTATTGTCCCGATCATATGTGTTTCCATTAGGATGAACCAATCCGAATTGGACAGACATTCTTCCGTTACTGTAGCTTGCTTGCGTTAACTGTAACCTATTTACACTTTCCACCCAACAGAGAAGAACTGTGAAGAAATAATCGCCTAAATTATGAACGCCTACTGCTGTTCTCACTCGTTTCGGTAGCAAGATCTAAGCTATATTTACTTTTCTTTCAAAAAGATTAAATATGGCCTACGGCCGGCAACGGTGAATAGCAAAACGAAACAGTCAACGACTGCCAGTGGTACTCGAATCTGTTTCGAATCATCGTAGACATCGAGTGCTTAACAAGTGCAAAAAGGTAGTAAAAGGAACATAATAAGTAGCATCAAGATATTTTCAAAAAGGCGAAGGGTAGGTTAAGGCCTGAAGGAACATGTCGAAATTCGGATGAGTAGGCAGGCCAAAAACCGAGGCAACCATTATGTTCACAACAATGTAAAAATTGCTACTTATATATATATACTAAAATATATCATCGTGCAGCTTTCCGCCTTCAACTAATCAGCAATGGTGTTTTAGTTATAATGTTGAGACTTTGTGAACCTTATATAGGACGGAGTTCTCAAATATCTAAAGAGCATTTAAATAGCTTTTCATAACACTAGAACTGCTGTTGTTAGATTTCTTCGATGAGGCTTGTGAATTTATAAATTGAAGAAGAATTGAATATTAATCTGATAGTGATATTTGGAATATATTTTAGGTATTTGGTGACTGCAGCTAGCTTACCCACGGAAGTTTAATTTAATACCATTATATGGTTATGATAGGCTTTTTTAAAGTAACCTATCATTCTTTTGTACTCTGACAACGTCACAGCTAGAATACTCTCTTCGAGGTGTTATTCTTTTGTTCACAAGACAATATAGATGATATATATTGTTTTTTCATCATCAGTTGCGCTTCCTACAATAGAATGTCTTCTCGAACCCTTATTTATTTATTTGATACATAAAGTTAAATTTCTAGACGCGAGATGTAAAGAATAAGGGTCGTTCCATGTAATAGCTGTTCTCCTGTAACTCTTAGGTTAAGAGAACTTCATCAGTTGCGCTTCCCACAATAGAACGTCCTATTGCACACAAATTTAACGTTTATATCAAATACATAAATAAGTGTTCTAGAGGACATTCTATTGTGGGAAGCATAACTGATAAGGCTTCTCGACGAGAACCAATATATATCATATATATTGTCTTGTGTAGAAAAGAATGACACCCAGAAGAGAGTATTCAATATCTCTAACAGGTGAAGTAACCTGAAAATTTGATCATGACATTATAACCTAGGAGTTACGGGAGAACAGTGATTACAATGAATGGCTCCAGATTCGGAACCTGTGTGTGTCGGTTACCCCGAAAATCCTAGATCTCAATCTTTACATCTCGCGCCTACAAACATCAAAGTTGGTGAAAATGTGTATCTGATGACGAATTACGCTATACCTCCGTCTGCAGTAGCCATGGAAATTTACAAGTGCCGTTGCCGCTCCCAAGGCCGAATAAATGTAGGCGCTGGATTAACACTCGTAAACATACGCTGTTCAGAAAAAGACTGAGTCAACTATTAAACGACAACCGATGGTCAAAATGGATGGATGGATTCTAGAAGAATTACAAAAACTTAGATCACCAGGGACTATAAATATAAAAGTCAGTATGTCAATAATTTTCTACAAAGGTAACGAGCAGAATAAATGTTGGGAATAGGTTGTGTTGTAGGAGAATTTTCAGTTCACTCTATGTAAAATGCCATTCTTTGGTGTATAAAGAATAAGTTGGTTTTCCAACACTCGTTAATACCCCTATCTAGGAAACGGACAACAAGAACGTTAACCAGGCACGCTTACTAAACATGACGTGTGTTTGATCTTCTGCCGAAATTGATAAGGAAGAGGTATAACCATCGAAAACCACAACCTCCATGAAATGAGAGACTAATAAATTTCAAACTAAAGCTTGAACACAAAATGATTTCATAAACTGGATGATGGCATTATAAGAAAACCTACCAACTATATATTCAACATAAAAGCTGCACCGACAACTCTTCAGATGTGCGATATCTGAGGAGTACAGACGCAGACGCTGATTATTTTTTGATAAGAACAAAACAGAATAGGTATATTCAATAATAAGGTGAAATAATAAGGAAAGCATACAAACACACGTTAAGCAGTCTAGTAGAACCTATACCGAAAGAAGGCAATATGGAAGCAGTGTGTAAATACCTCAAAACACCATAAACCGACATCTGATGAATGTTGATAAAAACAATGCCAAAAAAGATGTTGAAAAATCTAACTAGAAACAACATAGAACAATACGAGATACTGAGATCTAAAGTCAGGCCAGTTATGAAAATGATAAAAGATACCTACAAATAAAGCTACTAGAGCATACGATCGTTGCAGCCGAAGATTTAGACACCTTGCCTGACCACGAAGAAGTATAAATGCATGAGAAACGTTGGAAACAATAAAACGAAGTGATAATATTCCCCCCCAATATCTAAAACATGGTGGCAGAGCTTGCTATTGATATATTTACCATTTGATAACTGTTATAATATGGCTCCGAGAGGAATTACGTATCAACAGGAGAGAAAAAGGTATTGTCCATAAGATGAAAACTTCAGATATCACTCTTCTTAATAGTACGTTAAAAATACTCGCAAATGTACTTCTAGAATATGACACTATATAGAAGAAATTATAAGAGACTATTTGTGTTATTTTCATAACCCGGTTGCCTTTTCTTAAAAAGTTAGTGTTCTTGTAATTTTTCATCAATTTTTTTAATTAAATTTGCTTTTAATAATCTTAATGAATCTCTTGCTTAACGGAATTCTATCCATTTTATTCCTCTCCATACGGTACTGCATATCGACACATCAGATATTCATGATTAAAATTTACAAGCCTGGCTGCCAAAATGTCACAACTGGTCAAATAACGCAACTATTACTCAAAATAACAGACCTTATCTTATTGGTAACATCTGCGCTTTTGAAACAGAACAGAAGTTTCCTTGTAATAGCTTTGGATCTGCTATCGTCATCAGGTGAATGATGGGAAAGTCAGATTATCCATCGTATTTATATCCAACCAGCGTCGCCGTACTTGGCGATTGGTTGTCAGTGATGCGTAGCGACAGTCGCTGAAGAGGAGGTCTCCAAAAGTTTTTAATTTGGGCTCTGGGCTCGCTAATTATGTGCTCATTAGAGATTATGTATGTCGTCTCTATGAATTTTCTTTTATATCAGTGCTCCTCCCCTGTGAATGACCCTTGACTGGTCCCATTTGATATTATGGTGTTCGGTCCATGCCTGACTAGCTTATTTGAGTACCAAAAAACTGTATATACAGCATACCCTGTGAATCTGGCAATCTCTACATTGGAGAAACTAACCGACCACTGGACACCAGGGTTAAGGAGCACAGCATAGCTACTCAAAGAGGGGAGCTAACAAAGTCTTGATTAGTGAATCACGCATGGACCGAACACCATAACATCAACTAGGACCGGGCAAGGTGATTCACAGGGAGGAGGACTAGTATAAAAGAAAATCCATAAAGGCGGTATACATTATTTCTAATGAGAACATAATTAGCAAGCCCAGCGACCAAATTAAAAAAGTTTGGAGACCTGTTCTTAAGACACTGTTTACATTTTTAAAGATTAAAATGTGTTTATAAGTTTATAGAGCAACCAGAGACTTATTAATAGGCTGCATTTTACTGATATAGGTAAAATTTACTATCAAATACCTAATGGAGTAACATATCATTTTTGAGATTTACGCTTGCATCAGAAATTTATTAAATTAATACATTTGAAGTTAATAAGAGTTCCGTTAGTATTAAAAATGATATAATTAATGTCCGGTATAAGTATCAAGGTAAAAGCTGGATATTATCATTAATTCACCACAGTGTTCCATAAACAAAAACATATTTGTTTTTAAGCTCCACGATATTCCTCTTTAAAATTGCATGGAGATAAATGAATGTCATCTGCATAGGGATGCAATCTTAAGTAAAACGCAAGATTTGAACTGAGATATTCTGCCAGCCATTAATTTAGTTATATTTGCCTTATATTCCCAAACATAAATTACGAATTATTCATCTTGGAAAGGTTGAAAAATTATTATAAAACAACATTTTTCAAATCTAGCAGAGTTTGCATATGAATTTTAAAATTTAGACAAGAAATTATATTTATATGATGATAACCTCAAAGAAACAGTGGAACATATTTGAACTCTATGAAATAGACGAATAAGTTAAAGAGCCAATTAAAGCTCATCAATGGATATTAATGATAGTGAAAAGAGAATTTCTAAAATTATTATTACAAACTCATTGGATCAAAAACAAGTTTTAACACCAGATATAATGATCTTACCGAAATATTATCACAATACATTCCACTACACTCGATATTCTGCTACCCTGATATTTACTGAATCCTGCTGAACGCCAGCCTATTTATCATAAGTGTTATTTGACTTAAGTCATAAATCAAATAATATTGTTACGAAATTACCAAAGCCGACCCTGTTTCATTTCAGTACGACAACAATCGCTTTGAGATATAAAAATGGTTCTCGAAAAGACTCGGCGTCTGTAGGAGTGATGATGTTTTTTGCGAGAATTTTCTATGCTGGTTTTATAAAGGAATTATGTGTAAAATTGTTGTTGTAATATTTGAATCAGCTGTTCTATATTCGATGTAAATAAAAGTTGTAGAAAAGTGAAAGTGAATATTAGTTTTATAATTTTAAATTGAACCCACGGACTATATTGCAATATTGTCAAACAAATTTAATTTTAAATTTTAGAATTGTTCATTAGTAGCGAGCAAATTAATGTTACCACGTCTTCGTTTAAAATCTTTTTCAGCTCTGTGTGATATCTAAGATTTCTGAGTGAAACATAAAATCATTTTGAATCGGCTAAATTGGATATGATTGATTATTTAGCTTATCATAGAGATCATATAACTCCTGTCTAAAATAACGACGACCTCATTGCGGATAGTTAGATAGTTACATTCATCTTCCTTCCAGTTTTTTCTAAACTATTCTCATTTTCGTTTATTACTCGACTATTTTCCCCTACGAATTACAATATTTTTTTCATTGCACCCAATACGTGGTAACGTTCATTATACGTTAAAGAAGTGCAGAGGCACTTCAATTTTTCACCTATGGACAATATCTTCTTGTAGTAAGAGATATTTGTCAAACGTCAACCCTTTTCATTCAATACGAAATTTAAAAATATGGATATAAAGAAGTAGAGAGAATTGTTCATTTCATTCTATACATATGAGTATCAATTCACCTTATATTCAGATTTATACTTCCGAAATGTTTAGGATGTAACTCTAACAATAGAAATTTCATTGGGAATATAAAATATGTAATTATGTATGGCAACGGTATAAGAGTGTGGAAGCTATTAATTAAGAATTTTGAATTGTATAAACGAAAACAGACATACAATAAGGCATAAAAAACCTACCCGTTCTATATATACCATCCAGCTATTAGAAAATAGCTTAATATCTTTCCTATTGAAGTTAAGACTTCACAGGAAAAATTAGGTATACAACTCAGGGAACTGCTAATACAAAAGTTACTGTAAAAGTTAAGATAGGAGGCTTCGCATGAATTTTACGAAGAGGTTGAGGTAAATAAACAAATGGAAGACATTCTATTGGCGATAGCTATAAACCACAGACCTCGAATATAGAAAAGTTTCCATTAGTGCTAAAGTAAATGGTGGTTTGGGGTATGTGAAGAACAGATAGTGTCACGGAAAACTTAAATTTATTTAAATTCAAGGCAAAATATTTAATAAAAATGTAACTTATTTCAAATCAAACCAGACGAATGGAAAGGTGTATGAGCGCTAGTTGAAGTATGAAATGATTGTATCTACAGGAAATATAAAAATTGGAACCGAAAGAAATGAGAAACCTTCAGTGATATAAGTATGACGAGTTTAGTTCGTAGGTTGTACCGCTATATATTGAAGGGAAGAATAACAATAGAAGGATATTGTGGAATAAATGGATTTAGAGGCTGTGGGTTCAAAACACGTAAGATGTTGCCTCTCCGTAATCTCGTTGGGCAATGGAAATTCTTAATTTTTATGATATCAAGAAGGAGTACCACAGCAAAACATGATCCCAATATTTGTTGGAAGTAGAAAGCTACTACAAGGATATAGTCGATCTCCGGTTGTGTTTAAACTATACACCACTTTTATCTTGCAAAAACGGTATAGAAACTGACTACTATTATTTCTATACACTCCTGTTTAGGAAGATATCTAAGTAGGAAGTTATATGACCCATGAGCTAGAAGATGAGCTCAAAAAGTATGAATTGGAATTAAATGTTCATATAGCTGGTTATCTCGTTTGCTCTTGGTGCAAAAGGGACAATATGGCTATTAATAGTTTCAGTAAAGAACCAGATAGTGAAAATGATATTATATCGTACCTCAGCTATAAATGATGTTTACGCCCATGATGAAGCCAGCCGATGGACACACGATACGTCGAGTAAGATGCGTGAACACCGATAGAAAACGTGATTACATTCAGCGCAACCAGAAGGTGAATGGTTATAACTAGTCATAAAGCGAACTCTTCTCGAAAGTACTCGTTTGGTTAAAAAACTATTCTTCCGAAAGAATAGCGGGTGTTGGGAAAAAGTATACAACAAATTCAAAACTGTTCGAGAAAATCAACTAGTGAGATCCACAGAGAGGGCAAAGACTTCAGGAATATTTGAGAAACAGCGACATAATGTAGAAGCGAGTCAATCCACCGCAAGAGTGAGTTGAGTAGTGATTGGCGTGGTGAACACAGTATAGTTATATAAATATTGTAATCATATAGTGGTGAAGTATTGTGAGTTATGATTCTGAAGAAATAAAGATGATTTATATTTGGAGTAAATTAACATACTCTAAGTATTTTTGTGTTAACCACGTCAGACTTGTACTGAACGTGGTTAGTTAAAAGTGAATAAAATATAGTGCTGCAAACAGAAACCTAGTATTTCATAAGTGATATTCAGAAGTGGAAGTAGAAGAAGCTCTTGGTAAGACTATACAAATTTACAAAAGAGTCACTAATAAACTAGATGAAAATCTTTCAGCAATTGTAGAAAAACGTCAGTTGAAACAAACTCAAATACAAGGAAATTCAAGAAGATTTAGTTACAACAAGGAAGAAAAACCGCAAATAGAAATACAAAATATTGTTATATAATTAATAACGGGATATCCAGTCGGTCTTTAACTATATACAATCCAATTAGGTAGTTGTATACTAGCTATCTAGCTATCACCAATCCAATGAAATTCTGTCATATTGCGAGTAGATAATATGTTTTCTATCGGATATAATCACATATAACATAATAGAAATTAATTTCAAGGAAACCATACACCACAACATTCATCAACAAATAGTTTAACAGAATGGAACACTAAACAAATGTTGAAAATCAACAATAAACTTCTCTAAGTAATACTGGAACTCAAGAAAACTGCATTGTTGTAACAACTATTCCATATATACCGGGTCTGTCAGAAAGACTGAAGGAAGTAGGCGACAAATTAAATCTCAAAACCACATTCAAAACAATAAATACACTAAAATCAATTATATCGAATACAAAAAACACTACTATAAACTTCAAAACTGCATTTACAAAATTTGCGGTAAATATAATCAATTTTACTTCTAGACCTCGAGATCTACGAGTAAACGAACACAAAAAATAAATAAATATAAATTACTATTCGATAAATATAAATAAAAAAGAATACAAAACAAACACAAAATTTATAAGAGTCGGCCTTCATTCTGTTAAATAAGGACGATTGTGTCGCTTCTACTTCCCTAGAATTTAATCATTTCTATATGCCAATAATTAAGAAGGAAATTAGTCCTTTTGAACAACTCTAGGTGGTTCCTTATGAAGTTAATGGGCTCATTGAATCAACAAAACATATAAATTCTGAGGACAACGATTTCAACTTCTTGTCAATATCGACTGTCAGTTCAGCACTACTAATGGAATTACTCCCAAATGAGGAAACGTCAAAGTGAATCTTTTTCATGGCTACCTACGTTAAAAGTGAAAATAAGAAAGAAAAGCATCCATAACTCCGTTATTTTAATGAATAACTATATCGAGTATTATATCGTTGAAAAGCTCTAAAAATTTCCGATTTTTTGAGGTCATAGCCAACTATGGTTTCCATGCAAAAAAAGATAAGTTTGTGTCATATCTCGAAAATAAGAGCTGTCACGCAAACGAGGACATGATAATCATATTTGGGATACAATTCCCTTCAATTTTGATATTTACACTTTTTTTATAAAATCAAAAACAAAGGAGCTAGAGGAATTTGAATAAATCCGGCAGAATTTCGTTTTTTAGGCCAATAAAACTGCAAATCTTTCCCAATTTAACCATTGCTCTCTCTCCACTAGTTTCCGAGATCCCAATACTGATCATCAAAAAAAACTCACCTTGTATAAAAATAAGACAATTATTTTTATCTAAATAAATAAGACATAAAAAGTTCTTAAAACTTTCTGAATATGTCTAATATGTTAGGGAATTGAAATTTAGCTAAAATAGGTAGGCATGGGCAAGACAAAACGAAACTGTTTTGTCTTGCCCATTTGTTTCACAGAAACTACATAATACTTTGGTTTTGAAAATTTTGGTGGTTGTTTTTCCTTAGAGATTGAAAGTAGAAAAGTCATGTCATTATGTGTATATTGTGTAATATGACATTAACATAACCTAAAATAAAGTTCCAGTTATAGAGAACCTAAGAGCAGACAAGGGAACGTTCAAGTACTACGTAATATACTTTTCTTGATTTTAGACCCCATACCGCCCTATATAAGCGAAACTGAGGAAATCGCGAACCTCCCTGCCCCTAAATGATAAGAGATAAGATTTTTTTCGAAATTTTTAAGATTTAGTGAAAGTACCTACAATTACTTTAAAATAACAATACAGTTGATAGACAGTGTCTTATTGACAATGGACCTTGCTTTCTATTTCTATTTCCATTTTGCATTAAGAAGTAATAAAATATAATGCCAAATTCTTTAGTTTGGTTGAGAATTGGTACATCTTCGACAAAGTGACAATGGCAATATGATCTAAATTTAAAAATATATATTGAACAATTTTGCGTTAATTACACCGAAATATAGAAACATTTATAAATACACGTAAAGTAAACAACTCCAAAGGATAAACTTTTTGTGAAATATAAAAAAATAAAAGCAATAGGCCTTAACCCGACCTTTCGATACAGTACCACCTTTACGAGTATTTCAAATTCATTGGGAGAAAATGTGGCATTCTTTGACAACTCATAATCTTATGAATAAATTCACATTCAATAGGATTCAATTCAATATTTTTTAAGTTTTAAACGTCAATTTGATTAAACATAATTGCGAAGCAAAAATACATTTTACACAACTCCTAAAAGTCGTGAAAGACATTGATTAGAGTTTGATATAATAAATAATGATTCAGACTCCAGGTCCGCTTTTCTCCGTTTTTTATACTCTCCTACCAGAATTTGGTGCTGGTAACATTCAATAGTATTAGTGAAGGATATATGTATGATTTTTTCATTCCAACCGTTATAATTAAATGTGACTAATGATAAATTACAAGTTTACATTTTGATCATTTTTACTGTAATAATGAGGTGTGAAGTGAATATTAATTTTTGTCAAAATTACATGCATATATAATTAATTTAGCTAAAGTTAGTAATACTGTGCCCGTATTTATTAATTTTATTAGGTCAAAATAATTTTCACTCACTAAGAAAAACTGTTTTGTCATCGAAATTAATCAAATAACGTCTTACTTTCTCTTAAAAATATATTTTCAACGAAGTTCTCTGAATAGCCATGGAAACAAAAGAGGAATTAATGATCCAGTTGCGGTCTTTATATCTGTGTTATAATCGTCGTCCTGGAAAATTTCAGAGAAAATAAAAAGCAAAGAATACTTTATTGGCACTTTTATCTCATAAGTTTCATCGAGTTTTTGTGGCAACATATTTTGTCTTTTAAAGGTTAGGGTATGGAGATCCTGCTGGAGTTTTTCTCCTTTTTAGCCTAAAGAATATTGAAGTTTTTGTTCAATGATCCGTTTTAAACACTTTTAGTTAACGATGGAAACTTTCTACTTATGGAAAAATACGGAGAAACAGAAAAATGATTATACACTGGTTTTTGTTCGACGACTTACAGATACAAGTTAGTAATGTTAGACTTTAATATGACAATAAAAGACTATAAATTTGTTTTAAAAGAATTTTATTGCTCACTAACGTAAGAAAATCCTTTGAAAGAAATTGATGTCCCGAATTTTACCCAGTATGACAGAGTTGCATTAAGGAATGGTACTGAAGTCCCTACGTAAACAGACCTAAGTCTTGAAGATGGTATAGCAAGTGAGTCTTAGTTAATGGAATCTATTTGTGTGATATACCTACATAAATTGATATCTCGACTTAAATTAAAACGACTTGCAGAGTAGAGCCGAGCAGTTATCAGAAGCCGCAATTGAAATATGAGTACAAAACTAATAAATTCTGTACGCTTACTTATTATTGTATACTTATTGTTGCTTTTTTGTTTCAGGTAAGGACAAGTTTTATATACACACTAGCTTACATGCTGGTAAGTTTAAGAATTTTTTCTGTATAACGTTTGTTTCGGCAAACAGTGGAACATTATCAAACGGGTACAAATTTTTAAATGAAATAGAGATAACTAACTTTTTGAGATTTTTCTAGTCAAGAATTTTTATCACTTGCGCTACCCTCAAAATGTTGGTGTCGTAATTTCTTTGACAGGTTTTAGTAAACCTACGAATTTTTTCGTGAGATTTCTATTATTGGAATCACAGGGAAACGGCGTTACACACAGTACGACTCCCGATTTGGAGTCTCTGTGAGCTAGATGTTCCTGAAACTCCTGGATGTCGAAACTGATTTCGTGATAAAATATTAAATAGAGACATTTCAAATTTGGCTAATATACTGAATGTAATAAGTGAGTAGTCCTTCTATCGGTACTACCTTGCTTTAATTCAAATTGTAATGAAAACTATTTTCATTACAATTTGAACTCTACCGTAGAAACAGACACTGTGTTAGTAATTGCCTAGAATTAAACTTCGCACCTAAAAATAACATCACAGGAGTAAAAATTTACGGAAACACCTACATACATGTACACATTTATTAGTTCTGGGTCCATGCTTCGCTTTAGAACCAGACCGATACGAGGAAGCGCTGCCGTTTCGGAAAATATCGATGAATAGAAGTCAAGAAGCAATATGATTGACATCCGTCATAATTTGAAGAATTTCCTATCTCTGTGTTAGCTAGGTATATAAATACGATATTCGATTATAGTAGTATGGATTAGTGTTGTGAGAACCTGACTGATTATTTTGAAATTGTAGAAAGTATGTGTAATACAAGTAAATTTTTGAAGCGAAAGCTTCTTAACGGGGGCCCACCTTTACACATTTGAAAACAGATGAGCAAGGGAATGAATTGGATAACTTGAGATTACATTTGTTTCGACACCGACACCGCACACTATCTTGATTTTTAAATATCCATACAATTCTATTGTAAGAAACAGAGACCACGTAAAATACATTATGAGTTTATTCTTTTATAGAATATTAATAATATATAGGAAATAAACTAATCTAACATCCAAGTAATATAGAAAACCTGCACAAAATTTGCTTTTCTAATAAAAACTGAAATTCTCTCTTTGCGATATATTGCTTTACGGACCAGACTTATGTCAGAAGTCAGAAAGAACGCTATAGATATTTACACCGTTTGTAATGCGCAGGCACGTTAAAATGGTGGGAATATGAAAGTTTCGGACACTCTCTCTGTGTGACAAACTGTCCGAAAAAATTGACGGACTTTGAGGCATCCCCATAATTTTTGTCAATTATGTAAAGCTCTATAAATTTCAAACACTTTTTGTTAAATTTTTTGCTGCACTTACAATTCATCATAGAAATTTAAATTAAAAATTAAATTATACATTACGATTAATACCTACTTGAGTCATAACAAAATAGTGACAATTGTGTTAATTCTCCTGAAATTGTAACCATTACTAATGATAACACAAGGAAATAGAAACAGAGCAGGAGATAACAAGCGACTGGAAGTATAATTCGTAAGAAGCTTTCGCTTCCATGGTTCAGTCTCAAATGACTGCCGCTCTTTTTTTTAACGTATTTAAACTTGAGTATGTTATAGATCTTAACTCATTATCACTTTCAGGAAGTAATTTACAAACTATTAAAAATGTAGCTAATAAAATAATTATGACCAAAAGCTGATTGACAGACTAATTAATTTACTGTTAATGATTCAAAATAGTTTTCTGTTACATATATTTTAAACTGTTCATAACATTAAAGTCCATTTTAAGTCTGAATACAACCCAAATAATCGTTTGCTCGGTGCCAAAATCGAAATAGCTGACAAATATCTGGGATTTATATGTAAGTATTATACTATCCGGTATCATTTATATTTACCTTCATTGAGAATTAATAAAAGTACTTTCGCGAACTACATATTATTTGCAGATCTGCCATAAGATAGTAAATTAGGATATATAGAATTTTTTTTAATTTCACAATTTTATACCCATAATTGGGGTCTGCGGGAATTCTCGGACATATTAGTGAACATTTGTTTCTCGACTCTTATCTTCAGAGATCAGTTAGATTTGCATAAAATATGTACTAAATTGGTGTTTTTCGATTTTGCCAACATTATGATTAGATCAAATCAATTTATGCAGTTGCTATTTAGGTACCTAGTACCTACTTATTCATTTATTGTATTAAATTAAATATATGTGTCTTATGTATATGTACTTATGCAACATAGCATAGCGTTTGTCGAAATTATTACGTTCAGAGAAATATAGATATTATAAACACAAAGAATATTTATATTCATAATCATCCCGATTGAGAGTCACAAAGCAACGAGTCCTACCATCAATTTACTTGTTATAGATTTTTTAAACGTGAAATAATATATTTTACTAACAAATATATTGTGTAAATTTCAGTTAAAAAAATATGGAAATATGTATTACATTTTACTATTAGAGCAAAAAGTTTTCCCAAAAATAAAGGTCTCAAAACAGTAAAATAAAATATCCAATTAACTTTGAGGAAATACGAATTCTACATAGAAATGGGTTCAGAAATAAGTCGTTCATCAATAAACATTTCAGAAGGGGAATTATATATCATCCGCCTCTGAAATATATTATGAAGCTTTATCAACACTGCTGGTGCCACAGGATACAGAAACGGATACAAACGAAAAACGGATATTATTGTATCAGAAGAAATTGTTTGGGGGTAGAAATTAAATAAGTTTATTTAAAAATATTACTAAATGATAGAAGAACGGATAGAATAACTCTTATTCAGCGACCCAGGAGTGTTTTTCAAATATCTATAAGAAACTATAATAAACAGGTTTCTAGTCATGTTTATGAGTAATTATGTAATAATGATAATAGTTGAACTCGTCGTCGAATTCAGAAAAGGAGGGATCAATACCTGTATAGACAATATTTTTGTATGTGTTTAGTGTTTACTGGTAAACCGCTTAACTGAGATGGACAGTACAAACTGCATCCTATCAAAGATAACCCTTCAGTGATCCCATATATTTTTTAATGGCTTAAGAAACACTTTTTTTATTTTTTAATGTCAAACTTTTTGATGTTCCGATCATTGAATCCAGGAAAAAAAGTTTCACTAAAAATTTGGAAAACAAACGTTATATCATAAAGTGTTTTTGAAGGATATCCTGACTTTCGGAGGCAAAAAATGCCGTTTACATATCATTGGTAGTTTGCCGAAGATCGGTTCAATATCACGCAATAACTCTTACAAACATGCAGTATATTCTATAAATATAACCTATCTAAAATAGCTATGACACGATGGAGTTGATATTATTTTGTCTGTTCATTGGATTTTCTCTCCTCAAAATTTTTTCCTGTAACAGATAAGTATTTAAAAATTGTATATGTAGAACAAAGTGTAAGGCAATTTCGTAGAATTGCCCGGATTACTGGCTGTCTGTACCGAGATTCTTCCTTATAGTTATTCTGAGAGAAAGAGATGTCTACAAAATGATCAACCAGTATTCCTGTATATAAGTAATGTATTGTATACTGGGTAATACTTATCTGTGTTTGGATAAAATCTTTCTATATGGCTGCCGGTGCTCGTTAATACATGATTGGCCAAATTTGATTTGTCCACATGTCTTCTGGAAATGTTATGTTGATGTTTTTTTCCTTACTGCTAAAGATCGTGAAGTTTCACCGGTATAAGAATGGCCAGTCACACAAAACACTGTACACACAATTTTTGGAACTATGGGTTGTGTTAAACGGTTTGGTATGTGTGAGGATAGAGCGCAAGGTATTATTTGTTATAAAAACAGTTTTAACGATGTATTTATTTCCTAACCGCTTAATTTTTTCTGATACAAAAAATTAAGCGGTTAGGAAATAAATACAGTCTGACCCATGTCGTCGAGGTATACTAAGCACGTCCTCCATGTTAACCCGCTTAGGACATACTCCATTAGCCTTTCGAATGTTGCGGAAGTATTAAATAACCCAAAGGGCATGAACTGAAACAGCCCTTTACTAGTAGAGAACGCTGTCTTCTCTCTGTCATTTTCGTGTAGACCAACCTGCCAATATCCACTCTTTAGGTCAGATGTGGAGAACCAACAGGAGCCGGCTACTGTAGTCAGCTGTGTTTCTTGGTGACGTCATTCAGCTTTCTGTAATCCACGCAAAATCGGATGGTTCCATCCTTCTTTTTAACTAGCCGTTATACATGGGCCAAGATGAACTGCCATCAAATGTGCATGGTTTGCTAACGGAACCTTTGGTACTGGTGTTCTGGTATTTTCCTCGCTGTAAGTCCTGCTGCTTTTTTTAATTTCTATTTCTACCTTGTTTTGGGTGGCACTGATTTTATCTTTAACTGTGATTTGAATAGAACTGATTTCAAATTTTACTTGGCTTTGGATGGAATCAAGGTCATCTACTTTGGTTTCAAGAGTGTACACGGTATTTTTTATGGTCTTAATGTCATCATTTATCTCTTTTATGTCTGACTCAACTATTTGCATTCTGTCATTAACAGGTTCATTAACTTGTGCTACCATTTGCATTAATTGTTCAAATTGCAGTGTCGTTTTTCTTTTAATATTTGAGATTCGTTTTTTCTGGTTAATTCAACTTGTTCTTGTTTTTCTTCAATTACTTTAACTCATTTTGTCGTTTTAATTCAATTTGGTCTTGTCTTTGTTCAAATTTCGAGAATAATCCTTCAATTAAATTGTGTTGTTTTTCTTTCATGGCAGTGACAAGATTTTGTTGTTCGCTTTTTATCGTAGAAACAAGATTTTGTTGTTTACGTTTTTCATCAAAAGATTTTACTAACCTTTTTTGAATTTCTTCTTGATGTTGTTTCTCCATCTTGTCACGTTTTTTCCAGAATCTGGGCTATTCGTGTAGTCCTTCCGTAACCTGTTTGATAATTTTTTTTGTGGTTTCGTCGTTTTTTTCAATACTTCGGGTTTCCATAAATCAAATTACGATTTTAATTGCACTTAATCCTGCACTGCTGATCACCAAATTTATTATATACTCCGTGGGTTCAATTAAAATTTAAAAACTAATATTCACTACCACTTTCTAGAACTTTTATTTACATCAAATTTATATAAGAGCTGATTCGAATATTGCAATAATAACTCTCATAAACTCTTAGCTGCACTAACTGCCGCGATTATGGGTCGCTGCTTTTAAAAGCAGCTTCGGAGACTCTCGTACAATCCATTATCAATTCCACAGCTGCCGAGCCATTTCGAGATCAATTTTTTGTCCTAAAAGCGATCGTTGTCATACTGGAATGAAACTAGGACCGGCTTAGGGAAATTTCGTTACCCTATAATACAGTTCAGACTCTCTAAATTCCGTTTCTCGTTTTAAAATAGCGGTTATCGTACAAAATAATGAACATGTGCGTTACATAGAGTATTTATTTTTTACAAGCATTCGCATCATGGACAACCTTACGTTTGCCAGTGATAGTAATTCAATACAAAAGGGTATTTGTATTTGCGAGTTTTCCCAATATGTAGCTCGTTTCAATGACCTGTTGTCATTGTTTCGATAACAATCACTTCAAAAACTTTTCGTGTAGACTACTTCTACAGGATAATTGCTTGCAACGTAATATCCTACCTATTTCTATTTCCATTGCCATCTACATATTGATTTCCTTCTACATATATGCGTATAAGCGTTTATCTAAAAATACACGTCCTATACAGTAAAAATTTTGACAATACGTAAACAATTTTTGTAATCTATGTATAAATAGCTAATGTATGAGCCTTACAAGAAATATTAAAACTGTTTCCTGTCATTTGCAAAGCTTCACATATTTGGCTGAGTTTTTCCTTGTATCAAAGTGTGAGTGTCTGATTGTTTATAAATTTTTTATCAGCACAATACCATGTTGAACTTATTTGAGCACTGGTAAAACGACAACAGGTTACATATATCTTTATGTAGTATGGCACAAACCATCAGTTCGCAACTCATTTAGCCAGGTTACATAATTTATATAACCGACATAATGGAAATTATAGGTAATATCCACATTGCATTCAGGTAATCTAGGACTGGCAGACACTCTATTGAAATTAGTTCTTTTCTCTATGAAACTTCCCATCATTCCAATTACAATTTCGATCAAACTAGAGCTACGCTCCAAACGCCCGGAGCCTGGTTGATGATGTTGAAAATTGATGATGCCGCAAAAATTTCAAGCTCAACGCTTCTAGGGAATAAATAGTGTCATACCATTCGGTTATAATCAAAGCACTGCGAGTGACCTTTCGTTTTATACTTCTCACGATCATCTTTAGAAAGCTATTGTCGTTAGTTTTCTAAAGGAATAGTTGCCATGTTCTATACATTCTCTTCCTCTCAAGAAAATAAATCACAGTAAAAAGCTGTCAATAAAATTAATAGATCGAAAATAGTTAGCATTGTTAGCTAAAAATGAGATTTTGCCTTATTGAACATTTTTTAAGGGAAGCAATAACAAACATTTTTAACAAAACTAAATCATTTTATATTGTTTAACTTAGCTTTCAATAGTTGAAATAATATTTTTGACTATATGATTATGGAAACTGATTTATCCTAACGAAAAAAGTATATTCATATAAATTTTTTGAGAAATACTTAAGATAGCTCTATGTTTAGAAATCCACATATTTCAGAGTCTGACATTGTTGTCAATGGGATTATAATAAAATTTAAATTATAAATATGATTACTACATACTTTAACAATGACATAACTGGATGAAATATATTGTTTTTTGTTAACCAGTGATACAAAAAAACTTCAGAAATCATATATACCTACTAAAACTGTTTTCACGTCTTCAAAGTTTACATAGAGCCTTCCTAGGGGCGACAAATATACAACCCAGAATTCTGTTTGTTTCATCAATCCCATTGTAGGCATGAAGAAAGTCAAATTAGGTAGGAAATAATTACTATTTTTTTCCTCAATTATTGACAACTAGGTATGTTTGAACTCAACGATGTTCTTTTCTAAGTAATATTGTTAAATTGTTAATCATGATTTTTCAATATTTCGAACAGTTGTGTCGTAAATAATATAATTTTTGTGTTCAGTTATGTTAGTAATCTAGATGTTTCTCCAATCTGAAATAACTTACATTCTCAAGGGACTTTGGAAAAATTTTTTGAGTTGTGTTTTTTCTATAGTTGTTATTCTGATGTCTTGCGTGTCAGTATTATTTATTAAGTAAGATTGGTATTGGTCATTGCTTAACAATATAATGCTTATTTAATAGCTCTAACTAATGAATATGTTAAAATTGATTTAGGTAACTGTGCATAATCAATTTTATATGTTTTTGATTACTATTGGTGAAGATTTCATTGCGTTTTCTTTGGAATCTTTTCATGGAATGTACCACTTGCTGGGGTAGTAAGTTTGTTTTATTCTCAGTTATTTTCTGGGTGTAATTCTTTTTGGTACAAATTATTGTGCACTTTACAGGTCTTACATCTGTTTTGTTTTGAAAAGTGATGTAAGTCACTAATTGAGGTTATGTGAAGCTCAAATTGATTTTGATACCTTTCTTGTTTCATTCTTCTTGGACTGAATCTTTTTTCGGATAATATCGCCAGATGGTAATATTGTTGTTAATTTTTCGCCAGCTCATGTATTATTACTTTTGTAATTTTTGGGGCTTAGTGAATATTTGCACCTGGAAGAAAGACTGTCTAATTAACTCTCACTTTCTGCCTTGCTGAGAGGTCTTAAATGAGATTTATATTGGAATTGTAGTGCATCAAATAAATTATTCATTATGAGGAATACATATATTTTTCTTCTTATAAAAACAGTTTATTTAATGTTATCATTAAAAATATACAAAAATCGACCCATTCCTCCTCTTATTTTAAAAATGAGAACATAGGGCCTCTATCAAAGTTTACAAAAAAATACGCAAAATTCCTTATATTAATTTTAACACTTTTTAAATTAAATAAATTTTTTATTTTTTTAAATGGTTTACGTAATATATGCAATGAAAGGCCTCTGCATGAAAAATACACATACTTAACCAACTTCAAAAAAGGAGGAGTTTTTTTTAGTGGCTTGGTGTTCCGGTATTTTCCCATATTTTATTCAATAGCCTAGCGTATACATTTCATTAAAAAAAAACGCTCAAAATTTGTTCTTATATATAGTAACGAAATTATTATTAACTAACCGTTACTCGCAGTTTAACCCGCGTATGGAATGTAGAATTCTTTGCAAAAAGAAATAGCTTATGAACCATATGGACTATCCAATATACCACTTTTTTATAACTCTGTTGAACCACCTATCATAACAATAAATCTACCAAGTGCTTATGGGCCACATTATATAACAATTTTATTCAACATTTTTTGGAACCACTTTGTATAACTGTAACTTTGCCTCACCCTATAGTGCAACCATCCTCGATATGCTGTTGTTTATTTGTCACCCAATATAACATTTTTTAATTACCTAGCTATAGTTCTACTCCACCCTATACGCTATATAACAATTATTTCAGATAATTTTTGAGCCACTTCGTAAACTATAATTCTAACCGACTTTTACATGCAACTTTTTCTTACACAATATATACTAGGATTTTGCTTCACTCCATATTTCTGGTATTCCATATAGCAGGATGCAATTGTTCATGGTCTACCTTATATAACAATTTTTTTTAACATTTTTTAATCCATCCTGCAAAACTACAATTCTACTAAGCCCTCGATCTCAACCACCTTATATATTCAACTACTTATGAGCCACTCAGTAAAAGATTTTTTGTACCACGCTGTCTAATTAAATTCACCAATCCTCAACATATTTCACCCAAACCGCAACTGTTAATAACTCTGCTTCCCTATATATTTAAACTATCTTGAATACATAACATTTTTTAAACACTTAACTATAACTCTAATCCACTCTACATTTAAACAATCTTATCTATGCAACTGCTTATAGACTATGCTAAATAACCATTTTGAGATATTTTTTAACCACCCTGAAAAATATAATTTGTTTCCCTATATATATCAAATATCCTATCTGTGCAACTGATGATGAGTTATGCTAGTTCACAATTTTTCTCATATTTTTTGATGCACAGTATAAAATATAATTTCTCTCCACACTTCATTTAAACCGTCCTTCATTTGCAACTTTTTCTAACCTTGTTTGAATCACACGATAACTTGATCTCGTTCCATATTTCAGATACTCCATATGTGCAACTGTTCATGCTCTACCCTATATAGCAAATTTTTTTTTACCCATACCATGTAATTATTATTCTACTCCAAGCTATATTTCAATAACCTTGCATTAGCAACTACTTATGGGCCACCCAATATAATATTTTTTCACCACCCTATTTACTTAGGACAATATTTCATCCATCCGGTATATGAAACAGCTTGTAGATCATAACATTCCATTATAATATTTTTTAAACCTACCTGTATAGCTACATAACTCTGCTACATGTTTCCACCATCCTATAATATGCTACTTGGGAACTTGTGAACTACATGTGGATATAAAACAATTTTTTAAGCACCCTATAAATTATAATTTCACTCCATCTTATATTTCAACCACAATGATCTGCCCAGGAATCGAAATTTTCAATTCAAGATGGCGTGAACACACTAGAGCATTTGAAAATCAACAACAAAACAAATCCACATTTGCGGACCACTTATTAAAAGAAAACCATATTCCTTAAAATACATTTGAAATTTTACATTATAAAACAAAAGTAAAAAATTAGATCTTCTTCCAATCTATTAAACGACCAAACTGATACCAATTCATCTCCATTACTTAATTTTAAAAGCCATTTCTAAATAATATTATATTATATTATTAACATTTAACTGACCCACACTCAGCCCACTTCGTCCGAAATTCCCCAGAATTAAACCCTTTTCATTATTTTATTACCTTACCTGGAGTTTTTTGTAAGAAATATTAATTTAGCCTTCATTGTATTCCCAATTTCTGATGAAGCCAGACTTGGCGAAACATATGTGAAATTTAAAGAAATAAAAAGTGAAAATTTAAACAAGTGTTTGTTGTTTTTAAGTAATCTTGAAAATGATTTTTCATCAAGTGAAGACTGAAACAATCATCATCAAAATAATTAATTATATTTGAAAACTGCATCCAACTATGCTATTATATCACTAAAAGTTGTAAAATAGATTAAGAAAATAAAAACCGACTTCAAAAGAAACAATAAAGTAAATTAATTAAAAAGCAAAAATAATATTTTTCTGTAAATTTAAATGCATATTCTAAAGTCGTTGTCAAATTGAATAGCAACCTTCCAAGGTTGAACTTAAAAATATATATTCCAAATTATTAACTCTTAAGTTTGGCATCGACTTCAGAATAAGAATTTAATTGTTGCAGTTGTTTTCAGTGATAAAATGGTATGAATAAATGCAAATTTGAATTATAATTAAGTTCGTTTCATAACAAATTTCAATGTGGCTAAAAAATATACTTTACTTTTAAGCAAAATACGAGGGTGAATCAAATATGAACCGGACTTTTGTTTTAAAAATTTTATTGGTACGATTACAATACAAATTTTAATACATATTATTTTTCTACATAGTCTCCTCTCTTATGTATACATTTTTCCCACCGAATCGGAAGTTTTTTAATACCTTTCTCAAAGAATAAAACTGGTAGTGTCGATAACCAATTGCGCACAAACGTTTCTACACCTTCGTTTTCCTCAAAGTGGTGGCCTCCCAGTTCTTGTTTAAGTGGCCCAAACATGTGGTAGTCACATGGCGACAAATCAGGACTGTAAGGCGGGTGTTCAAGGGTTTTCCAATGCATTTTGTTCAATTTTCCGAGCGTTGTCATGCAACAGAATTACACTTCGAATAGACATATCCCGCCTCTTTTGCCGATAGGCAAGTTTCACTTGTTGGAGTAGTTCGCAGTAATACTCAGCATTAATTGTACGGCGTTCGTGCAGAAATACGATCAGCAGTACACCTTCAATCAGCTCACGAATTGCGTAGATATTCGCCTCATTGATGCTTGTCGTGGGACAACGTGCATGAGGGTCATTTTCCACTGTCTCTCGGCCATCTGAAAACTTTTTGGGTCCTTGAAAGTGTTTCATTGCCGAACTGTGCAGATAGTCGACGCAAAATTTCAGACGGTCTAACGCCCTCCCGCGCCAAAAATTGATAACAACACGTTGCGCAACAGACGTATGCAGCTCTTGCTCTGACATGATGCTACTAACAGCGCATCAACTACGCCTCGCCAAACCGACGAACTCCCCTCTTCTTAACATCCCTACCTAACATATATCGAGACGTCACGCCATTTGAATTACCTACAGGGCGAGAAACAGAAAAGTCCGGTTCATATTTGATTCACCCTCGTAACTATACTCTCGTATACAATTGAAAAATGTCACATGTAAATTTAGATTTCAGATAATGTAGGTAAATCTTTTAATGAAAAATGACTTGTTTTCTTAAAAGTAATAATAATGAAATTTTTCTTGATTCTAATTTAGATGAATATACGAGTACAGTATATGCAGACAAATTTAGATAATACATTATTTTTTAAGTCGGTTAATTATCATTAGCTTTGATATAATTTTAATCTATTTTCAATTATTTGAATTCTAGAATTTTAATAACCATAAGTATATTCAATTATTACTTTCTGATCTGGTAAATTTTACCGTAAAAACAAACGATTTTTACTTTTGTGCAAAATTCAAATTTTGTGGCAAACCTCATATAAAACGGATAAAGGGATGATGATTTCATTAAATGCTTGGGGACCTTGCAATTCTTGTTGAGAACCAAACATTTTTCTGAAGTAGCTTCATTAACAGTTATTGTTATTTACGTTCCTCCTAATTTTCAATTACAATTTTCGTCCTGGAATTACAGTTAAATTAATCCCGCTCCTCCGCCTAATTATATCCTCAAATAACAATTTTTTCCAATTTCAACATGCATTACCTTGTACCTAATAAAAAATGTGGAACTAAGCTGAAAATATAATTCTTTCAAATGAAACTAAAAGAATTTTAGAAATTCCTTCCTAATTGACAAAGTTTTACGGTAACTAACATTAAAAAAATCCAAGTCGTTTAAAAAGGTAATCACTAAATATATAGCATTTAAATAAAATGTGTATGTAGTAATAATTAATAAAAATAAACGACACTCCAAAATATATGCAAATGTTTAAGTATCCTACTTAATTTACATTTTAGACAGTTTTGTGTGTATGTGAAGGATTTTTGTATACCTCTTTTTGCAGTTCGCTTAAAATATTGTTATTGTATTCAGTTTTAGCTGACTACATTTAACTTTTTATTGCAACTCATTATATTTTCACCGCATCTAACAAGCGAACGTTTAACGAAATTAGCAAAACAAAACAGTCCGAGTCGTAAACCAGTTGTGCTCAATAGGTTTTGTGCGGGAGTCGTCCATGGAACGCTTCCGTCCATGAAAACTATTCTCATTCCGAGATGTAGGGTGTTTTATGGTTGTGTGTTAATCACGGGCTTATTGTTCTTTTGTAATGTCTGCACATTTCGGCGCGACTCGACGAGGTCAATCGAAACTGCAGAAGCATAATAAAGACAAACGTATATGGATTTGGGTGATTAATGAGTGTTCTGGTTGCGATAGTGTGCAGTTCTTGCATCATTTATCTTCAATATGCTACCAGGTGTGTACTTTCTGCATCAGAAATCATATTTGAATAATTCAGTTTCTGGCTTTCGAGAGGCTATCGCAAATAATGGAATAATATAATGGAAATAGTACTAAAGATATTATAAATTAAATCTTAATTCTGTTGATTTGTATCTAGAATTTACTCCATCCTGTTTGTACATCGGGTTGCAATGGTCTGCTTTTTATGTATGTAGAAATTTGTTATATGTGTAAATTTTAATTACAGTTATTACATAAGTTGTGACAGAGTGGTAGAAGTTCGATTTAATGGGTATGAATAATTTTAGTATATTTAACACACTAGTCTAGTTAATAAAGTCAAAAAATCACTCAATCCTCTTATTTTATTAAGCGTTTTTTTGCAAAATGAGGAATAGACCTTTGTTATAGGCATACGCCAGATTAATATCTATAATATCTGTATCTATGTGCGCTATCCCAAAAAGTTATTTATTTATAAACAATTTATAACAATTTGAAATTTTTCAGTTTTTCTTGTATAACTTGCTATCAACTGGAAAAATATTAGCAAATTTGGTTAGCATAGAATTTTATAGACAGTTGTTGCCATTAAATTTTTGAACATTCACAGACTTTGTCAAAAATTACGATTTTTTAGAACAAGTTTGATTTTTTTAAATTAAAATTTGGTACAGAAAATATATTCTAATTAATTAATCCTCCTGAAACTGAGCCTGTATCAGTGCACTAATTAGTTGTTTGCTTTTAAAAAACTGAAAATTGCAGCAACTTCCAAATCTGAAATAGTTAATAATTTTTTTTGTGTATTTAAAGTTAGGATAACATTACTCTGTACAATTTTTGATGCAAAAGCTCCTTAACGGTGGCACACACTTACACATATGAAAATAGATGAGTAAAGGAATGCAATGTTCAACTTTAAATTTCAATTGTTACGAGCCGAACGATCCGACCCACCGACACCGACACTACACACTGCCTCGATTTTTAAATACCCGTCTAGTTCAGCTCTCTGTAAGAAAAGGGACCAGGTAGTAAGAGTCTCTTCTACCATAGAAAATCAATAATAAATAGAAAATAAACCAATATAACATCCAAGTAATATAGAATACCTGCACAGAATTTGCTTTTCGTTCTAATAATTTCTCTCTTTGTGATATATTAAATTAGAGACATGACATACGTCAGAAATTAAAAAGAATACCACACAAAAAAGCACTTGGTATTAAATTTTCAAATTATCAATGAATGTCTAAATTCATTAATAATTTGAAATATCATAGAAGAATACACATTAAGCAAAACATTTTACATCGTCGGTACATCTAGGTCTTAGCAACAATATTATACCAAGTCTCGCTGGCTCGTATGGTTGAGCATTCGACGTTGAAACGAACAACACACGTTCGATTCCCCCAGAGAGGTTGATTTTTTTTTCAGATAATTCTCAGCGCTGCCGGTTGATGGCATTGGCCGCCATGTTTGTGTTATTGACGTCACACTGCCGCCATGTTGCTAGTAGTCCACCCCGTACTCTATGACGTACGTTAGCTGTCTCGCTGATATTTGAAATTCCCGACCAATAAGGCACAAGGCACGTGCCGCTGGCCAATAGCGAGCCACCAAAGGGTGTGGTCACGTGGCGGCGTACATCAAAGAGCCGTCTTATCTCGCGAACTTGCCACCGAACAATAGCTGCCTACAAAAAGATGTGGTCACCTGGTGGCATTTTCTCGCGACCTTGAACACACAGATCAAACACAAGATAGGTGGGAAACTCAATGTTATTAAATGTGTTCAAAAATTACGACTAACGCCCTCTACGGCAACTCTAGTAGTTGCTTTTACATAAAGTAACCTTTACACTGCTTTGCACTCGCTAGTTTAGCAAATACTAAGGTTAGGTTAGAAACCTGTAATTTGCAATCTATAAATAAGGAATCTACATTTATGCTTCAAAAAACACCACTAGACGTCTCTACTACCCAAATAAAAATACTAATGAAAAACACAGTTTTTGCACCCTAAACTCCAAACCTTTATTTAAAACACTTAACGCAGATTTGAAAGAGCGTTGAGTGCTGTAATTAAAAAGGTTTGGCGTTAGGGTGCAAAAACTGTGTTTTTACATTTATAAAAAACATGCACAAATATAATTCAATATGATACATTTAAATGATATTACACTAGATAAAGCTTCCAAAAATTGTTGGTAAGCAAGGAAAATAAAACATTACATGTAGGATATGAACAACTATTTAACAATTTAACATCTTAAACATAATACATATTCTAAATTTACAGAAAAAAAAATTACAGCTATATTAAAAAATAATATCATTATGTAGTCTCTCTGTAGAATTGCAGGATCAAGAGAACTGTAAGAGCGAAGTAACCAAGTAATAATGTTCTTGTTCCTCAGCTCTCCAAATTTCACTCCAATTCCTAAGTGTTTTGAGACGAATGGAAGAACTGCTGAAATGAAGATCTGCGGACTGAAGTAAGGAAGAAAAAAGATTGGAGAGTTGGTTTGCAAGAATTGAGAAGAAATTATATTTGATTTCATAACTGTTGCAAGTCAAAGTTAGAATGTAAGGAATGGTACCTTGAAGGTCTGAACTGGTGAATACATAGAAAGTGTTGATCTGAAGAAATGACTTAACTGTAGATGAAATAATAACAAATAGGCTGCTTCCATTTCATATAAACACCCTGCAACATAAAAACTATTGCATGATCAGCAAAGTGCATGCAGCGATCACCAGTGCCAAAATCTACAATTCCTTCTATATAATCTATTGAAAAATTGTAAGTAAGACCACAACTTTTCATCTTTTCATCAAACATTTAAATACAATATTTATCTGTTTCTTTTTGTTTTTTACCAATTTTTTTAAATTCTGAAAAAGATGTTCATTAATGCCACATTTAAAAGGAATAATATTTACAAGATTACTAAGACTCTTATGAGAGGGTAAGCTGAAAACTTTTGACAGGAACCTGTAACTTCAAGCACTTTGTTTATACAGTGATAATGCAAATATTTTATCATCTAATGAAAAGCGTCTTCCCTGTGGCTTCAACTTTTGATTTCTTAGTTGGCTTGACATGAAATCTATAGTTGTAATATTAACATTATTTAAAAACCTAAATTCCTTACTTATTAGCTGTAAACAGCGTTTGGTGTTCATTTCAGTAGCTCTCCTTGCTATTCTATTCCATTTCAATATTCTATCCCGGATTTTCTTCTCTTAAATGCTTCTTTCTTACCATTTGTTTTTTGGATGCTGTAAAAATTCATTAATCAAATCATGATATTATGAATTAGTCAAAAACCTGTATAAAATGCTTCATGATGGTAATGATTATCAGCAGGTTCGACCTCATCCCCAACTCCAGGCAAACAACCCTCTTCATATATACTATAAGGTATCTCACTATTATCAACTTTTTCAGTTACCTTCACTGAAATCTGGGGGTCTGGAGCTGATTGATTGGGAATATTCCTATCATTTTCCTGATTGTCAATATCTTCTATAAAAATAGAACACATAAGTAATAGAAATTTTCTATTTTCATTGTTTTACCTCTCATTGGTGGCAATAAACAATCACTAGCATGTTTCTGTAGAGAGTAGACAAAATTGTCACCTGCACTTCTTTCATAATCTGAAATATTCCAATTTATGACAAGTGGCAGTATAAAAGAAAAATACAAACATATCAGGTAAATATAATGTTGGCAAACTTCCTCTCATTAACTTGCCATTATGTCCAATGCATTCTTTTTCAAAGTGCATTTCACAAATTTTCTTACTCTTTATGTTTGCAAGAGAGAGTTCTTTATTGTTTATCCTTTGCAACCATAATTTCATGCACTCCCTATTTGTTGTAAAACAATGCCTAAAGAAAACCAATTATTATATTAAGAAAATAAATACCATAATTAATTACCTCTTAGATGTTGTATTGAAACAATATATTAAAATGCCTTAATGGTGTATTTACTGCTGGACCTAAAAAAATCTGAATGCTCCAAGATTTAGAATTGAATAATAATTACACAACTGCTATTCAGTATATGATATTACTTAATAAGTATTTTAATCACCACAAAAATTATTCAGTAAGATAAACAATTTTCTGGAACCTGCAAAAATTAGACTCAAACATACACAAGGCCTGTTCTGTTAGCACTTACCTTATATGTTATTTAAATAATCAAAATGATTATGAAGTAATATAAAAAATGTCTGAAAGCTCCAAAAATTATAGTTATACAAATTATATTCCGCATTCGCTTACCTTATATGATATTATTTCGTAATATTTAAATAATCAAATTATTAAGTACTCAATGTTTAAATACTCCAAAAATTTGAATACCGGCTATTCGCTTACCAGATATTTTATTAATATTATATTAAATACAAATATCAAAAACGTTAAGCTAACATAATAAAATCTGTTGCACTATGCTTACACCACAGCAAAATTATAAATCGTTTAATGGCGACTTTGTTTTCACACAGAAACCAATGAAATAATGGCCGACAACACGTCAAAGAAACATCGTGACAGACCACATGCAAACACGCCTGCGCAACAATGCCTTGACGATCGATAATGACGGTTGTGATGGCGCCCTCATGATGAATTTTGTTGAAACTTAAGCTTATGTACAATTCACAGAGGGCGCTCAAAAAGCGAACCGAAATCCCTATATGAGTTTCCACCCCCTGCTTGAACATTTCTAACGACCAAGTGAGGGGATCTCTGCTGCAAAACATGTCGTCTTTTACATCGTTTTCTTATCATAATAAAGTAGGTTTACTAGTCAATATAGAGACTGATCCGACACTTTTATATCATCTAAAGAAGTGGCCCAAAGTCTAAAGCCGGGTCCAGATCTATAACAATTTGCCTCGAATGCGTTCGCCGCAAATATTGGGAATTATTTTCACACAAATATTTATGTGGTGCTTCGTGTATCTGTGCTCAGCGTGTGCGCTGTAATAAATTTAGAAACAAGTTATGTCTGGCGAAGTTATATTAATAATTCAAGATATAAGTGTTTATTTATTATTACATAGACAATTTAAGTCTTATCATTTATTCAGATAACTATACAAATTGTTAGCTGTTAAATGGCTCCACTTGCAGAATAGTTAGCAGTCTTCTCTGAATTAGATATTCGTAATATACTTTGCCTGCAATGCTTGTCTACATCTACGATCAAACATCTTCAGCTGTTGTTGGCACCTGAAAAACACATTCACTTAGTTAAGTTATTATCAGCCAACACGATTTCATGAACAATTTGGCAATATAGAAAATAATACATATCTACTATACCTGGAAATATTAAAATAGGAATCTTTTGTAAAGCCCTCATCAGCTCCAAAGAAAATAAAACAGTCAAACAAGTGGAACACAGACACACCTGATTAAAAATTAAGAGTTTAATAATATTTAAATTTATCAATTAGATACTTAAATAAAAATTTACTTACCTTCATGGAAACCTTTACTTTTTCAGATATGGCTTTGTGAACTTGTTGGATCGTACGAGCATAGGTTCTTTGTTTTGATATTTTAATGAAATATGACTTCCCAGTGGCCAGAAATCGTAATGTCAGGGCCAGGTTCATACAATATTGAAAATCTTTAGAGACCCGTAAAGAGTTTTTTCTTTCTTTATTCAGTTTAAATAAGTAACACATAACAAACCATCACATTTTCTTCTTAATTAAGGGATTTAAATTCACTTGTTAACACTACTATCACAAAGTGAGGTTAGTTTTTCGAAATTTGTATATCTTGTACGGCAGAACTTGTAAATACGTTCACATCAAGAACTAAATGCGGCGCAAATCCTTTGATGTTCGACAAAAATCCGACTTGCGTTGAATCTGCAATAAATTCTTGCGTGCGTTAACACGCCCACATTGACCCAAATTCTTCGGCACCCACAACCATTTACGTTGTATTTGCCATTTGGGGCAAATTTTTAAAGATCTGGACCCGGCTTAAAGCGCACTCCAAAGTTCCCGGGTTCGAAACCGAGAACAATTATACTTTTTTTTTAAATATTATGTCATTAATTGATTTTATTTACTATTTACAACTCACACAAATTGAATAAAACTCATTTTAATATTACATAGAATACGAAAATTTTAAGTTTTTGCTACCGTTGAATATATATGTGTATAACGATACTTGTACAGATGAACAAAACTATTTACAAACACTTACTGAATATCTAAACTTATATTTCTTTGGAGATACATTTAAATTAAGAATTGCATTAGGATTAATACTAGAGTCGTAACAAATTAGTGACAATTATTTCAATTCACCACGTATTTATATCCATTACCAAGATTAACACGAAGAAAGAAAAATCGTGACAGTGAGATAACGAGAGAACAGAACAATATTTAAGGAACTTTCGCTTCCATCGTTCAGTCTCAAACGCCTGCTGCTCTTTTTTTTTACTATTTTTGCACATTTTTTAAATAGAAAACTGGGGCTAGTGTTAACATTTTTTAATTCTACAAAATAAATTTTCGAAACCCGAAATTAAAGGTCGGGGAAAATTCTGCCATTTCTATTTAAAAGAATTACAATATATTAAAAACTTACTACGTATTGGAAATTTGTTTGCAGGGTTGTTATATGTGAAATATACAACGCATAAATACCGAAAAAATATAGTTTTAAACTTTGTACATGATAGAGGTGTTCTACCTTTATATGCATAAAGAATTGGCATCTGTAATTTCAGATCTGGCAGCTCTTGTAACTTTTCTTTTTCTTAACAGACAAATTAATTACGGAGTTTCGATAAATTTGAAATAATCTTCTGCTTCTAATTGTCCCATTATTGGAGAATATCAGGGCAGATTTTGAGGATCAATACTTCAGGTCGAAACAAATCAAAAAGCTTTATAACATTTTCAGAAATAATCTCTAGTTTTGCCGAAATAAAAATAAAATAGTTAGAAGTTAGGTAGACTTTATTACAGTGAAGAATAGACCATTTCCGGCTTCAAAATGTTTGTAAAGCTAAATATGTAAATACTCAATAGCTTATACACCTTTAATAACCACCCCACTAACAAAGAAATTTAATATTTAAACTCAAAATATTGTGTTATAATTTGCTGTGCGTTTCTCCGAACAGATGTGGCATCATAACATATAAACATGCCTTACTTAGTACATGTTTACTGTAACTATAGCTGACCGCCGTCAGGATTTTTTTTGTGAGAAAATTAATACCTGAGTGAAAGTGATTTGCTTGATATTCGATGTAGACTTGGTGATTCGATATTCATGTTAAAAAATAAATTGAAAAAGCAAATAAACTCGGTTGTGAATTGTCAGTTCGAGTGGACAGTATTAATTTGTGATAAATAGATTATAGAAATAGTTCCATACCTGACATGTTATTAATTTGTGGGAAAAGCAGATGTAATACCAAGAATGTTGAAATTTGAATATTTACTATGAAGAGTCCGTTTGTCCTCCGGTGCTCTATCATGCTGACATATCCTGTAAGCACATGGGTATTTATTTGTCTAACATAAGTAATATTAATTACATATTTATAAGACATGTTTTGTTTACTATACTTTGTATGATTATTCTTATGTTTTCTTGGGAAATAACACCACAATTGAAATAAAAAGCTGTATATTGAAAGAAAAACCAAACGGTTCAAAGTCGATTCTGACTTCGTTGCCAATGGCTTTAAAATATGTATTGAAAATGTAAATTGCAAATGGAAAATTTTATTTATGACATAAGAAAAAATTGTTGTTTTAAATATATAGGTAGCGCAAAACTATTTAAACATCATGTATTATAGTTAAACAGCTTTCAAGTTGAAATAATTTGAAAGATTGTCTTTGGAATTTATAAGTGGGGTTCCTAGGTACGACTTTGTTCTAAGATAGCGCATTCGCCAAAAATGCGATCAAAGAATTCTGCTGTTTCAGTATCCCATTAACGTCATAAGAGAAAACCTAGCAAAAACCTTATGAACTATCCCAATACTGGGTTGTTCAAACGAAGAAGACCATTAATAATTTCTTCCTTAATTGTCGGGAACCATATACGATTGAATTCTACAGAAGTTGAAGTGATACAATCGTCTTCATTCAAAAAAATTAAGGCAGACTGTATTTGTTGTTTTGTGTTATGTTGTTCTTTGTGAAGTATAGTTGAATTGTCAAATTGTATTTTATGGCCTAGGTCCCATGTATGCTAACAAATTTTTCAAATTGTAGTTTCTTTATGTAATTCTTGTCTTCATTTATTCGTATGGAATTATTTCTATATCAAATGTAAACAACTTCGTATCCTCTCTTCTTTAACTTGATGCATAAAATAAATCGCCAAATATAAATATTTATTTCAATACATAGTTATTAAAAGTTTACATTTTTGAAAATAAGATTTCATAAAATCTTATTCACCTAAATAAATCTAACGGCACTCGAAACAATATAACTATTCAATACAAAGAAAATCAGGTGTTATTTTTTCTGGTGAATCATTTCTTTATTATTCGAGTTAAAAGTGAATCTGATTTTACACCGACGTTACCGCATTGGCGATAATTTACTTAATATGTATTAGTAATGTTATAAGAGTCTTTTGTTTTTTTTTATTGGTGATAGGGTACACCAGCTAAAATATATGCACTCAAACTATTTATACCCTGTATATATTACTGTTTTATTTATTTTCTGCATAAATCGCGGTGCATGAATTAATTTTGAAACACTTTAAAATTATTGTTTCATTTGTTTACGTGATATTAGGTACACTGCGCACCTCAAATGATTTGATATATTGCAAACCCCTTTGTGGATTACTGTTACATCGTGTTTGAGTTGTAAGTTGTTGCATTTGATAGCCATTCGCACAAAACAAATTTGTTGCTAAATGATGGATGTTACACTCGTTCAAAAACTGATTAATTTGACATGACAAAGCTTGGTATTATAATTGTACTAACTATGTAATTAATGCTTAAACATATTTGCGTTGGCAGCGAATCTGCTTTGAACATAAATAACATTTCTAGTAACGATTATAATTAAAAGAACAGATGCGTCGGAACTTTTACTGACGATAGTTAGTAATTTTTACTTGCAGTTTAATATACAACGTTGCATGCACGCTTATATAGTACAGGGTGGTTCATTTTAATCTATAACTGAGTCTATTTCAAAAAGAGTCCATCGAAGGAGTTACTTGATGGTATTGCAATATACTTCGTGGGTTCAATTTACAAATTATAAAACTAATATTTACTTTCACTTTTCTAGAACTTTATTTACATTTAAAACAGCTGATTCACAATACATTTTCATATAAGCTAGTCGTCGCGGTATATCTGCCTGGCGATCGTGGCGTTCTTCTTTTATATCACCAGCGTAGAATTCTCCAGTAGAAATCAACATCGTTCCTTCCGCTGCCGAGCCTTTTCGAGAATCGTATTTTTTTATCTTGAAGCGTTTGTTGTCGTGCTGAAATGACACAGGGTCGGCTTTGGGTAAATTTCGTAACACTGCCCCCCCTTTAATTCTGATCGTCCCGATCAGAAACATCCCCTCCACGGTAGGGAGCGAGTCGATCTAAGTGAACCACCTTCAATTTAGCCTTGGGGTTTTGACGGATCCGGTAGACGACATCATTCAGCCTCTTGACCACTTCGTATGGACCATCCCAGGCGGGTGTAAGCTTTGGGGATTTACCCTTGCTCCGTTGGGGGTTGTACAGCCAGACTTTGTCCCTCTCCTGGAACTCGGCTGAATTGGCCTTGAGGTCGTATCGCGTCTTCATCCGGTCACTGGTGGCCAACATCTGCGTTCGGGCTAAGTCGTGTATTGCCAGCATGTTATGTCGGAGCTGGTCGGCATAATCGTCGATGTCTTGGGGAGGTTCTTCGGGGGAACCAAATGCCAAGTCGCATGGTAATCGCAGCTCCTTTCCGAATAAGAACCTGGCTGGGGTCAGGCCTGTACTATTATGTACAGCAGAGCGATATGACAACAGGAATAGGGGAATATGCTCATCCCAATCACGCTGGTTATTGCTGACGACCTTGGATAGGTGTTCTTCGAAGGTCCGGTTGAATCTTTCCACCATTCCGTCTGACTGTGGGTGTAATGGTGTTGTTCTCGTTTTCCTGATCCCCAACATCGTGCAGACCTTCTGGAATACATTCGATTCGAAGTTACGCCCCTGGTCTGAATGTAATTCCATCGGGACGCCAAACCGGCTGAATAGTTGTTCTACTAGCACCGTCGCTACCGTGGTTGCCTCTTGGTTGGGTATCGCATATGCCTTAGGCCATTTGCTGAAGTAATCCATTGCGACCCGAATGTATTTGTTCCCCCTCTCAGACTCGGGAAACGGACCGGCGACATCGATGGCGATTCTCTCAAATGGGACGCCCACATTGTACTGCTGCATTCTGCCCTTGGTCCGGGTCTTCGGGCCCTTACTGGCGGCACATGTGGCACATTTGCGGCTCTGACGTCTTCGAAGTAATTCACCCAGTAGTACCGCTGGCGAACTTTGTCTAGGGTTTTATTCATGCCCAGGTGGCCTCCGGTAATTCCATCATGTACTTCGGTCAGGATGGCTGGTACCTTTTTCTTCGGAACTACCAGTTGGGACTTGGTTTCTCGTCCATCAGCGCTTTCCCAAACTCGCTTGAGCATTCCATTGTCTACTCGTAGAGAGTCCCACTAAGCTCATAACGATTTCAGCACGCCGGAGTATCTAGCTACCTCGTCCCATCGTGGCCTGGGTGCCCCTCTCATTTTGAGTGACAAGATTGGTTCGATGTCTGGATCAGCCATTTGGTCCTGAATGCACTGTTCCGTTGTCCAGTCTTCATTGGCCTGCACTCGAATCTGCCTGATGGAGATACCCTCTCGCTGTTCCGTCTTCAGACAATACTTGCATTCCGCTCTACAGGGTCTTCTGGATAGGGCATCGGCATTATTGTGCAACCGGCCGGCACGGTGTTCCACCTTGAAGTCGTATTGCTGTAATTTCTCCATCCATCTGGCCAGTTGTCCTTCCGGTGTCTTCATGTCCAGCAGCCATTTGAGTGCGGCATGATCTGTTCGGATTAAGAAATGGCGACCATACAGGTATTTATGGAAATGGTCCACAGCCCTTATTATTGCAAGAAGTTCTTTTCTGGTGACGCAATAATTTCTTTCTGGCTTCGAGAATCCATCTTGCACCTGGGATAGGACGGCCCTGAAACCTGTGTTGCTGGCGTCGGTGTCTAAGATGAACTTGCTGGACTGTGTAGGAAAGGCTAGGATTGGGCTGGAACATAGTGCTGCCTTCAGTCGCCTGAATGATGTTTCTCAATCCTGATTTCAATGGAAGGTCTCTTTATCAGTGGTCTGCCGATGTGGAGGGGCGGCGATGGTGGCAAATCCCTCAACAAAACGCCGGTAGTGTGAACATAGGCCCAAGAAGCTTCGGAGTTCATGTTTGTCTCTTGGAACTGGCCAATCGCGGATGGCTTCTATCTTGTCTTCGTTGGTGCGGATTCCTGACTCGGACACTACGTGGCCCAAAAACTCTACTTCTTTTTGAAACAAGGAACACTTCTTCGGATTGAGTCTCAGGTTGGCGTTATTAATTCTGGAGAATACTTCGCCCAGGTTCTTCAGATGGTCGTCGAATGTCTGGCCCATGACTAGAATGTCGTCGAGGTATACTAAGCACGTCCTCCATGTTAACCCGCTCAGTACATACTCCATTAGCCTCTCAAATGTAGTGGGTGCATTACATAACCCAAAGGGCATGACCGTGAACTGAAACAGCCCTTTACTGGTGGAGAACGCTGTCTTCTCTCTGTCGTTTGCGTGCAGACCAACCTGCCAATATCCACTTTTTAGGTATAGTGTGGAGAACCAACGGTAGCCTGCTAGTGTGGTCAAAGTGTCATCGATTCGGGGTAGTGGATAGCTGTCTTTCTTCGTGACGTCATTGAGCTTTCTGTAATCCACGCAAAATCGGGTGGTTCCATCCTTCTTTTTAACTAGCACGACGGGAGCAGACCATGGACTGATGGATGGCTCAATAACTCCATTTTGTAACATGGACTCGATGTTTTCCTCGACTGCCTGTTGTTGCCCCAATGGTAGTCGTCTAGGTGGTATTCTGATGGGCTGAGCCTTTCCGGTATCTATTCGATGCTGGATGATGTTGGTGCGACCGGTGGTTCCATTTTTACTGTTAAAAATTTGCCAGTGTTTTGTGATAAATTGTTTGGCTTTTTTCTGGTTCTCTGGTGTCAAGTGTGTTAAGTGGTCAGCAAACTGTTGTAGGAACTCTTTATCGGGCCCTGTCTCCTTCACCGACGTCTGGTACTCTTCTTCGCAATTGATGATGGTCTCTACTGGCTCGAAACAAGCTATCTCTTGACCATTGGTAATTCTGATGTCGTTGTTGGACAAATTCAGGACTCTGATTGGTATATCTCGTCCGGTTTTAACTATAGCTCGTCCAACTAAGTAGTCATGAGCTGAATGTACGGGCTCCACCATTCCAACGCAGCTCCCAGGATTGCTGTCTAGCTGCCCATGAATAATCTGTTCCGTTCGACCGGGTATTCTAGCTGAAGACTTTGCCACAATTTTTATGGGCGTGACTGATGTGTTGACGGGCCGTGTCAATACAAATTCCTCATTCAGGAACCGAAGAACATCATATCTCGGGTCGAACATAAATCCATGCTGGCTAATTAGGTCCATTCCCAGTATAAAATCGTCCTCAATATTCGCTACCAGGACCCTATGCCGGATCATGTTGTCCCCTATCTGTAGCACGACATCTGCCTCATCCTGTATTGACATGGACTCGCCGGTGACTGTTCTGAGCTGGATGTTATTGGTAACTGGCCGAATTTCTGATGCTCTCAAAACCCTGGACTTGGCAATGGACACAGCGGCGCCGGTATCGATGGTGATGGTAACTGCTCGCCCGTTGATGGTGCCTCTGATGACTAGGCTGCCGCTATCTCGGCAAAATCCCCGGATGGATAACGTTTTGGGGGCTGGTGGAGGGACAGTCAGCATTCGCCCCCCTATGCTGACTGACTGACGGTCCCTGGACATGTGGCTGTTCTGTTGGTTACCCCTGGTCGGTAATCGTTCAGGTGGCCTCACTTGACAATTACGTTGGAAGTGCCCTGTCCGTCCGCAGCCGTAACATGCCCCTCTGGTGCCAGTTCTTTGTGACCGGTCTAATAATTTGTTCAGACCAGCCAGCAGCGCTTGAAATTGTGACTCTGACTCTTCCTGGTTGAAGGAAACTGCTCGGACCCTCGGCTTGGACATGTTCATGACGGCCTCTACTTCCAAAGCCCGAAGTAGAGCTTCACTACTTTTCTTGACGCCACTCAGTCTTAAATTTCTTTGTACTTCCACATCTCTGATGCCGTTTATGAAACTCTGTGTGGCCAACTGGTCTTTCGTTTCCTCTGGCATGTCTGGGTAGGACAAGTGAACTAACCGTCTAATTTCTGCTTCGAATTCTTGGAGGCTTTCACCGGATTTTTGGGTTTTTCCACTCAGTTGGACTTGGTATACCTGGCTCAAGGATTGATTGTCGTAACGTTTGTCTAGGATAGCGATGATCTTGTCGAAATTGCCTTCATCGACTGGAATGCTCTGGAGGAGTTCTAGGGCCGGACCTCTTAAGGAAACTACCAGAGATGTGGATTTTTCATGATTATCCCATCCATTAGCTGTAGCCACGGCCTCAAATTGCCGTTTATACATGGGCCAAGATGAACTGCCGTCGAATGTGGGTGGTTTACTAAAGGAACCTTTGGTACTCACGGTGTTCTGGTATTTTCCTCGCTGTAAGTCCTGTTGCATTTTTTTGATTTCTGTTTCTACCTTGTTTTGAATAGCACTGATTTCAAATTTCACCTGGCTCTGTATGGAATCGATGTCATCTACTTTGGTTTCAAGGGCCTCCACATTATTTTTTAGGATCTTTATGTCGTCGTTTATCTCTTTTATATCTGATTCTACTATTTGCATTCTTTCATTAACTGTTTCGTTAACTTGCGATACTATTTGCATTAGTTGTTCAAATTGCATTTGTCTTATTTCTTCAGTTTGATCTTGTTTTTGTTCAAATTTCGAGAATAATCCTTCAATTAAATTTTGTTGTTCGCTTTTCATTGTAGAAACTAGATTTTGTTGTTTTTCTTCCATCGTGGAAACAAGATTTTCTAATTCTACTTTACGTTTTTCATCGATATTAGTGACAAGATTTACTAACTCAACTTTAAGTTTATCATCAAAAGATTTCACTAACCTTTGTTGAATTTCTTCTTGATGTTGTTTCTCCTTCTTGTCACGTTTTTCTAGAATCTGTGCTATTTTTTCGTCTAGTCCCTCCGTAACCTGTTTGATCATTTTTCTGGTAGTTTCGTCGGTTTTTTCCATACTTCGAGTTTCCATGAATCAAATTACGATTTTAACTGACTTAATCCTTCACTTCTAACACCAAATTGCAATATACTTCGTGGGTTCAATTTACAAATTATAAAACTAATATTTACTTTCACTTTTCTAGAACTTTATTTACATTTAAAACAGCTGATTCACAATACATTTTCATATAAGCTAGTCGTCGCGGTATATCTGCCTGGCGATCGTGGCGTTCTTCTTTTATATCACCAGCGTAGAATTCTCCAGTAGAAATCAACATCGTTCCTTCCGCTGCCGAGCCTTTTCGAGAATCGTATTTTTTTATCTTGAAGCGTTTGTTGTCGTGCTGAAATGACACAGGGTCGGCTTTGGGTAAATTTCGTAACAGTATGGATTACCATGCCCTTGAGTGTTATCTGAAGGTAAAGTTAATTTTTACAGCGAAAGCTTCTTATAATAGAAGATTATGGGAATGAAATGAAAAACTTGAAATTGCATTTGCTTCGACATGTTCCGACCGGCACCATATTACTTTGAGTTTGACAATACTTATACAACTCAATTCCCTGTGTAAGAAACAGGGATCCAGTAATATATTTAGAGTCTCTTCTTTTATATAAAAGCAATAAATTATGGGAAATAAACAAATTAGTATACAATACCTGTACAAAATTTGCTTTTTGTTCTAATAAATATTTCAATTCATTTTGTTATATTGATTCATGTTTGAATCTTGTAGACGTTTCCCCAAGTTCACACTTGGCATTCTCAATGCGTTGTTACGGTGAACTGAAAGGTAATCTACCTTAGCTTTTTATTTTATATGCCACTCGCCTGATTGGTCAGTGTTGACTCCGCCCCCTTCGCTGCCGTGTCGAGTGTGTCACTTGTTGACAGGTTTGTATTTTGCTAATTTTAGCTATTTCTGTTTTAATTTGATGTTGAGTAATTGTCTTCCATGAGTGAAAGAGGTGCATGGTGTTATTTCTTTTGTTTAGTTGCCGACTTTTCTTGATTTCAACAGCTTCTCGTATTAGTCTGGTTGTGTATTGTGTTATTTTTGGGATCTGTTTGCAACTATCGAATATCATTTTATGGCCCGATTATTGTTAGTGTTGAAACAGAGTCGATTTTGTCTGTTTGTATTTGACAGCTAATTTGGGTTCATCTAAACGGGCTGAAATTCTCCTGTTCGTTTGTCCGACGTATACCTAGTTGCACTTTCCGCAAGTTATACTATATACCCCTTGGTTTTCAAGTTTAACTTTTGGTTTGGGATTTCCTAAACTTGTGCCTATAGTCTTGTGCGGTTTGTATGCTGTCTCTATGTCATGCCTTCGAAGAATTCGGCTAATTCTGTCCGTTGTCCCTTTGATGTATGGTAAGACTACTTTTGGTTTTTTGGTGAGGTCATCGTTTGGTTTTGGCTCATGGTGTTCTTGTGCTATTGCCTTTTTGATTGTGTGGTTTGTGTATCCGTTTTGTTGTAGACCGGTAGTTATCTGTTTTAATTCGTGTGTTTTGTTATTGTCGTCTGTCAGTCTTATGGATATGGAAACAAGCGTGTTGGTTGTTTTCTTAAATTTCTAATGTACATTGAATCCTGGGGTGTATGGAGTTTAGGTGCTCCAGGAACTTAAGGAGTTTTTGTTTGCCGAAAGACTATATGACAAATACATCATCGACCTATGTTAGCCATAACCTTGGTTTCAGGGTTCCTGTCTGTAATGGCTTTTTCTGGAAATATGTCATAAAGAGATTTGCCACAGCTGGTGATATTAGGGACCCCATTGGTGCTCCGTCGGTTTGTTTATATAAGCGGTTGTCATACATAAAATATGCCCTTTTGAGGCACTTTCATGACAAATTTATTATGAATTGTGGGAGGTCTTCATTCTCAGATATTTGTTGAAGTGCTTCTTCTACTGGTATGCTCTTAACATCGAAACTAGCTATGATATCTTCTGGTTTTATATTTAAACTATATCAGTCTGTAGTTTAGTATTCTTAGCAATTGTAAAAAATTCAGGAATATTAAAGTAATTGTTATTATTTTGATACAATTCAAGTATTAACCCTAATATGTAATTTACTGCTTAATTTAAATAAAATTGTAAAGGAACTTACTTGTAACTTAACTTTAATAAGAATTTTAAACTTGTTGAATTATAATAACTAGTGATCACCCAATGGTTGAAATTCGACCCCATTTCATCAAATTGTGAACATTATTGAAGTTCGATTGTCAGAAGCATATGTTATCAAAAATATAGTGCAGGAGAAAACGGAGAAGAAGGCGTCATGAAACCCCTCCCCCCAAATCATCCATGTCATATTGACAAATGTATTGAAATAAAAAAATAATATCGATATTTAAAACTCGCGTCTTCAAATTTAACGAGATGTATCAAATACATAAAGAAGTGTTCGAGAGGACATTCAATTGTGGGAAGCGCAATATATATATATATATATATATATATATATATATATTGTCTTGCGTACAAAAGAATGACACCTCGAAGACAGTATAATGTTAATAATGCTTGTTCGAAATTTGATATTGAGGTAGTTGACACGAATCGACAGTAAAAACACAATCGTGTAACAAAGAAGAAATATATTACTTAAATAATCGACTTTCACTTACTAAGATATATGCTTTAAAACCTTCTTATCTATTCATCTGTGACGGTACTTTTTCACAAACACGATGAGAACAGCTAATATTAAAGTGACCAAATTTTTCGCATTTACAGAAGAGCCATGAAAATTTTACATTTGGAGATTCTATGCTTAATTGATACCTTTCATTTCAGATCCACTCGAATTGAGTATGTAATCCCTTCAGTCATGACTTTATAACAACTCTGATAACCATTTAATAATATGTTGGAAAACCATGTGCATCTATTATTGCTTCAAAAATAAAAGTAATACTCTCGAGATGTAATATGCAAGTATATTATTAATTTTATTTATATTTGACATGTGCAAATGGAATTTGAATAAGTTATAATAATAACTAAAACGAATTATTTTGCAGTTTTATCTCATGTAAATTATTCTTTTAAAATAATTTTAACATGTCGTCTCAAATTTTAGCTGTTAATCAAAAACTGTTTTTGTTGGTCTTTTAACGAATGCTGCAAATATTTTTATCTAATAATATATTTCATATAATTTTGTTTATTTGTATACATCTTAATTATATGTAATTAAGTTCTCCAAAACGGCAGTAACGACTAGAAAGCGATTGTTCGGGAAAAATCGTATTACCGAGAATGAACGATTGTGACAATTACGACAGCTGAGTTTTGAAATTACAAGAGTTTCAATAAATGGTGATTTGGTAACATACTTTTTTGGAACTGCTCTTGAAAAATACAAATTGATGTGTAGGATCTTATAAAAATTTTATCACTATTTGTTATTTTTCTAGCATTACATTTTCACAACTGAACCCTTCAAGAAATTAATTTCTCTACTACTACTTGACGTAAAAAGTTTTAAGTATGAAACGGAAACTACAAGTGCAACTATTTTGTAACTTGTAACTTGTATTTTTTTAATAATAATATTAGTGTGATGATTATGAAACAGGTCCCAGAAGTATATGCTCTAAAACCCGATAATAATGTATTTACTCTAAACTCCAATATTAGTCAGAAGTGTTAATGAAAAATGTTTACACTATACTCGTTTGCACACAAGTAGAATCCGAACTTTATTACTGGTAACCACAGCTCGTAACATTGTCCTTTTTCGAAGTGTATAATTTAAAATATCGCTAACATAGGATTTAAATCTTTATTAAATAGAAAAGCAAATTTTGTGCTATTACTGTTTATTAAATGGAAAATTTTATCTGTTTATTTTCTAAAATTTATGGATTTTCTATTAATGAATAGACTCTTAGTATATAACCTAGCATCTAACCTAACCTAACCTAGCACCTATTTCTTGTCTGGCTATTTCTAGATCAAATAAGTATCGCACCGAAGTCTCCGAATAAAAAAAATACATTTCAGTACCAACAGATCTATTTTCATATGTGTACGTGTGGGCCTCCGTTAAGAAGCTATCGCTTCAAAAATATGGATACTTCCGTACATCCATAATATTTCTACAACAGTAAATGAAAGTTTAATTATTCACCAAAACTCCCTAAATCATATTGTATTTTTGTAGTTTTTAATCATTTAATTGCTACAAACTAAATAAAGTACAAAAGCGAGTTACCGCAATGCTCATAAATCTCCCTTTCACAAATGACATATTACATTTTTTTAAGAATCCGTAAAAGTTCTTTTTTGCACACAAAACAAGTCTAGACGACGACATAAATAACTCACTGTACATCATAAGTTTAACTTGTTTTTCTCCTAAAGTGAACAATAAATGTACGCCCTCGAAATTCGACAGCCTCGATGGTTCGATCAGTAAATCCTGTAGCCCGCAAGCAACAATCCTTCAATTGCTGAGCTGAAAAATAAAGAAAAGTAAAAAGCGTTAAAGGATGCTTACTCATTCACCGTAACTGGAAATATTCCCTAGAGACTCCCAAATTATCCAGAATGTACTCACGGCAGTTGCGAGCGGCAAACTTTCGAGAAATTATATATAATTGGATTGGTTCGGGATAAGTTAACCCTTATTTTATGGCATTAGTTTAAAATATGAAATCTACTCACTTGAGAAATAAATAATAATTTAATATTCAAGAACGTGTTCGATATGTCTCTCATGAAGCTGAGGAGAAATTGCGAAGTTTGCATTTAGGTTAATGGAAATTTGATGCGCCTAATGAGGAATTATTGAGAAGTTATAACTTCTTAGTGGGAAATGAACGAGCACACTTTATTAAACAAGTTAGATAGCAAATATGCAATTAACTACTTATTTTGTAATAATTTTCGATTTAATATATATTACTGTTCCCTAATTCTATTTTTGGCAAGACTATACGATAAACTTATAATCTCATTAAACTCCTTGCTCTGAGAATATGTGGCTTTAACGAATATTTTTAGTTTATTTATTATTTTTTATTTGTTTATCTTGTGTATGTATGTGACCAGGAGTTGCTGTAGTTCAGTATTCTTAAATTAATAAAGAAATAACAATAACTTTCTTAATATGCTTTTTGGTGAATTTTTATTTTTCATACTTCCAAAATTATCTTGATTTTCTGAAATTTCACATTTTTTTTCTGAAAATACCCCTAGTTCTTCCTTCTTCGGTTGAAGATTCATTTAACGAAAATAATGAATTAATAATTTCAAGTATCTGGGTGGCAGAACTTCACTCGTAAATATTCAGGTTTCATAAAAATAGTGGATACATATAAACACACGATCAGATATTTGCTACGTAAACTAATTTTTCCCCAAGGCCAAATGGATTAGTTTAATTTCAATATTCTAGCATATATTGAACAACTCTTTATAATAATTCCACTTCATAATGTATTTCAACTACTTTGAATATGTATCTGCTTATATACCACCAATTAATAAAAATTCAGTGTAATATAAAAATACCAATATTGATATGCAATAGAAAATTTGTTATGGTGGTTCTAAAATGTAAAAAGCATAATGAAAACAGCAAATGGATTTAAGGTTCAATAATCATGTAGAAATATGTATTTAAATAATAAAGCCAAACCATGAAATGGTAATTTATAATGCAAAATGCAAGAAACATAACAAGTTAAATATATATTTTGGAATCTAGCGGATTTGAGAGTTCTAGCAAAATTTATTAAAAAGTGAGTAAGAATTCTAATAAGCATATAGCAATATTCTATTGATTCTATATATCAAAATGAAAGCATATAACAAATAGAAACATTAAAATTTTACCATGATTTCAATACACAAACATGGGAAGTGACAGTTCATAATTTCAATGACCCAGAATTTCAACAACTTAATATTTTCGGCACAATAGGGGTAAGAAATCACATATTTAGGTTTTCATTAAAACATTTTGGGGTAAATAACTTTTGAAAACGTAGTATTTCAACATAACATAATACAATTTATATTTGATTTGTCAAACAAATTTTTCAGCGAAATTTTGACATAACCTGCGAACGAACCTAAGTGATATTCATACAGTAAGACAAAGACAGAAAGTGCAATCGCATAATCGTATTGTTGGTTGTCAACAAAGAAAAAATTATAAAATTTGCATTATTGTTTGAATTGCTGGTGACCAGATGATTAGGAAACAGTTAATAAGAAAATTGAAGATTTTACGAAAAGAGGAAGATATTTTACAAAATTGAGCATAAATAAACTAGTTATTACTGGTGTTCAGATTACCACGCCTCTGAAGGTATTCCAAACCAGTTGGATCTGAATCTTAAGCAAAACTAAAACCGGAGCAAGACCCTAATTTTTCTAGAATATGTTCCAGAAATATGTAAGACGCCATTATTAATAATTCTACAATTTTTCATTTGGTGGTACGGTCCAAGAGGCAACATGCACTTTCAAAATTTCTAAACTTTCATCCCTAAAAGATGCTATTGAATCGCACACTAGCATGGAGTGGGACTGTAACGACGGTCTGACGTGTAATCCCTAGAAGAACTAGATGATCTTCTTCTTTTGCAGCGTATTCTGGCCGTAGTTTAAATACAGAGGTTTATATTGTTTTGACCTTCTACCCCTCAATAAATATTTTCTACCTTCTTCTTCTTTTTCCTATGATGAAATTTGGAGCGTTTCTTAGTTCAAAATGTGTTTGGCGATCAGACGACCTCAACGGATAGGACCTCGTACTTTCCTTTGGATAAATCGATGTTGAATTGGTGGACCTAAGTGGATTCACACACTTCTCGATTACGATTCGACCTTAATTTAGTCAATGATACTACCTCGACTTCATCGTTACTATCGAATGAATCAGGATCATGTTTTAAATCGATCTTCTTCCACTTTCTTCACTGTGTTTGCCATTAACTTTCGCTTCTTCCTACACAACTATTTTGTTATCTTGTTGAACGGTTTTAGTCGTTGAGTTAAAATACAAAGTGGTGTTGGAATTGGAGTGGAGATAGTGTCAAGTGACAGTATTGGGTGCTTAGTGATTGGGAATTCTCAATGTTTTGTAATTAGTGAATAAATAAATTATTTTGTAGTTAAATAATATTCAAAAACCCAAAAAATACATAACAATATTTTATGAGTTGACCTACTGACTTTGTAATAGCTAATAATGCAAGCATAGTTTTTTAGCTTATTGCTTACAAGTCTCATACTTTTTTAAACCTCAACTTGCATCAAACGAGCAGTCCACCTGTATCTGTGAATAAAACTAATTGTTCCAGATTTGTCAATCCATCAATTCTGTTTTTGTCGGATTAAAAAGCGTTAAGTTAAAATATAGTCTATATGTTGCTCTAAATTGCCCTTAGTGATAGTGCAATCAGGTAGTTTAGATGAAATACCGTCAAAGACACTTAGTTCAGGGAACCAATGTTAAAACAGTTTCACTATTAAACAATAATTTCTAATATGTTTTGAAACGTATTATCAGATCGTTAGTATACGAGTACAGCATTACATGCCATTTTCATTATTCTCATTAAACACTTTCGGCTGAAATGTAATGAATTAACAGTATATCGCTAATGGAGCAATAAATTTTAACAAATTGTATCATTTGCTGTTTTCACGAGCAAACATCTTTTAACAAGCAATATGAGTCGGCTGATCATTTCCCATGAAATATTTCCAAGCACGAACGAAATGCTGTTTAAAAAGCTCTGCGTTTGATTGCTACTGGATGTTTGGTGCTTAATAAAGATAATTTATTCTGATAGATGGTATAAATCAAGCCATTCAGTACGTTAGAGAACTGAGTTATGTTGAGAATTCGACAGATGAAAAAAATTAGGGTTACGGTATTTTAATTAGGTCATTGTTTACATCAATTTGATGGCAGCCCTGTACAATCAGTAATTTAAGATAAATAATAAGGGTGTATCTGACGTTGAAAATTCGACAAATGAGAAAATTCAAGTTACGGTATTTTAATTATATCAGTTTGATGGTAGCGCTATCCAATCTTAAGCACTGACTACAAATGTTGAGGTTGAATCTACTCGAAACCCAAAACCACTTTCAACAAGATATCTTTAAGTATTTTGTATAGAATCCAATTAGTAAGAGTTAAGACAGAAGATCTCGGTTTCTCATATATTCATCACTTTTAATAACTAAACAATAGGAGTCACTACATACATCTGGCCCCCCGTTCTTGAAAGCATTCGACGGCTATAGTACTCGACGAAGGACGTATGTCGTATGAAAACTGATATAAATGAATTTTAATGAATGGCTTAAACTTCATTAATGTCAAATTTCATGCGACTTACGTCGAAAGTCGACTGGTTAAGCAGTCGAATGGTTTCGAGAATCGGCCCCCTGATACATCGTGGTATTTCATAGATCAGGGTCCCGATTCTCGAAGCCATTCCACTGCTCTGCCACCCGACTTTTGACGTAAGTCGCATGGAAATCGGCATAAACGAAGTTCATTGTATTCTTTTACGAGTGACAATTGCTTTAGTTTTTGCTGGGCTATTTTGTAGTCTTGTGTAGAGTGGCCTTCACAAGTTGCCCTCACTTTTCCTCTATAGTAACTGCGACATGTGTACATACTTAATATTACGTCCGTTCTTAATTAATTTGTATCAAGTGCGTGCTGCTTCCAGTCGTCAATGAAAGGACAAAGATTATTCAACTAATCTTGAATGTTTATTCTCCAATCAACTGAAAAAACGGACCTTGCAATTTGTAAGGGGATATCAACCCTTTGATTTTATACCAATTTATTAAAAACTGTTGCAAAAATCAGCTTGTTGCTGATATAGCTTGTGAACCTTTTGGCATGACAGGGATAGAGGACTTTCCGAGTAAATTATTTCGGAAGATAACTGAAATGCAACTTGTTGCTATTAAAATTTGAGAACTTATCAATTGGACATATGTCACTACAATGCAGTAGTTTTGAAATTTTTTTAAAGACTTCTTTTATTATGTCAAAAAGCAGATCACACATCAAACGGAATAAAATGCTATGAAAATTTTGAATCAGAAATTTCTGTATTGAATTATATCCAAACTGGTTCCTTAAAAGAATTATTCTAAAAACGTCAAAATTATTGTTAACCTATCATTTTTTGTTATTTCTGAAACTTACTTATTTATTTGGGTGTAATGTTACAAGAAATTTTTATTGTATCTGATTATGTAATTATTAATTCCTCATCGCCGTTTAGTTAATAATGGTTTGTTTCCAATCAGAATAAAAACAATTATATAACAATACCTCCTGTTGGCAGTTTAGACATTCCATTAAGAAAGACATATGATAAGTGGATATACACGATGATTAGTATACGACAAAGAGAATCATGCTTTTGTCATACAAGCAAAAAGTCAGCAGTATATAATTATAAAGGTCAAATTCTTCCTCAGAAGTGCATGTAGATGTTTGACTTTTCCGTCAACATTCAAGTACATGTGCACCAAAATAGATTTACAACAAGTACTTAGTTTAAATAGGTATATGTAAATGATAAGTAATAATTCCGTTATTCTAATGGTTAGGAATATTTATATGCTATTAAATTACTTGTCAATGAATAATAAATTATATGTAATCGTTAACAAATCCTGCCCTAGTATTTATAAATAAAATTAGGCATTTTTTTATCAATCAAAAATTATTATGTTTAAGAGCTAAATTATCATGTTGAAGCAGTGTGCACGTTAATGTTGAAAATAATAACAAAATACAGAAAAGGTAGTTTGTTTGGCAAACAAATGAATTACAACAATGAAATAATTGATGGGCCAAGTTACGTACCTTGTAAATTATACGAGAAAGTACTTCAATGAAACCAGATATAAATCTTTTTATTTTTATAATTTATTAGGAATTTAATTTACGAACAAGTAAATAAATATTGCCTTGGTCAAAATCTAGTTGAATAAGCATTTATGAATCAACAACTAGATCTTTGAAATTCTGGTGTAAATAAGGGATAATAACTTTTATGTTTTTTTGGGCAATAACACCACAATAGAAATAAAACGACGTATATTGCAGGAATACCAAACTTTTCAAAGTCTATTCTGACTTCGTTGTCAATGGCTTTATATTTATTGATGTAGATTGCAAAATGAAAATTTGATTTATGACATTTAAAATTGACATTAGAAAATTTGTTGTTTTTAGATATACAGGTACCACAAAAAATTCTAAAGATCATTAATTATAGTTAAGCAGCTTTCAAATTAGAAGAATTTGAAAGAGTTTCTTTAGAATTTATAAGTGACGTTCCTAGGTACGACTTTGTTATAAGATAGCGCATTCGCCAAAAATGCGATCAAAGAATTCTATTGTTTCAGTGATCCCATTAACGTCATAAGGGAAAACCTAGGAAAAACCTATGAACTATCCCGATATTGGATTGTTCAAAAGTAGGTTACCATTAATAATTTCTTCCTTAATTGTCGGTAACCAGATACGATTAAATTCTACAGAAGTAGAAGCGATACAATCGTCTTCATTCAAAAGAATTAAGGCAGACTCTTTTATTTTTCGTTTTGTGTTATGTTGTTATTGCCCAAAAAAACATAAAAGTAATCAAGAATATGCCACAAACAACGTTTAGAAGACAAGGGATAATAAATTACCAAACCTTCCACAGATCAAGATAAATAATTTAACTCATAGAAGAATTATAAAAATCAGTTAACCAAATTTTAATACCATAGGATTTGTTACTCAATAAGTATGACTATTGCCTGGAATAAGGCTTAAAAATTCTTTCGATATTTAATGTCTTGTAATAATAACTCATTGGAAGAAATACTACCTGGGAGGACTTCAGTCATTTCCCATTCAGCTGACTTACCTTATATGATGAAGGCAGAAAGGCTTACTTACTTACTGTCCACGTAGCGTCGCTTCATAAGTACGCTTTCGTCTTTTTCCTCTTGCTGTACGCTTGCTTGCATCTTCCATATGAAGTAAACGGAACTCTGTCCAGGGGGCGGCAAAGTAGCATTAGTGGTGTGTAATCATCAGCTTGAGCGGCAACATGTCATTACTTCTAACGTATTCCAAGACGCAAACATGTGTCTATTTATAATGGCTCTTTCAACAGCGAATTTTGTCCAAATAAAGCCGTAATACAAATTTTTCTACAGATTTAGCGGAACTGCCGGATTTCGAAAACTTTTAATTTGTATTTTATAATACTTATGACTATTAAAGGTAATAAATAAAATGCAATTTAATACATTTCACTTTGATATAACTGTGATATATTTTTTATATTTCTATATCACCATCAATAGGATATCTTTTATAACACCATTTACAAATGTGATTGGTTATTTTTTACTCAATCACGTAAAAAGGGCTGAACAGTAAGTACCGAACCCTTTTTCTGGGATAAGATATTCTCGCGAAACAGTATGGTGATTTTATATTAATAACAATAGGGATTAAATTCGTGTCTTGTATTTATTATGTAAATAATAAAACCATTCTCATAAACTCACTTGCAGCAGCAAACTACAATAAATGTTATTTCGCTATATGGGTGAAGCCAATATGTGCATTTCGTGGTGTTCTAAGAAAATTGTATGCTAGAATCATCATTTGCTTTTTCTGTAAAATGACATTTGTTCGCGTTATAGAATTTGACAGAAATGAAACATATTTGCAGCTTGCATGCATCTTGTATGACGCTACGTGGACAGAACTTGAGACGCAAAATACGACATCGTCACATGCAGCCTTAGATCATTTACCATCTAGATATAGCCTGTCAAGCATAAAATCGTGGGATAGAAAGAGAGGGCAATAGAGACAGTAAGAGGCTATTTCACTTAGTGGGTGGATAGTCGGTGGACGCAGCCAATGAACAACATGCTTTATTGGAAGCAGCTCCCAACCGAGTGAAATAGCCTCTTGCCCTCTCTACTGCCCTCTCTCTCCTTAGTCTTACCACGACATTTGTGCACTGCAGGCTATCTCTAGAAAGTAAATGCTCTAAGCATGCAGAATGCATGTCACCTACAAATGATGCTACGTGGACAGTAAGCCTTACTACATTTCAGGAAAAACATTTGTTCCACGATTCGGGACGCGCTTTTTATTATATCATATTGCATACAGTGGGCGGACAATTTGTGGAATGAAAACAATAAAACTGTAATAATTTATTTTTTGTATAAACCCTGCCACAGGTCGTGTAGTGTTACTCTAAGAACTTGCTTAAAAAATATTACAATATTTTCTAAAAGGATCACCAAGTGTTTTTCCAAAAAATTGGAATGACTAATAATATAAATGGACCTGTCTGTTTACATTAAAAATTAGTTGAAATATATTTGCCGAAAAATAGTTAACAATTCCTAACCGATGCCAAACAGCTTTCCATTGTAACCAATAAGACATATATCTAGGCATTGCAAGCATTGGCTGAACGGCGATACTTTACGCCGTTTATGTACAGCAGGCAACAGCACAAGTCTGTTTATTTATATTTTGAATTGAGGTTAACTTTGTAATTCATATCGTGTAATGTGTTTTGGGTGTTGAAATCTGTTTGAAATCAGCGATTATTTTGTATAAGTGTAAAAAACAATAATACAATGTTATTTCAGTGTTTTTCAAGCAGGAAATCAGCATATTCGTTTGCCGAATTAACTTTCACCGGTAAGTGTCAGATCATACATGTGTTAACTGTGTTTTACAAAAGGTCATTTAAACAGTAAATAAAACTACATTTTACGTGAATTAATAAATGTTTTCAATGTTTAAGTACTTTTTGAGAAACAACACCACAAGTCATGAAATTTGCTGTATATTCCAAACGGTTCGGGGTCTTGGTCAGACCCCCGTTGTCAATGGTTAATAAGCTATGAATAAAAAAGGCACAATTCTAAAATGTAAAATTATAATGTTTGTTAATATTGTTGGAGCCGGGATACTTGTAAACAAATATATCTGTCTCTTTCTATTTTTGGCTCATCTTTCAATCCATTTTTTCATTGGGTCGTATATGAAAGTCCGGGATCCATTTATATTAGTAGTCTTTGGATAGAACCTTGTTTCAGAAATACAGTAACAATTTATTGATGATTGACCCGTGGACTGAAATTCTACCCTTTTATTGCCTTTAAATTTTGCACTCTGGTTCTACAAGCTCCACAAAAAATCAAAGACTGTAAGATGACGTGAGGTGATTATTCCATTTGTACTTTTTTACCCATCCACCTACTAATTTAATTCAATATTAAAGCCATTGTTTTAGGATAAGTATCTTACGCTTAGCGTACAAGGACATTATTAAGGAAAATTAAAATTCAAAATATGTATCTGAATCACCCTGCAGAAAAACTGATGAGAGCCGAAAACGGCAAAAACGCCTTTCCAGAATTTTTATGTAAAATCAATTATCTCAATTTTAGTAAATTTATTCCATAAATTATCTGTTCACTGCATATTGTTATAAAGTTAAAATTGATAAACTCGTTCTTATGAACAAGCATTTAGAAATTCCATTTTAGCATTTTCAGATTGGCAACATATTAATATTGAGAGTAAAAATGTATAAATAAGTAAACACTCTAATTCACGAAAACTGCTATGCTTGTCGATGTTTACTCCCTCCAATACCAGTCAAGACAAGTTTCCTATGAAAATCAATAGTCGAATTTTACATCCTGAAAATTGTATAAACTGTTTCCGTTCAATTGCCTACCATCAGCTGTATTGTTACGGTGCTGTCAAGGATTTAAATTACGCTAGATGGGAGCACACGAATGCCTGGATCGGAACAGAAAGATATTGGAGAATTGTAATATATCGGAAACATATATATGAATACTTCGTCTGGATAACAGCCAAGGTAAATTGTTATGGTGAATTTCTGATAATTTATCACGTAACTGTGTCTAATATATTGAGAATTCATTTAAAATAAAATACCGCATATTTATATGAACATATTAAAATAAATACATTTATAATAAAACAAAAACCGACTTCAAAGAAAAGTTAAGTAAAAAGCATGAAATAATGTTTTGCTACAACAAATAAATACTGTTCCAAGCTAAACTGAAAATATTTTGGGAAGCACATTTATAAGTGTAATTTGCAACTTAGCTGTTCAAAATTTTTTAGTTAATTGGATGCAGTTTTCAAATATAATTAACTTTGTCGATATTGCCTAAAATAAGGTATTTTACTTTTAAGGATTATTTGCTAGCTTGTCCAACCTCGTTAATTGTTGAATAGAATAGCGTGTTTTCTAGATATGTATATGTATTAAGAAAATTTTGTATTTAATTGTAACTTAGGTGGATCCACCATAATGTAGACGATCATTCTTTAGGTCTGTTAATTATACTGACATTCATTTAATAGTCTCCTGTTCGCGGAATTTTATAATAAATCGTTATAATTGAATTAATACAGTATAATATATATACACTGGATACAGGAGAATCACTCTCAGTATCCTCAAGAAATGAATGTATGGGTGGGCACGTAATTAGCCAATTCTTTCTTAGAGAAAACTTCAACCATTTTGGTTATTTACACCCTCTATGGAATGACATTATTCCTGCAGTAAGTCCTTTATTTTTGATGTCACCAAGATGGAGCACCACAACATTATGGATTTAACGTGCGCTAATACTTAAAAGAAGTGCAAATTGAATGGCTTTGAAGATATTGATAATCTATATTAGGATTTCTATGCAAGAAAGTTTACAGTGTAATATTTAAAACTAATTACATTCCCTCATTTATCCATTCGAATATTGCGGGGCTGCCAATGGTCACCAATTTGAACAGTGACTATGAACAATTTTCTGTTTCTGTATTACATATTTGAATAATCTTTTTCAATATATTTTTTCCAATACCGAAACAATCTGGAGTTGTACCTATATCTTAATTGTGAATAGTCCTGACATTCTGCAAAAACACTAACCGAACTAACTATAACAACTAAGGTGTTGGCAATAAACTGACAAATACTAAATTAGCACAATGAATGGAGGAATCTTGTACGTAGTGGAAGATCAATATCCTTAAGTTAGATTATTTAGGTATATAGGACTTGCTACTGCTAGAGTTTTAGAAGAATGAAACTAGCTAGAATGAAATTGGAAAAATCTTCAAAATAGAATTGCCATTCTAAGAAAGTGTTTCATTAATATCATCAACAACACTAAAATAAGGGAATGCTTGGCACCGGATCCAGAAATATCATGAAAACTGTTACGTAAAGATGTATCAAGAGTTAGGTATTAAAAGTTAAATTGGATACGGCGAAAACAAATTTAAATCAAGGTCCAAAAAATATAGTGCTATTACGTCAGGAAAAAAGCAGACATGGCCTAGTTTGGGCAAGCTAACATGAGGTTAACATGAAGCATTTGTATGTGTGTGTTTGTGTCTAACTTGCCTGTCAAATAAGATACTATATTCCTTTATTTTTTTGAAGATTTTTAGCTCAGTGATTTTAAAAATAAGTGAACTAAGCCGTTTATATACAGGGCTTTCATTTCAAAACTGGCCATATAACTATAAAATAAAAATACAAAAAAGTCGTTAATTTTTATTTACGGGTGACACATTTTACACATATCGGTCACCCTGCAATTTCAACCCCTAAGTGGGGGTGAATATCATTTTAAGTTTAAATACAAATGGGTATCATGTGATCTTTTTAAAGGTCTCTTCTTAAGACACATTTTTTTAATCAGATTATTCACATGTACATTCAGAATTCGTATATTAACACTCTGCAATTCTGATTGGGTCACCACAAGTGCCAAGTTTAAACCATTTTCACGTTGTTAGTTCGAAGAAAATAAGGTCAAACGAACAGATACAAGAGTGATCTAATTAAGGCTTCCGTTAGAATTTATGACTATTACACAGATAATAACTGACCGGTATAGGAAAATTAATGATCTTTGAATCTTAAAATTTGAGTTTACATTTATATCAAATATTTCTATTCCAATTTAACGCTTATTTGGAGATTCTGAATATTGATTTTGAAACAAACCACTTTAGTGTACTTGCGAAATAGAATAGCAATACCAACTTTTTCTAGATTATGTGTGCTTTTAAAATTTGAATGACAGAAGATATATTGTGTAGGTAATACCAAATGTCACAAATGTGCCATCCAGTTTCGTGTCTGACACAGAAAACCAATTGTCGTTTCTGGAAAATTGGTATTTTCTATTGCAAAAGAAATTCTCAGGTATTTGGTTGGCTTTTCTTAAAGAAAGTATAGAACGTTACATATAAAATATGTTAACCCATTCCTACTTCTTAATAGTCTAAATTGAGTATTTTTCCATATCTTTGTGTATGATACACGCTATTACTTCTGTTAGGTTAGGGAAGCGATGGCTCCCCTCCACAAAAATTGTTCCGATGCCAAACACCGATATCCAGACTTTCATCTTAAATTAACATATAATAGAATAAAAGTGAAAGAAGATTAATCTATGAAGAGTTGTAGTGCAAGATTTGGTAATTACTACCTTCCTTTCAGATGGTTGAAAACCTTCAAAATCATTAAGTTGTCCTTCTGATCAGTTACTTACCTCATAACTTACGAATTAATAGCCGCTCATTTAGTAGCTTTTAAAAAGACGTATGAAAACAAACTCCCTTTTTACACAAAGGTTTTATATTATGTTTGTGAAAAGTCACAAATATTGCCAACATTGCGGTTTTTGCAATATAATTAATTCAGAAATATTTATGATAAGCAATGTACATTTTTCAAGAAAAAAAAATTAAACTGTACAAAAATAATCTTAAATAATTCTTCCCTCGTATTTTTATACACTGTGATATACATGATACAGTACTAGTGTGCAATAAAAAATTAATTTTTAATAGTAACAAGATATTTATTCATTAAAATAGGAACCGCAATGACTGTTTGACGTAAAGAAACTATACGGCTAAATTCTATCTACAGAAGGATGTTTGCTTAGTTTCGTATTCAATCTCATTGAGATAATCACATCTTGGACTTCACAAAAGTCACTAAAATTCTCCTCAACAACTTTGAGAAATGCGATACAGAATATCACGCTTTTTTATTTGAGGTGAATTGATGTCTAACGGTTCTGTTTCCTTACTAATACTTTCGAATTCCAATCACATACTACTGTAGAACTTTTAATAAATTCGTTACCTTCTGAATAGAATTTAATATATAACTTTTTCTCTGTGTGTTGAAGTACTGGTATTAAATCGACAAATATATTTTGTCGGTCACAATTTATACAAGGGCATCCGAAAATGTCAGTTTTATAATAATTCCGCATGAAAAATATTTCGAAAGGACTAAGATGTAAAACAATTCAAGTTTATAAGTAAGTGTTTTTGTTGTAAATATATAGTATTTAAAAAGGTAATAACAAAATGCATGTTTTTAATATCACATAAGTAGCATATAATAAAATCGATCTTTTAAAAGACCGAAATAAAAAATATTCTTGTCCGAAATATTTGTCGGAAAATTATTCAATTATTTATTATCTAATAAGGCGGCAACGATATATAAACTAAACGTCTACCCCTTCGCCGTTAACAAACACAAGATGTCAAACCCGATTCCTTATTTTATAATGAATATTTTTAACCGACTTCAAAAAGAAGGAGGTTTTCAATTCGACTGTATCTATGTTTTTGTTTATGTTTGTTCAGCGAATACTCGCAAAGGACTCAAGAAATTGCGACCGTGTATGCGGGATCCTGTTCCGGGGGATCGCGAATTAGTCCCATATTTTTTTTCATTATCATAACTTGTAACGTTTCTTAGAAAATGGGGAAAAACTTTTTTACCGACTTTCTTATACACTATGCCTTGGTGGAGTCGTCAGTATTAAAAATCTGGATTTTTGTTTATTTGGAACATGGCACAAATTGAAAAAAAAAGTTTTAGTTCCGGGATATCCCGAAGTGGTCTCATATATTTTTCAATAACATAGCTTGTACCGTTTCTTAGAAAATTGGGAAAAACTTTTTTAACGAGATTCTTATACACTATGCCTTGGTGGAGTCGCCGGAATTTAAAAAAGTTTTTTTTTATTTGAGTCATGGGACAAATTGAAAAAAAAATGGATTAGTTCCGGAATATTCCGAAGTGGTTCCATATTTTTTTCAGGAATATAGCTTGTATCGTTTCTTTTAAAATTGTGAATAATTTATATTACCGACTTTCTTAAACAGTAAACTGGTGGAGTCGCTGCTACTAAAAATATGAGAAAATTTTCTGTTCTTAACGTGGGGTATAATGAACTAAAAAGGAATTGGATTAGTTCCGGGAGATTTCGGAGTGGTCCCATATTGTTTTTCAATAACATAGATTGTACCTTTTTTTATAAAATCGGGAAAAACTTTTTCAACGGCATTCTTATACAGTAAACTTGGATGGAGTCCCTGATATTAACTGTTCGGAACGGGGTAAAATATTAATTGAATTACTCAAAGTAAATGCTAGTTAATATGTATACGCAGTGTGTATTCATAAATCAAACGATTACTTTTTATTAATAATTTTAAGTGAAAAAGTTATTCTTCATAACAGATCTGCATGGTTTAAAACGTTAACAGTATGATTCCAAGTCACTTTTTTAACTGCAGACAAGATTTTTTATCAAAGAGGAATTTTGATTACACAATTAAAATATCTTTATTTTTGTTAAGATACAAAATTGCCATCATATAGAAGTAATTAAAATTAAAAACTTCATATACTTATGCCATTGCACTAAAAATTATATAATATATATTTCTGTATCTTTTCCAATTATATACAATGTTTCTCAATAAATATATCAATTTTGTTTAAAAGTGAGGTACCTTACTTTATTTTTTATAATATCTCAAATTGTAATCATGCAGAGTTCATTAGAATTGAAAACCGCATCCAGTTGTGTTGTATTATTAAAAATTGTAATACATTGAAAGTTGATTGTCAATAAATTGTAATAAATGTCATTTAATCAACTTCAAGTTGGAGGTTCTCAGGTGATTTCTATATACATGTGTCTTCATAAGTGGAATTCAAACGGAAAATTTTCGTATGAATATTACTTAGAGAAAAAGTTATTCTTCATAAAAATTGCAATGGTCGGAAATGTATACTGTAATCATTACATATCAGTTTTTCAACTGTATACTAAGTTCGTCAGCAAATACGAATTTTGCTTAAAAATAAAATATTTTTATTTTTCATAATGTACAACATTCTTATCAAACAGGGGTAGTAAGAATTATAAAATGCGTCTAATTAGGCGACATCACTAAAAATTGTACAATGAATCTTCATGTCACTTTTCCAAATTGTGTACTACGTTTGAAAAAGAATATAAATTTTGTTTATGTTAAGTTTACCTTTATTTTTAATAATAACTCAAATTGTTATTAGACAAAGTTAATTAGAATTAAAAACTAGTTATGCTCTATCAATTAAAACTGTATAAAAATTTAATATAAGTTTCCCCGGAGGGGAGATTATTAAATGAATGTCAGCATACCTAAAAGACCTAAAGAATGATGATACTCAGATCGCCTACAGTATAGTGGATCCACCTAAGTTAGAATCATATACCAAATTTTCTTAATACATATACATATGTAGAAAACAAGTGATCCTATTCAACAGTAAACGAAGTTGGTCAAGCTAATAAATGACATTAAAATACTGTATGTTACGCAATATCGAAATAATTAATTAGTTTCGAAAACTGCATTCAATTACGCCATTGCATCACTAAAAATTGTAAAATAAATACATTTAAAAAAACAAAACCAAGTTAAAAAAAATTAACTAACCGGCATGAAATATTTTTTTGCTTCAACAATTAAATATTTTTTCTGAAGTCAGTGCCAATTTGTACAGCGAAGTTGCGAAGTACAACTTTTAAATGTACTTCCCAAAATATTTTCCCTTTAGCTTGGCACCGACTTCATAAAAAGTATTTAATTGTTGTAGCAAAAAATATTTCATGCTTTTTAGTTAATTTTTTTTGAAGTCGGTTTATAACATTTAAAACTGTTTTTGTTACAAAGAATGGCAGTCTTAGCATATTCAGTTAAAAGACCAGTGTAGTCTTTTTTATTTTTGTGCAATATCGTGGAATCTCTGCATTTAGTCTAACAAGAATTACTGCTTTTCACGGTGCTGGATATTCCAAAGTCTGATTTCAGAAGTCTTGGGCATTCTTAGATCTGTTGCTGTGCGAATAGTACACAGATATTAACAATTTGATCAGTGGAAAACAGACCATGTAGTAAGGTCCCTTGGGTGTCCAGTGAATGCGAGAATCGTTAGTACAATATGCCCGCAGACATCGGAGTACTCCATCTTGAGCTCTAAAGCCCCACTTTCAGGGTACGTTACAATTCGAAGACGTTTGCATAATTCAAATTTACGACAAATAGGCGCCCCCAATCTACTACCTAGACACCGTGCTATCCATTTCCAGTGGGCGTGAGAACATAGGAGTGCTATTTACCGATGAAACTAGAATTGGACTGGTTATCGATGCAATCGATATCGAGTCTTGAAAGTACCAGGTCGTTAACAGTTCCCTATGAGGGGAGTTCCATAATTTTTGGTGGCGGGGGTGAATAAAGTTTAATCGCAGTACCCCATTATTCACATACCACAAAATATGACCAGTCAAATTTACATCGAACAAGTTATTACGCCTATTATCAATCCTATATGTATCGCATTGACGAAAATTTTGGGTTTATCGACGACAACTGGGGAGTCATCGCTCAAGAAGAGTTCATATCAGACTGGAAGCAGGGCATTTCAGTAGACTGAATTAGCAAGCGAACTCGCCTAATATGAATTCATGTTGGATTATATTGCTAAAGCCATACACAATCGTATCATACCACGCCACACTGAAGATGAGTTAGTCGTTATCGCGGTAGGGGAATAGAACCCGATTGAACCGCTTGATCATTTCACTACCAGACATGTCATTAGGTTATTGGAACACGTTTTATTATTTTTTCTTAGTTCATTGAATTTTGTTGGCAAACTAACACATTCCTAATTGTGTAAGTATCCTAGTTTCTGGAAAATACTCCTTTCTCTCTATAAAGAGCGCCGTATTCAGCTAAGCATCCAATTTTTCAAACTAGAATTAAAAAGTTGAAAATAATAGAAAAAAACATAACATGTAGTAAGCAGATTGTTAATGAAAAATTACAGTTTGTGTGTTATACCTACTGAGAATTGCCGATTGTAATCATCGTTAATAAACGTTTTCAATAGTAAAAAGCCTAGTCTAGGCAGGAGAAAGGACGCGTAATATTGCCAGTTAAAATGTTCCGTTTGAGCATCAATTCCTATAAATTAAAACATTCCTTACGTAAATTTGGATGTTACTCTTACACTTCTGTGCCACACTATAAACCACCCTAACTATTGAATCCCTAATAATTCATTTATAACATAAAGAATATGAACACCGTTCTGCATAAATCTAGATAAGTTATTCTCTAAGATGTTTGTAAGTTAAAATAAGTAGATATACAAACATTTTTGAAATTTTTCAAGTTAATTAATTTTGGAAGAATATATTGATTACAATTATCCACCTCGGGTTTTCAATAGGGTGATAGAATAGGTTAATATCCGTCTTTTGATTTCACTTTCAAATTACCTTCGGATACTAAGACCCTGAGTCATCTAATCCTTGAATTGGAATAGCCAATAACTCGTATTCGTTGAATAAATCAATATCCTATTTATAATGGATTTTCAAGATTACTGCATTGTTATATTGAGGTCACGCTAAATGTAAATATTGGTGTACTGGTTTTAAATTGTTATATTGAGATCAAAGTTTACTATACTTATACTTTGGCTGCACCAAATATTTTAATATATCCAAGTATTGTCTTGCTTAAAAATTGTTTTTGTAACCTTAAGGTTGAACTCATATGTTCGAAATTGTGTACACACCCTGGTTAAATTAGTTCAGTTAGTCGACTTAATTTTAATGAATGTTGTTGAAAACATTTTCTATAGAAAGTTCTAGAAAAAGAGAAAACATCAAATTCAAAATTCGAGCGATGTCTCTTCTAGGATTTGTGAAAAGTACGGGAAATCCAGGACATTGTCACAGACTTTGTGTCGGTTTGGAAATTTGAACAAACTTTGTTCTCTCCTTTGTAGAATCACTTCTTGAACTACTAAAATATCAAATTAGATAAATTACCAGCTCTTAGGCTACTTCGCCTAACTCATGAGACCCAGAAAGGTCGAAAGCTAAAATGGGATCAATTACAACATCCAAAGCGATGTTTCGCCGGATAGTAGACCCGATAGTAACTGGGTTACTATCGTTACTCGTACGTGAAAGTATGGTACGTTGGTTGACGTACGATTCAAATTCACATCTAATGTGCGGCCGGCCTAAAGCTTCTTCGAAATATTATAGGCAACAAAATTACTGCACAGGCAATTAATAAAAATCAACAGATCCATGAGCATGAATAAAGCAGCAAATAAAAGAAGGAACCGGGAATGCCAACGGATCACATAGAAATGGACAGAGCTAACAGAACCAACTAAAAACTATACTTTCCAGCGATGCCAGAATTCTAACAGGTATCAAGTGGGACGCAAAATGTAGAAAAATATATAGTAGTACACAATAAAATAATTAGTCTGCCTAAATAACAAAATAGTGTCTACGTAAATAAATTTATGTATATATATATATATATATATATATATATGTTATATCATAATTCATACACACACGTGTTGCTTACTCAGCAAGTATCCGTGAGAAGCGTATCATTTACGATTTCGCAATATCATATTACGTTAACGATAGGACAATTCTCAGTATAATCCTGTAGACGCTAAATTGCAGATTCTATCAGGTCTTGAATTGTATAAATACGAAATAATTAATGGTCTCGTTGGAGATCATTATAGTAACTAGTGTAGTAATACGAAATAATTAACGGTCTCGTTGGAGATCATTATAGTAACTAGTGTAAGGCGTAACTCTGTCCGTTTAAAATTTGAAATTTGTATTTAAGTGAAAATAATTTTTTTTAAAAAGTTAAATTTAAAATAGTTAATCTACAAATTGGCGCAGTCAGTAGGATTGTTTAAACACAGTGTAGGCAATTCCTAAAAATTGTTGTGAATTTTAATTCTTCGTTAAACAAACGAACCCACGGTAAGCGACACCAGCTGAAGGCCAAGGACACTAGGAACACGTACACACCGCTCACCAGTGTACCAGCCAACAGACGTCGACTGCCAGACGTAGCATTAATGACCCTAGATTTTAAGGACAAAAGCAGGCGACACCAACTGAGGCCAAAGGCATCAAGGAACAACACGCACCCTAGAGGACGCTCACCGGTGCACTAGCCGCAGAACAAGTCAAATGCTTCGAAGGTACATGTAAGTACTGAAACGAATCATCACGAAATATTATTTTGATCATTTTAATAAATATTGATTTTTATTATTTTAATACATTGATTTTTATTATTTTATTACATTGATTAATATTGAACTACATACATTTTTATATCATTGATGTTCTATCGTTATATTTTTTAACATTTGAAACTTTCTCATACTAAATATCAACAAATATTCACAGACTGCTTTACACGTTACTGATCTCCCACAACCCATACTAACACCATCAACAACATCTGAACGAATTATAATTCCATCTATAATTCGGTATTTTGCAACATCTCAAAACATATTTTAATACATTATGCCGGAAACAAGAGCGCAAGGTTCCGTTGAGCCCTACAAATTATCCGAAATCAAATTTTCTTGAACACTTTTATAACAAGCTGCAATACTGCTTGCAGCATGGCTGTAGACAATCAACTTACCTTAGTAGTGCTACACATTAAAAACAAACTTCGCGGTAGAGCCGCAGAATTAGTAAACTCGCGTAACGCGGATAATTGGCTAGACATCCGTACATTATTAGAAAACCACTTTCGCGACTCAAGAGATTTATCGGCATTAATACAAGACCTCCAGAGGATGAGACAAACAAATGAGTCATCTCTGACTTTCGCAGCTAGATTACAAACGCATTTAGCTAAAATGTTAGCCTCCGTTAACAAACAAGTGCTAACGACAAAAGAGAAACAAGCCCATAGCGACCTTAGAAAATATGGCCCTTAATAGCTTATTGTCGGGTTTAGAACCCAAGATAGGTCAAATCGTACGAGCTAGTGACCCTCGCGATATATTAACCGCTGTATCGAGAATTAAGCGCGTATTACAATTACACCATTTGGAAAACCAAAAGTTTCAAGGCGTCAGACAACCACCAACTCCAAACCGTAAACCCATGATTCCTCCAACAATAAAACAATGCTCATTTTGCAAACGCTCAGGGCATACGTACATCGAATGCCAGGCAAGAATGAGACAGCAACACCCTCCTGGACAGAATTTTCGTCCACAATTTCCAAATTTTAGAAACACTCAACAATCTATGCCTTCAACTAGTACACAACCGCGACCGATAAACCAACTTCCCCCAAATTCAAATCAAACCCCACAAGCTTCAGGTCAATATCGACCAAACCCTAATTATTTCAGACAGCAAAGAACTCATCATGTAAACAATCTCGAATACTATGCAACATACGACCATTACGATACCGCATATGAACAACAATATGACCGGTATGATTATCAATTGACTGACGACCCTCATCAATACAACTTTTCAGAAAACTACTTATCCGTACCCGATGAACAATACGAAACAGTGACTGACGAATATGCAAACTATCCCTCCTATGAACCAACATTAGATGAACCAGGACACCGAAATTTTCGCGAACCCCTCCAGAATTCGAAACCACCCGAATTCGAAGTACCAATACTTCCAATGAAATCCCTGGACTTACAAGAAGTTCAACCCAACTCTTTCAAGATAGAACAGCAGTTCCTGTAAGACCCCTCCTATCCGTTAATTCGAAAAACTTGTTTTATATTACTGATGCTTCCAATTCTTATAAACTTTTAATCGACACAGGTGCAGGACTTTCTATTTTCAAACCCGAAACCTGCCAACGATTCTCTAACAGATTCCCAGAAAATGTCGTAATTCAAGGAATTACAAACGAAAAAATTTTAATTAATGAATCAACTCTCGTACCCTTCAATATCAACGATCCCCACAAAGTCTATATTTGTGATTTAGATATAGAATTTGATGGACTCTTAGGACCAGACTTTCTAGAGCATTACGATTGCGTAATCGATTTTAAAAATAAACATCTTATAACCAACTTCAAGTCACTACCTCTATACAAAGTAACTAACGAAACTATCAACCCTAACTCGACACTCTACTCCACCAAACCAAAATTTAACGAACTCTTCAATAACTCAAATTAATATGGTAACTATTGAACCACGAACCGAAAAAATCTGTAAATTCAAAAGCAACCTGAAAAACACTGATCCTGTACTTATAGGAACCGAACAAGACAAAGTTCACATCCCAAACGCCATAGTAAAAATTGACAGCAACGGCGAATTTTTAACATCCGTTCTAAACGCGAACGCCATTCTAAAAACCTTCGTTTTCGAAAAAATAATATTAGAACCTTTACAAACGGATAACGTTTACAGTTTTAACAAATACCAAAATACAAATATACAAATTGACAGACGAAACGAAATAATCAACCAACTTCGCCTCGAACATTTAAACGACGAGGAATGCGAACTTATTACTCAACTTTGTCTCGAATTCTCAGACATCTTTTACTTAGAAGGTGACCAGTTGACATTTACTAACGAAGTGAAACACTCCATCGATACCAACAATTGCAAACCAATCTTTACTAAGTCCTATCGTTATCCCCATATCCATAAAGAAGAAGTTAAGTCACAAATTTCTAAAATGCTTCACTAAGGCCTAATCCGCCCTTCTAACTTCCCCTGGTCTTCCCTAGTTTGGGTCGTACCCAAAAAATTAGATGCTTCAGGTAAGCAAAAATGGCGTGTAGTCGTAGATTACCGCATACTGAATGACCAGACCATAGGCGACAAATACCCCCCTCCAAACATTTCCGATCTACTGATCAACTTGGACGATGCCAATACTTCACAACTCTCGATCTTGCATCGGGATTCCACCAAATCGAAATCGAACCCAAAGATATACAGAAAACTGCATTTACCGTAGAAAACGGACATTTCGAATTCGTCCGAATGCCTTTTGGATTAAAAAAATGCCCCGTCCACTTTCCAACGCGTCATGGACAATATACTTCTAGGTATACAAAACGAAAGATGTCTTGTCTATATGGACGACATCATTGTCTTCTCGCCCACAATTCATGAGCACACCCTTCGACTCACAGAAGTTTTCAAACGCCTTAGAAAATCTAACTTAAAAATCCAGCCCGATAAATGCGAGTTCCTTCGCAAAGAAGTGGTATATTTAGGACACCTCATCACTCCCGATGGCGTAAAGCCAAATCCTAATAAAGTCGAATGTATAATAAAGTTCCCAATCTCAAAATCAAAAAGAAATTAAGTCATTTTTGGGATTAGCCGGTTATTACAGGCGCTTTATCCCAAACTTCGCAAAAATCTCTAAACCCCTCACGAGACTACTTCAAAAAGATCCACCATTCCTATTTGATTCAGAGTGTACCAAATCCTTTAACGAATTAAAACAGGCATTGACTTCAACACCAATATTAATATATCCAAACTTCAATGAACCATTCGTCTTAACTACAGACGCAAGCGCTTTTGCAATCGGTGCTGTATTGTCACAGGGACCGATAGGTAAAGACCTACCTATTGCATACGCCTCCAGAACTTTATGTCAAGCCGAGACTAGATACTCAACGATTGAACGAGAACTCTTAGCTATTGTATGGGCTGTCAAAACATACAGGCCGCTATTTTTTGGCCGGAAGTTTCAACTTATCACCGATCACCGCCCGTTAATCTGGCTTTTCTCCATCAAAGACCCAGGCAAGATGGCGACTAAAGCTTGAAGAGTATGACTGTGAGATAATATACAAACCCGGTAAAATCAACAAAAATACAGACGCCTTATCCCGTATAAAAATCAATAACCTTAACAAATGTACTAAATTTCAATCAAAACATGAACTAGTAACATTCCCAATACTACCACTTAACGAAGACTCAGATAGTGACGTTCCCGAAGACGAGAACAACGAAATCAATCCGGAACACTTATCTCGCGAATTCAAAAGCTTCCTTGAAAGATACCAAACTATTTCCCTGATCGACTACAGTAAAACCCAATTTTCTAACGGTCAACTCCTCGACAAAGAAAATAAAAACATAATCGTATTTCCACAACAATCGAACCTCCAAGATTTTCACAATAAACTATTTGACGATATTTTTGAAGAAAATGCAGACTTTCAAACTTTTAGCATCAACGTTTATTCAAGTAAAACTGTACAAAAAAGAAAATACTTTATCATACCGATCCCATCCGACCCGGAAATTATTAACGAAGTATTATTTGCCTCTCTCTACAAAAACAAAAACCTCTTAACACCTCAAGTAACCTATTGCGTAGAGAACAACATTGACCTGCCCATATTAGAGATGCTCTCTTTTATTTTCGCAGACACTGATATAAAATGGAAAATTTGTCAAAATGTTACACAAACTATCGAAAAAGACCAAGTTCCCGTGATACTAGACCGATTTCACAACGGTAAAAGTAATATTCACCGCGGAATAAACGAAACAATTCGTAGAATCAAAAAAAATTTAATTGGCCCGGTTTAATTAAAGATGTAGAAAACTTTATCAGAAATTGCGATATTTGTCAAAAGACAAAGGCGTATCGTAAAAACTTAGATAATCCACTTGTAATTACTGAGACTCCTAGGACACCTTTCGAAAGAATCAACATCGATATCCTCGAAGTACCAACTAAAAACTATGCACTTACCCATCCGTGACGAACTTACCACATTTTCACAAGCTTACCCCATCAGCGATAAATCAGCCAAAACAGTTGTCAACACTTTATTACTTTACTTCCAGCATTACGGAACACCCCTTCGCATACACTGCGACTACGGCAGAGAATTCGATAATACCCTACTCAAAGACCTCTGCAAACTTTTTGACTTTTTAACTAAAAAATAAAATTCAAAAAATATTAAAAAACAGTTAATTTTTCATCCAACCCTTCATACAAGCTTCTAATTAAGAAACTAATGAATTAGGGGGTTATGGAATAATTCGTTAATTATTTTTAACTTTAAATTTGAACCTAAATATGATGATTATGGTTTTTAGAATTATAGGGGGTTTTATTATTTCAATTCTTTGTTTATTTCAAACTGCCAAAATAACACTAAAATCCAAATAAAAAATTTTTAATCATTTATTAAATCCTTTCGTACTATAATAAATAAACTAACTATAGATAGAAACCAACCTGGCTTACACCGGTTTAAACTATTATAGTACGAAACAAACCGACGGAGCCGCAATGGGGTCCCCACTATCACCAGCGGTGGCAAATCTTTTTATGACCTATTTCGAGAAAAAGGCACTACAAACAGCAAACCTGAAACCAAAGTTATGGCTAGGATACGTCGATGATGTATTTGTCATATGGCCTTTTGGTAAACAAGAAATCCTCAAGTTCCTGGAGCACCTAAACTCTATACACCCCAGGATTCAATTTGCACTAGAACTTGAAGAAAACAACCTGCCTTTTCTCGACGTTCTCGTAAGAAAAAACCCCCAAAATGGACATTTCGACCACACCGTATATAGAAAGCCGACACACACGAACAGATATTTAAACTACAAATCTCATCACCACCCATCTCAAATACAGGGAGTTACCAACACGCTAATTTCCAGATCCATACGACTGACAGACGACAATAACAAAACGCACGAATTAAAACAGATAACTACAGCTCTACGACAAAACGGATACACAAACCATACTATCAAAAAAGCAATAGCACAACAAGACCATGATCCAAAACCAAAAGATGACCTCACCGAAAAACCAAAAGTAGTCTTACCATACATCAAAGGGACAACGGACAGAATTGGCCGAATTCTTCGAAGGCATGACATAGCGACAGCATATAAACCGCACCAGACTATAGGCACCAGTTTAGGAAATCCCAAACCAAAAGTACAACTTGAAAACCAAGGGGTATATAGTATAACTTGCGGAACGTGCGATAAGGTATACGTCGGACAAACGAACAGGAGAATTTCAGCCCGTTTAGAGGAATCAAATTAGCTATCAAAAATAAACAAACGACATCGGCCCTGTTCCAACACCAGCAACAATCGGGCCATAAAATCAATTTCAATAGTTGTAAACAGATTTCACAAACTCCTCACTACAAAACCAGACTAATACGAGAAGCTATTGAAATTGAGAAAACTGAACAACTAAATAAAAGAGACGACGCCCTGCACCTCTCTAACACATGGAAGACAATTATATCAAAACATCAAAATAAAACAAAATTAGCTACGAAAAATACAAACCCGTCAGGGGGCGGAGTCAATACCGACCAATCAGACGCGATACGACCTCCGACGGAGACATATAAAATAAACATATATATATATATATATATATATATATATATATATACAGGGTGTAAATAGTTTGACTGCATATATTTTAGGTGCAGATAGTACCCACCAAACAAAACAAAAAACTCTTATAACACTATGGTCTAAAGGCCTTAATAAACAAGAAAATTTGAAATACATGTTAAGTAAATTATTGTCAATGTGGCAACGTCGCGCTAAAAATGAGATTTGCTTGTAGCGTGCATAATAAAGGAATGAGTCACCACAAAAAAATGAACACCTGTTATTTTTTTGTATTAAATAATTTCATAGTTTCGAGTGCCGGTAGATTTATTTAGGTACATAAAATTTTATGAAATATTATTTTCAAAAATGTACCCTTTTAATATCTATGTATTGAAATGAATATTTATATTTGGCGATTTATTTTATGCATCAAGCTGAAGAAGGGAGGATACAAAGTTGTTTACATTATGATCCAAAAATAATGCGATACAAACTATATTAAACAAAACATTTCTTATAAGTAGTTCTTTTATGTGTTAAATTCTTCGAGAAATAATTGTTACTAAGAAATTAATATTACTTATCTTAGACAAATAAAAACCTTTGACCTGCAGGATGTCATTATGATAGAGCTCTGGCGAGCAAACGGATTATTTATAGTGAATATTCAAAATTCAAAATTCTTGTTATTACATTTGCTTTCCCCACAAATTAATAGCATGTCAGGTCTTTACCTAATTGTATGATTGTCACTGTTTGTCACAAAATAATACACTCGAACTCACAATTCACAACAGATTTTATTTATTTTTCCAATTTATATTTTAAAATGAAAATCAAATAATTTACGCTATGTCGAATGTCACGCAAAAATCGCTTTCACTTTCTTAAAAGAACCGGGTAGCAAAAAAGCATTCATGGCAGCGGCCAGCTGAGTATATGCGGACATCTGATCGGAACGTAGGGCAAATTATAACAGAATATTTAGAGTTTAAATAATAATTTTCTTTGTTAATACAGTTTTTAAAGGTGTATACGCTATTGAGTATTTACATATTTAGCTTTACAATCATTATGAAGCCGGAAATAATCTATTATTCACTGTAATAAAGGCTACAGAACTTCTAACTTTTTCATTTTTTTTTTGGCAAAACTATAGTTTATTTCTGAAAATGTTATAAAGCTTTTTGATTTGTTTTGACCTGAAGTATTGATCCTCAAAATCTTTGCACTCAAACCGTTTACACCCTGTATATATACATACGGAAACAGTCATTGCAGTATATTTAAAAGAAATGCAATACTTCTGTACTTTTTCAACATATATTGGAGGGAAGCAGAAGTCCCTATACTTTGTTGGCGCTAAATTGATTCAAATTCATAAATCAGGAAACAAACATCGTACAAAATATATGTTAATATAGAGTGTGGTAACCACTTAAATAAAAAATTCTTTGTGGCCTTATTTTATAGAATTATCAAATTCTCTGCGGTACATTAATTTTTAGGGTTCCGTATATACAGTATACGGATACCCTCATAATATCACTCAGGATTTCTCCCTCTTTCACATCACAGCATTTTTCTCCTTAACAGCTGGACGGAAAAGCGTGAAATTAGGTATCAGTGTATATATAGTTTGGTCACCCGATCAGGAGTACATATCGTAAATGAAGAAATTTTGATTTGATGACGAAAACATATATTTTTTCATATTTTTAAAATAAATTATTTTAAAGATATTAATAAATATATTTTACCCATTCCCCAACCTTATCTCCGAAAATATAAGCCGTAAAAATAAAAAAAAATTGGAGATATAAGGCCTCACCAGAATTTTACCGGAAAAATAAGGAAAAACCCCTAATATTAATTTTAGGGGGCAAATGACAGATTTAAATGAAAAATATAAAATTAAAATTGTTTCTAACGCATCTCGTAATATATCAAATCAAAGGGCTCATTATGACAAATATTCAAGCATTCATTCATATTTTTAAAATAAATTATTTAAAAGTTATTAACAAAAATATAAAAAAATACCCATTCCCTCCCTTTATCTCCGCAACTATAAGACGAAAAAATTTGAAAAAAATTACGGATATAGAACCTAATATTAGTTTTAGGGAGCAAAGTATATCATTAAATGGAAACCATAAGATTAAAATTACTTCTAACGTATCATGTAATATATCAAATCAAAGGGCTTATTATGACAAATACAAATATATTTTTTTCATATTTTTAAAATGAATATTTTAAGATGTATTAGCAAAAATATAAAAAATACCCATTCCTCCCTTTATTCCCCAAACTAAGACGTATTTTTTTGTATACAGGAAAAATACCAAGAAATCCCTAATATTAATTTTTGTGGGACAATTTATAGAATTAAACGGAAATAAAAAATATTTTTTTAACGCACCATGCAGCACAACATATGAAAATGGTTATTATGAGGAATACAAATGTATTTTTTCATATTTTTGAAATAAATTGTTTAAAGGATATTAACCAAAATATAAGAAAATTACTCATTCCCCCGTTTTATTTCTGATCTATAAGAATAAAATTAGGCTTATATGGGCTTACTTGAACTTTACAATAAAAATAAGGATATACCCCTAATATTAATTTTGAGGAGGAAATTATCTAATTGAACGGAAAATTAAGAAAATAACTTTTTAAACGCATCATGGAATACATCAAATGAAAGGGTTCATTATGAGGAAAACAAATATATATTTTTCATATTTTTAAAATTAATTGTTTAAAAGACATTAACAAAAACATCGACTTAATTCCCACTTTACAAACTATACTATCCAAAATTTTCAAAAATATATTTTTCTTGTATTTTAAAATAATTTGTCTAAAAGATAGAATATATTTATTATTTAAAATTTGACCTATTTGCCCCTTTATCTTCCAAATCTACAGAGCCTAAAATTCAGACAGAAGAATATAAATGGCTTCCCTGAAAGTTTATTAGTAAAATAAAACTCGATTGTTAATTTTGGGGGCCAAATTAGTAAATTAAATACATATTTTTATAAAAATCAAGCGAATCATGTAGCAGATAAGTTGAAAAGTGGAAAATAAAAGTATATATTTTTTATAAATTTAAAACGCTTCCTTTAAATGGTATTAGGGTAATATAAGTCGGTAAAATTCATTTTTAGTGATACAACTCGTGTATGTTTATATTTGTGAGATGACCTTGTTAAATTGATTTCGACGAACTAAACATTTATGACCTATTAAAATCAGTGGAAATTTGAAATTATTTATTATTTCCTTTAAAAATTAAATACATATAATACTGGAATTATTTGATTGAATTTATTACATTAAAATAAATCCTTAAAATGTTCGTCATCTGTTGTTGGGAATAACTTATTCTGTTATAAAACTTCTCCCTAAGTTTATTTAAATTTTGGGGAATTATATTTCTTACTTAGTTGTTATGCGTTCTTTGATATCTGCAATGCTATTTACATGTATTGCATATACTTTGTTACTGTAATGACCCCACAGAAAAAAATTCAACAGCTAAGGTTTGGTGACTAGTTGGCCACCTAATAATATCCTGTCGGCCAATCCAATTATTGCAGAAAATCTCTTACCATACCTAATAACATAGTGGGATGTTGCTCTGTCCTAATGAAACCAAACATTTTCATTCGGTAGGCTCGGATCTGTTGCCTTGGAAGAAGTTTGCCAAGTAGGTATTTTGAGTCTGTCAAATTATTATCTATCTAAATAGGTTGTTTCCTGAATGATATTTGTGGCATATTTTTCAATGTCTAAGTACTTCTTGGGAAATAACAACACAGTTAAGAAAATTGCTGTATATTCCAAACGTTTCGGGGTCTAGGTCAGACCCTTACTTCTAAAGGTCGAGGTTGTCAATGGTTAAGAAACGCAAGGTTGGATGTATATTTCCTAAAATTTTTTCCGATACACCTGGCATAATTTGATTGTCTATTAGTGTAATGGTTATCTATTGTCAAATATTTTAATTTACTCTATCTTAGATTTTTGCTCCCTGTTTTTTTCTGACATTATCACTTATCAGGTGTATCGGAATTGTTTACAGCGTTAAACACTCACAAACACACCAAAGTTCTAAAAATTGTGTGCAACAATATTCAAGACCTTTAGAAGTGCACAATATAACATTTCCAGAAGACATGTGGACATCAAATTTGGAATCTGAATTAAGTGAACACAAATACATTATGATTCTGAAATCGGAATTTAGGACTGGAAGAATTTACTGCTAACGGAACAAAAAAACGGTAACTATCAAGTTATAGTGTCAGACAAACAACAAATTCAAAATCAAAGCGAATATGAAAACAACACTAAACGATTGACAACGACTCCAGACTCGGCAACACAGATAAATCAGGAATACTGGTTGATCATTTTATAGACATTTGAAAAACTTATTTAATAATCCGGGCATTTTTACGAAATATCAAAATTACAATTTTTTAAATATATCTGTTATTTAATGAATATAATTCAAGGAAATTACTTAGCTTTCTATTAGAAATATTTGTGGCACTAAGTTTTTAGAGTTAAGAAAATTGCTGTACCAAACGTTTCGGGGTCTAGGTCAGGCCCCGTTTATGGTGCTTCCAATTCTAAGATCTATTGTCAAATATTTTAATTTACATCTTAGATGTTACCTCCAACAAGCACACAAACAACAAAATACATTTTACTTTTGATGTTCCTAAAGATATTGTTATTGTGTTAGTAATTTTTTTATACCTCGTTGTTATATATATATATATATATATATATATATATATATATATATATATATATCGTAACTTCATATTTGTTGCTAGGTTGACTTGATATTGTAATTACATCCTATTTTAGTTGGTGTTACCTATCTTTATTGGGTGAAGGTCTGGCCGTGAATAGGACATCAAACTGAAAAAAAAATAAAATAAATATATTCACCTAGACGGCTGGCCTCATCGTCGAAGTTTTGTTTTTCAAATTACTGAACGTAATTTGTAATTCTATTCGGTATTACATTTAGGTCGTGATGCTTTTGAATATACGGATGCATATTTAATACAATGTCCCAGATCATTGGCCATAACTAATGCCTCAGGATCGAACTCAAAGCTTCATCTGCGAATGCTTTTCATACAGCTCACAACTGTCAGTTAACAAAACTGGAAACGAGGTGTGCAAAATGTTTGATGGGAATAGTATTCTGATGTAAGATAATGTATCATTGAATATTAATGTGTTAATATAATTTCCAAATGTCTTAATTTAGGAAACCATTATTCTAGACATATATAATTTGTTTTTAATTATTTGAGTGATCGCCTTTAAAAAAAGAGCGGCAGTCATTTGAGACTCAACGATGGAAGCGAAAGCTTCTTACGAATTATACTTCCCGTTTCTTGATTATCTCCTGTCTGTTGTTTCTATTTCCTTGTGTTATCATTAGTGGTGGAGAATTTAAAATAATTCACGGAGAATTAAAATAATTCACACTATTTTGTTATGACTCAAGTATTAATCCTAATGTGTAATTTAATTCTTAATTTAAATTTCGACAAGTGCCAAATAAAATTTGTTGAATTATTAACTTGCAAGTTGAAGCTCATATCCGATGAATTGTAAACGCGGCAAAAAAATAACAAAAGGTGTATGAAATTAATAGCGTTCTTTCTGAGTTCAGATATATGTCAAGTCCGTAATGCAATATATCGTAAAGAGAGAATTGGAGTTTTTATTAGAAAAGCAAATTTTGTGCAGGTTTTCTATATTAATTGGATGTTATAATAGTTTGTTTCCTATATATTATTGTTTCTTACACAGTGAACTGAATTGTAGGGGTATTTCAAGTGTGTGGTGTCGGTGTCGAAACAAATGAAATCTCAAGTTATCCAATTCATTCCCTTGCTCATCTATTTTCATATGTGTAAATGAGCAACTACCAAACTTTTCCTAAACTAGGGTTGCCCTTAAGGTCAACTATGTTTTCCATTTCTCACCATGCAGCAACTAGTAAAATCATATATCATTTAACTATCTTCTCGACATGTCAAAGAATGTGTCGTAAAATATTATGTCATTCTTTAGAAAGTATATATGAAGGCTGTCTCACATATGAAGGGATAACAGTTACTATCTAAGAAACAGTAAGAGATACAAACACGATTAAATGAAGAAACAGTTACGTATTTTAGAGCCTATTCCACCACTTAAAGAAAAATTACGCTATCTCTTCCCTTTCTGAAGTTAAAAAGGAAATCCAAAAATGTAATTTTTTGTTTTTTACTTCTACTACTTTTACATTTTCAAGAATATCAAGGAAAAGGGAAAAGTTTATGAACAGATACTTTTACATTATAAATTGTCATCATCAAATCTTCACTGATACGTTTCGTTTGTTCCGGGCCATCATCAACTATTTTTTAAGAAACCAGGTACGTTTCTTAAAAAATAGTTGATACTTTTTTGTTACAATATCGATAACGCATTGAAAAACCCATATATTGGTGTATTTTTTATAAAGCTTTTTATGACATTTTGGGGAGAAACTGTTCCTGCTTATATTCTAAATAGTACAATTGACAAGAATATCTATAAATTTGGAGTTAATTTTCTTGCGTGGTAAAGCGGTGTAACTGGATAAACTGAAAATATTTTGTAAATTCAGGTTTTGTTTTTGTAATTTAAGTAGAAAATGATAAGATCTGAAAAATCAAGATTTTTCCTTGTTAACGTCTAAACTATAAGTTGTTATGGAAACAGGTGAATAAAAAAAATCTAGAAAGATTTATGGAATACATTAAAAAAAAATTCTTTTGTGCAATAATTAATTACTTCTATGGAAAGCAATAAGGGCTTAATATAATTTTAAATAAATTGCTCTTTATTTGCTAAAATAACGTAAAGAATTTCGTGATAACATATTCAGTATTTTAGCAACAAAAGCAATTTATAACAAATATAAATAGGTATAATGTTGCATTTATGATTTTAAGACTGGGAATACTGTGGTGACTGTATATTTGTAAATAGCTGACCTATGCTTTGTATATTATGGATCATTAAATTTACTATGGCACAGGTCTACAACATGGCGTCGAAAAAAGTAATTTTTATTATTAAAAAAATACTTACATAATGTCACAAGACAAGGGCGGTCAAGCGGCTTCAATGGTCAACGGTTTTTTGCAATTTGCACACCAAAAAACAGTAGTTTTCAACTTTGAAGCTATCATTCGATAGAACTTACTTTTACTTATCTAGAACCTTCATAAGCATGTTTTTACTTTAACATACATTTTCGAAGTCATTTACGAGAAACTTTGATTTTCCATAATTCACCAATTTTTACTTAATTTACAAAAAAAGCAAGCCGTAGTAAATTTTTAAAATCTGATGATTATATTTTCTCCCAAAACGGCGCATGCAACTTAAAATATGATTTACCAATGTATTGGTCTTTCAATGCTTCATCTATATTGTAATAAAAAATTATGTAGCAGTGAAGCTTTAACAATTTTTTGATATTGTTTAAACCAAAAGTAAAATAAGTAAGTAGAGGGAAAAAACAACAAAAGACATTTTCGGTTTTCCTTAGTTAACTCGTGAGCCGTAATTTTTCTTTAAGTGGTCAAGCGGACTCTAAAAGGCGTAACTTTTTCTCCATTTAATCGTGTTTGTATCTCTTACCCTTTCATAGATAGCAATGTGATCCAATCATACAGTTGATCATGACATACTTCTCATTAAAAGTCATCCAACCATTTACAGGATGTCTCATTATACAATGTAGATTAGTCAAATGGAATAAATTCGATAACGAATATAGGAGGACTTGTAGTTCAGAATATTTCATATTTGAAATAATTTGTAGTGCATCTCTAAGACATAACGTTTTTCAACGTGTTGGATGAAGAGATTCATGTTGCGAACACGATAAATCCCTATAGTGAGAATTACGTCCCTCGCCTGTCATCATGTCGACCCTTGTCAGCTTGTACACTCAGACAGATTCTAGATTCATCGCAAAAAAGTATTCTGAGGAGGTGAGAGATAAGACAACTCCAGTGAAGTTTCACAACACTCCATAATTATTTATGAGATAATGAACGCTTTAAGTTTCAATAAACTTTTCATGTTCTGCAAACCATAATACATGGACTCCATGCTGAAAGAATATACAACCTTTGATAGGTGGTCCCGGACGCTGGTTTGGACTCAAGCAAGTGATTCTAGCAAAACATATGTTTAATTCAGGGAATCAAAAAATGGAAATAAAACAAAATTTACAAATATATTTAAGAATTCGAATTCACTGTGGGCTGCCTTGTGAGATGATTTAAGCTTCAGCTACCACGTGCACTACTTGCTGTTATAGACATTTATTATTCAACAGTTGCCAATTTACACAATAATATACAATTCAAATTATACCTAGAGTTATTTAATAGTGATTTAAAAACAAGGTAATAGCAAAAAAAGAAAGTAAAGAAAGCACAGCAGACAATAAAGTAAAAATAAAAATTATAGAATAAAAACAGTAAAAATTAAAATGTGAAAGTAAGAATAAAAACTGATATACAGTTATATGAAAACTCCTACAAATTTTCCGCTGCAGCCTTCCGAAGTTGACTAAGAGTACACGCGAAAATATCACTTGTAGAACATAGTACATCAAAATAATAGCACGATTTATAGATTGGTGAATTTAACAGTATGTTTGTTCTAGCTCTGCTACATTTGAAAGTACTCACAGCTCTAGTACGGCGACTACGTATCTTAAAATTGTTTTTATGTAAGATAGCAGAACAATCGATCTGACCATGAATAATTTTATACATTAACGCCAGTGACGCGAATCTTCTCCTAGGTTCCAGCTGTGTCATACTTGCCCTTATACATAAATCATTAGTACTAATTCCCCTTATTGGATAAGAGCCATCCACTTTAGAAATAAATAATTTTTGAAATCTTCTTTGGACTGCCTCTACAGATAGTCTGTGCTTTTCGTAGATTGGACTCCAGACCACTCTCGCATACTCTAATTTAGATCGTGCGTACGCATAATACAGTACTTTTAAGGCATTGATGTTTATGAATTGTCTACAGTTACGAATTAAGAAACCGTATGACTTTGTGGCCTCCGAAACCTTGATTAATATGTGGTGTCTGAAAGACAAAGTTGTGTGCGAACACTACTCCTTGAATGTATTGCACATTTCTAAGTTAAAACTGGATATTCGATAGTTGAATTCGACAGTCGAATTTCGCCTTGTAAATCGAACAACTTTGCATTTCTGCACAAAGTTGGTTCTGCAGCTCCTCACAGTCAGCAACGCTGTTCTTTGACGAGAATATCTTCAAATCATCTGTGAAGCAAAGGCGTCTACAATCAAGCAAATCACATAGGTCGTTTATGAATAATATAAACAATAAACGTCCAAGAAGAGAGCTTGGTGGTAGCTCAGATGTTGCAGTAAATTCATCAGACTTATGACCCTTGAATGCTACGTACTAGATTCTATTAGAAAGATAAGATCTTATAAGCAGGCCCGTAGCCAGCGGGAGGTGGGGTCAAACCCCCCTCAAAATTTTTGAATTTTTGGTTTTAAGATTCAATTTTAACCAATTAATCATGTTTTTCATAAGAATAAATTATATATTTATGCAAATTTATATATCCTGGAAATACATGAACAAATATATACATTTTGCAGTCCTAATCAGCCCATCAACAATCAAAAAAATTAATTTTATAAATACAGAGGTGCCAAAAAATGTATCCACAGTCCATAACTTGCAAACTAATTGACGGAGTTGCCTCATTTTTGGTGAAAGTGTAGCTTAAAGTCCAATTATAAGATATCATTGTAGGTGTTCGAAATGGTCGCCATTAACATCCACGCACAAACGATGCCGCCGAACTGCAGCACGAACTACTGACTGCAAGGTGTTCACTTGGATATCTGCACATAAATGTACGATGGATTCTCGAAGTTCAGATGAGTTAAGTCTGGGGAATGTTGTGGATACTCTAAAGCACCTCTACTCCCTATCAATCTTCCTGGTATATTTTCGTCGAGATAAGCCTTAACAAGATTTAAGTAGTGGGCTGGGGCACTATCTTGTTGAAAGTAGAATCTCCCGTCTCCATACAAGTCTCGGATGGCATAGGTACAACTAATAACAAAATACTATCTGGAGACTGTCATCTGACAAAACAAAACAACCCAATACAACGCTTGTATGGCGATTTCCGGAACTACAAACTATTACACTAACAAAAATGAGACAACTCCATCAATTAGTTTGCAAGTTATGAACTTTTAAACAGTGGATACATTTTTTTGGACCCCTCTATATATGTTTTGCGTATATACAGTGGATTTTCCTGGAAATCAGTTGATTTATTAAGATATCTGTACATAAATAATCCAAAGGTATATCACTATTTGACCATGGTAGTCATTTTAAATTATGTTTTATTTGTGTTTACAAATCTGCCAAGTAACTAAATTGAGACTTACCGCTAAATGTATTTTATTAAATTTACATTTATTTTTAACTGAACAGTAGTACTATTATACAACGTTTATGTTTACAATTAACATATACGTGACCGTTGGAGTAGTGGTAATTCTATATATTTTGATCTAAATGTGCTGTTATGTTTTTGGTTTGGTTCTTTAGATAATAACACTTTTGAGTTTATATTATTGAATTGATCCATATTGTATACTCAGTTTGAAAAACAATATTTTCTTCCTGAATTGGTCAATGCCTGTTTATGTTTTTTTTGTTTGCGTAATAACTACTCATAAATTTGATACAACTGCACTTAAATTTTAAGAAATAGTGGTTACAAGTGATTCACGATTATGTAATCTATTTTTTTTATTACTCATAGGGGATAAGTAGTATCTTATGCCTGCAATACACGTTGGCCGAGCTTAGGCCAACGGGAGCGTAGTCAAATTAATACAAGGCAAGTGGTTGTGCCTCGACGTTTGGCAAGTTTGTCGAAAACCTATGCAAATGACCAATATAGTCGAGTTTTGAAGAGATGCCCATACGTTGGGCTTGGTCAGTTTATATTGTTAATTGAAATAATATGGACGATGCTATTTCAGCTGCTGCTATATACCTACGACGGACGCCAACAGTAACACTATTGGCCGAGTATGCGTGAGCGCCTTTGATTTGTGCCGAAAAACCGACAACGTTCCGAAGTGTGGCAAGTGGTCGCCAGTGATCGCAAGTTGTAACAAGTTACGCCAAATGAGTTCTATACACGTTGGCGGTTGACTTACCTCGGCCAACTAGGCGAGCGACCCCAAGCGACGGCAATACTATGCAAATACACTGTCTACACCTTGGTATTGGCGTTCATTCGGCGACGCTCGGCCAACGTGTATTGCAGGCTTTAGCGCTTTCTGTTGCGGTTGATAAACAACTGTTTGCCCATTGTAAAATTACGTAGTTATTTGAGTTCGACAAGTTTACTTGGCGCACGGAAATTATAATTAGCACACGCAAACTATCCTTTTCGCACCCAAAGTGACTGAACATCATGTCAATATTAAAAAAGTCAGATTAACATTACAAAGTTTATATTTTTATTACCATTTTAAATTAACAAATTTAATAAAAATAATATGTGCAAGCAGTTCGATGTTGTCGATTTGCCTACTCGAGCGAATGAATGAATACTAATATACTACTAAAAGATGTTCGCATATGTATGAACTGCTATCAAAACATTGCATGCGTTTTATTAATTTTATAGCATCACATTTTTTTGGAAAACAGGTCAGTAACTAAACTTGTGTTATTGGTGCGATCTCACCTGTTCTTTATGTTTGCAGAATTTTTCTAAAATAAAACAAATTAAATGATCAAATAGTGATTTAATATTAAATAATTATCCAAAATAAACAGAATTCACATTAATAAAAGATTTAGCGAACCATGTCATTAGAGTATATAGCACAATGTGCTTAGTAATTTATAAGTTAGTCAGTTATATGGGCCATTGTTTTTAGTTCCGCTCCATATGCTGTTGGTAAGCAGCTATCGTTTCTTGTCGTTCCGTATACCTGCTCCTTGCTAAATAAAATAATCTCACTTATTTTTTTATGTGTTAAACTCACGCCACTTCCCTTTCTAGGTTGGCTGTTCCCTTGACCATCATTTCCAATATTGCTAAATATAAAAATTGACATAATTTTATCTGAAAACTCGTGGAAGTAAATTATTTGAGCCGTAAAAACTCCAAAAAATACTTTGGTTTTTGGCCTATATTGAAAAAAGTAATGATCTCTTCATGATGCCGGCAATAGAAAAATTGTCGAGAATCAGAAAATCCTGAAAATGAATGTTTATAAATTTGGATCGCAGCATATTTCATAAAGAAAAGCTGGAAAACTGATATAAAGTGAGTGTTTTTAAAAAAATCATAACTTGGTTGTAATAACAGCTGGAACCTAAATCTGTCTCCTACTGATAAATTATAACGTTAAGATTAATAACGCTGCAATTTAAATAATTTGTAGAAATATTTTGGAGAACTTATCGTATTAACCATGACAGTTCGAGAGCGAAATGCAAGTATCTTGGATTTTATTTATAGTGCCGTAAAATGTATTAATACTGCTTGTAAATTTTGGCTTAAACAATCGACCCTTATTTGTCCTCCGATGTCTTGACAGCGGCGGATCTTGTTAGTGGAAAAAAGTAATTTAATTAATAACAGTAAAGTGTATACATGTAACCTTTAATGTAATAAACCAATGGAAAAGTATACCAATATAGGCAGATAATAGTTATGTAAAGGATAACCTAATAAACTGCTGAGAAAAAAAAACATATAACAATACAATTTATCATAATTTTGATTTTGTGCCCCCACCTTAAAAAAATTCTTGATCCTTCCATGTGCCTTGACAGCTATTGTCAGCGCACCGCTAGCTGACTGTTGCATATTCGTACACTTAATGAAATATTTATTATTATTTTAAACCCGTTTTTCGGCATTTTAGCGAAAATTCAAGATAAGTAAATTGATTTGGATTTGTCCACCTTTTAAAATATCTTTAGTGTATCCCAATCGGACTATTCTCGTTAATACGATGGGATGTGCAAAATATCACTCTGAAGCAATTAAATTCCAATTCTTCAAAAACTACTTATTCAATAGTATTCATCGTGAGCCCATATAAACTTAAACATCATAAACTATCGTTTTGACAATGATTAATATTCTAGTGTTCGTTACCAGAGAGATATAAATTTGTGAAAAAAATTATCTTTTTACCAGTTTTTATGAGATAACTTATAAACATAGAAGGATTTCTGATGCTCTACAACTTTTCTTTTCTGCATTACGATTCCTTAATTACTTTTCATTATATAAGCAAAAAACAAAATAAACTTTTATTTTGCGGGTTTTTATTATTTAAATAGTTTACTTCTACGAGTTTGCTCTTAGCAGTTATTCTGTATAAACTGTTACTGACGTGATGGTATACGCGAAAATGAGTTCAATTTTGCTCTATAAACTGGTCTATAAATAGACTATTATTGATTAAATTTGGAAGAGAAATTTTTATATTTATTACATAGAAGTCTATTACGTTAAATTGTTTCATTTTTATGTTTAACAGAACATAACAGTTTAAGACACAAAATATAATGATTTTGTTTTAGGCGGGATTACCACATTTCTTCATGTTTAACCTCACTTTACTGAAAATTCCCAATAATTTTAAATTTACCAGTTCTGTATAATGTTCTTTACACATTTTATAATGTTAACTCCTAATCTCATTAGATTGTAAGTAGCTGCCCCTTCCCTGCTTTCCCGTTTCGGTACGCCCATCCATGATACGTTGGAAGTATGCTAAAAATAAGGTAAATTAATGGAAATATGACAATGTAACCAGAAAATTACCCATTACATATTCCGTTTGATTCTGCTGCCACTTAATACTAAATATTAGTTGGTCAAATATCCGCATTAACCTGTTCCGTTAACTTAGTCTGGTAATAACTGAACCGCCTACCTAATGTGCTTTCGTAAATAAGTGCACACTATAACTTGCATGAGGAAATATTGCCGGTTTTCTACAGAGAATATCATTCACTTCCCTTTCAGCTAAAATCCCTTAAAATTGATTTCATAATGGCAGAGCATGTTTAAAGATTGAGCTCTTTTTTATAGCCCTAAAAAAGCGTAAAAGCTGTAGAAATCATATTCATTCAGAATGTGTACAAGAAAAATCCATTCTGAGTATATAAATTGAATAAAGCAGGCGGCACAAATTCAATAAGACACCATTTTTAACTTCACCATTACAAAAATTTAACGTTACAGTTTGTATGTCGTGTTTTATGAATCGGAAATCAAATAAAATTCCAGACAGATAAAAAAATGTGGTCGACTGAAAGATGCAGACGTTAATGTACATTGAATGAATTTGAAACATGACTAAAGTAATAGTCGCACTTTGCTCCCATGCTTTGCTTAACACGTAAGTTTAATCTCTCTTTAATGTCGCGCCATAAGTTCAAAAGATGAAAATTTGTGCTCGAATAAATTATTCTTTATATGTGAGTCTAAGCTCTCAAATTTGGATACTAAATAAAGAAAAGCGGTTAGTTTACAATTTTTATCTGTACCTACGAGAGTAATTTAACACATATCCAACAAATATACACCGTTATTCTATCAAGTTGCCAATTTTTGGAATCACCTACAAAGTAATACTTTTTACAATGATATTGCTACCAATAAGATAATTTTCTGTTACTTACAGTAGGTAGTGGATTCTGATGTTTCTATTTCATCTTGAATTTGAGTATACCGTCTTTAACTTTTTGAAATGAAACTTGTGTACGTACATTTTGTGGGCTGTGAACGAAACTTCCCCGTCAGCAGTGACGCTTATGCAATATATGAGGAAGATGTTATTGAAGTGAATTACGGGCATATCTCTGACTTTTGAAAGAAACTATTTTGTCAAGTTATTTATCACTTAGTACGATGTTAGTTTTCATATATAAATGTATTGTTATTTACAGAAATTTTAATTTTTGAATAATTTAAATGAATTATTTGAAGGGAGAGTACAAAGTTTTTGGTGAAAATTTATAATTTTTATAAATTTGTGCATCAAGTGAATGGCATAAGCAGGATTATTGCTGTCTTCTGAAAGACATTTGACACATTTTTTCAATGTTTAAGCACTTTCTGGAAATAACACCACACGTTACGAAATTTTTGAATATTACTAACGTTTCGGAGTCTAGGTCAGGAATAAAAAAGAATATATAAATATTCATGCTATCATACTATTATTGAATAAATTAGAAACACAAATACATGTCGAATGTTCAAAAAGTCAATAAAAATCGAGAGTTTTGTGTTGTGTTTGTTGGTATATCTATAAACGACTTCAGCGTATTTTTGAGTTTGAATGTTGTTTTAAAATGTTGCCTACTCCCTTTAATCAGTGTTTCTGACAGCCCCTGTAATATGTTATAGAAGTATAGAAAATTATCTAATTATAATTCGTTGTTATATCTCAGATTCTAAATAACACAATGTGAATATTTCATATACATTCATTTATTTTGTCATTTTTGGTTGGTAAATAAACAATTTTGTTGGTGAAAAATAAAAATATACTGATTTATTTCGTCTTGTGAAAAAATATTTAAAAAAATTAACACCAATATATAGGCATACATTATTAGTGAAAACTAGATTTCTTGAGCGAAGCTTGATCACCCAGGTGGATACTTGCTGAATTAACTGACATAAGATACATTTTGCCATGAACTGAGGACCAATGTGATAGTGTCACAAATATATTACTATTAGTCCCACTAAACTTAATAAACAGTTATGTTATTGTTCCTGAACTAATTAGCGTCGCCGAGGTATAAAAGCTGTGTACGTAATTTGTCAACTAACCATATGTTCCTCGAGTTCTATTTGCAATAATTTTAATTCGGTTATTTATGTTTGCAAAATCAACATTCAGCTTTACCGTTAGTTTCCTGCACCATTTGTTACGTCATTTAGTATTCAGCAAGGAGATTTATATTTACCTATTTTAACCGTTTATTATTAGCCTCGTATGAGAATGTCAGAATTGGAGTTTTCGTTCTGTATTTGTGTGATTTTTTTTCAATTGAAAATATATGCACTGTGTCCCCTGTGCCTAAGCGGAGACATTTTATTAATTTTGTTTTAGCGATAAATGTCATTCTTATTAAAAAACTTTACTTTATTTTATTAATTTTGCCACTAACTTCGGATCTTCAAATTTCTTTAATTTCTGTGTTTTTTTTTTGTATTTCTTGTTAACTTATTTTTCTCATAGGTTTAGTATTCTTATCTTCTTGCTGTTAATTATATGGACCTTTTTTCTTGGTTTTTTATTTCTGATTATTCTGGTATTGTACTCATCACTACAAATGTCACGCTTTCTCATCACTTTCGACTCTATTAATTTGTTCTATTAGTTTCATCTACATAGATTTCTCGTTTCAATTTCTCTTGTGAATTTATTTGTCCTATGTTCCTATTACCTTATTGTAAATGATGTCTCTTTTCCCCCCTATCCTGCTATTTATATCTTATATTTGGCTTTATTGTACTCTCATTTTGAGTGGATGAGCAATCAATCCTGCGAGTTTTTGTATGTTTACTCCTGTATGAGTATACGTCCATTATTGATGCTCATTAATCCTATTCCATTCTCTGTACATTTCGGCAAACGCCAATATCTCTAAATCTGCGTTTTCATATTATCCCTCTAGTTTCATTAATTTGCCTTGTATATTTCGAATTTTTCATATCCCAATTTTACCGGATTTCTGTTTCCATTTTCCTTGCATCTACTCTTTATATCATCTATTCTTTTTGTCTTTAATATTTTTCTTTCTCCTTGCGTGTTATTAATTTTTGTGTTTGTTTAGTGTATAGTCGCAATCTACGAATATTTTTTTAGTATCTCTTTGTTCTCATTAGGACTTTCCAGTGTAATTATATTCATCTTTTCATTTATTTCGTTTATCCTCTTTATTTATACTTCGATAGATATGTTTTCTTTTATGAATGTCTTCATATCCAGTTTGGCATAAAAGTTATTATTAAAATAAAAACCTACCTTGATTCCTTGATTAGCTCACATGTGCGAAACGACAGCTGTTCTTCGGGTTAGGTAATAAACAGAGAAAAGTAAATATATAGACAGTTTAATAACCTCTCATGGGTAACATACCTTGTAAATGACAAAACCGATATGAGGTTAAGATCTTCAACACCCACTGGCTATAATTTAGAGAAGTATGCTCCCTAACATGAATCTATCATAAATTTTATGTAACTTTTTACTGATTACAAAATCACTGTATTCAATATTTTCATTTGTGCTGTTGCTAAACAAAATATATCCACTTTTGTCAATCGACACTATCCGGTACAAAAATACACCAAACGAGTACAAAGGAGAATTTAATGAGAAACTAAACAAAAATAGATATGGTACAAAAAGATTACAATCTAAATAAAATATATCTCTATGACATTAAAATTTTTGCACACTAAATCCGCTATATATCCAACTAATGCGTAGTAAAATTTTCACCATTTTACTGACAATGGAAACAAAATTACTCCATCCATAAATAGCCATACAGTAAAATATCAAATGGTTAAACTGTTAAATCGCCAAAGTCTGCGAATAATGCCCAACTAAAATTATTCACTTGGAAGAATATAAGGCGTTGCAGAATAAACTGCCCCATAGTAAAATAATTACGACCCAGTCTAAAAATATATAGGGGGCAACCAAAAATAAAGGCCCTGTTCAAAAACTAAAGCCTACCGTTTGAATCTAAAATATTCCATTAATTCATGACAATTTTTCTTCAAAATGACGTTCACACTCACCTTTTAGCAAAGTGTTATAACTCTGATCTCAAAATTTCTCTGCCAATCAATACATATTCGAATTTCCAAAGAGTGCCAGAAAATAAACAAATATTTAACGACTGATATTTCAACCTAGACTTCTTCCGAAATTGAAAGTATTCACATGTGGACGGTGAATTTGCTACAATTGGGTCAAAAACAGAAGAACGACAATTTCTTTCGCTCAATACATCGAAATTTTGTCCCCTCTAATCATCATAATCACAATATAGACCGGGATATCTGAATTAAAAGTTCAACCACGATTTTCTGAATCCTGTCTTCTGGAGTACTGAAAGGTTCTATGAGATACTTACAATTCATTTAAAATCCTAGAATTTCCTAGGGGATTTTCCTTGCAAGAAACATTATTTATATTTGTATGATTGTATGGTACGGACGGACATTCCTGAACAAAAAGAAAAAAGATGAAAATTTTCCCTACAATTTTCAAAATGAGAATTCATTATACACCCTTGGAGGCGTCATGCCAATTTTTGTTGTTCATATTCGATATAAATATGTTTGATTAATTTAAGTTGGCAGGAATTTTCCTTACATGTTTATATATCGATTTCAACCCTTAAACCCATTACTACCCCTCTGCCAAAAAAAATTTCTTGGTAAAATCGATGGTAACCTATCGTTTTATTAACATGGCAGTACTCAGAAAATAGTCAAAGCACCTATTTTTTTTTTGTTTTGGAAAATCTAATTTTCACAGGAAAATCCCCTAGGAAATTCTAGGATTTTAAATGAATTGTAAGTATCTCATAGAACCTTTCAGTACTCCAGAAGACAGGATTCAGAAAATCGTGGTTGAACTTCTAATTAACATCTCTCCGTATATTAGGGCCATAGCAGCGAACGAAGCATATACTTTTAAATAATAAATTACAGAGGTCAGTACCAACGTTACAATTAAATACAAAGACGACATTTAGGATTTTCGGAGAAACTAGCACACACGAAGTTCCTTGTAATTGCAGTTATCCCGTAACTCCTATGTTAGAAAGAGGTGTTATTTATCAAATAATGTTTTGTTTTAGTTCTGTGGTATCCATTTAGGGCTTTTTTCATCAGAGCTTTTATAATACGTAATTGTTGTTAATACACTAGGACCTTACGTAATTTCCAAAAAAACTCCGGTATACGAAAGATGTTAGATACGGTATCTATTATCTTTCTTCAGGGTCCTAAGATTTCTAGACTTTGAAATCCCCAAATCTATAAATGGTAACAAAGTAGAGTCGTTATCAAGAATGAGATAAATATATACATTGTTCCTTTAATAGAGTAATAAGATATATTAAGCGAAGTTACCTAAATTATTTTTAGGGACTATAATAGTAACTATTTAATGGTCTTGCAACAAAAACAAAAAGTGTGAACAGTCAATATCAGCCTAATTTACTAAAACAAACTAATAGGATGACAAATACGTGCTAATTGCGTTCTGCTCATAAATAATTACAATCTTTTTAATTACATATTTATTTCACTTTATTTCCGTAAAGCATGGAAAATATTTAACATCGAAATTAGTACTTTCATGTGTGACAAAAAATGTTTTTTTTTGTCTTTATCCTTAAAAAGCAATTATAATTAGTTATATAATTTAACTAGCTGGTGTAAATCAATAGCGATTATATACTCCATCGACAAGGAGCTATTGCATTAGTAATTAGTGTTATGGATTCAACATCTCATTAGTGGCTCTGTTTGACTAATTAGTAAGGATTGAAACTCTCGAAACCAGTTTATCGTATTAAATCTAAATTGGTGCAACTAGGAAAAACTAGTACGGGATTTTTATTACAGAAGTAATGCAATTACGTTAGTGTCCGTCAGGTGCTCCTCACATGCGTTTGAAAAAGTCATCGTAAAGGGAGATCTGCTATTAATCTGAGAAACTCTTTTAATCAAAGCTTGATGTATAAAAAATCTAATTTTAATGGAAGCGATTGCTTGTTAATATTTAAAACATAATAACATACTATTATTGGTTTAGAAAATTCAATGAGGCCTCAAATTGGGAGCTCTGTGTGGTTTCCCTATGATTTCTAGGATACGAATCACGCAAAATAATTTGCGGTTTAACTGAAACCCACAGAAGCATATATGAGATTTATAAGTATAGTATTCATAAAATCATTTTTTAAATGCTGTGACTAATGCATTTTTGCCTCGTTGATTGTCTTTATTCAGGTTATGCAAGAAAAATCATAACTGCAGCATGCCACTTGTGCAAAAATCAAGCTTTTAATGTTCATTTATAAAGGTAATTAAAGGATTATTATTGACAGTTTTCTAACGATTATCAAGAGTTTCCAGATAATGATACGTAAAATAATATGCTTTCCCAACAAGCCTATGTTATTCAATGAACACTGAATTTCAGAAAAACGGTATAGTTAATCCAAATTTTAAAGCAGTAGGAATGTAAGCACACCCAAGTACCTAATATTATGTACAAAATTTGACTCATTTTTCTTGAATTTTAGTTCAGTAACGAATAACTTTAAAATTAATTAAAAGAAAATATTTTATTCAGCATTTTAAGATAAACATACTTATACAACGAAATACTGGTTTCAAAGCAAAACATAGCAAGTATACAGTTTAACTACAGACACCTAAAAATGCCAAAAAATTAATTATGGATCTTGTGGGATGTCAAATATAATAGAAGCTTCTGGTTTCTCACACATCAATTTGACTGAACAACTGTGATTTATTCTCATCAGTGGCAAGTATAGCTGTGATTAGACGAGATGCTTTTTTTAAGAAATATAATATGGAAAGCTGAAACAATTTTATGTTGAGTATTACTCAAAGCACTGTACTTGCTGTCAATTGAAGAAGATTGTGATTTAAGAATTTACTAAAAATGATAACCAGAAGGTTTCAACATTCAAATGTACGGTGAAAATGTTAATAATGTAAAATTTAATAATGTGATTAGAACTAGAATTTCTGTGCTTTAGTTTTAACCAAAAAAATAATATTATTTATTTGTTGAACATAATAAAAGTTTTATTCCACTGCTATCGAAATCGACACCGAAACCATTTACTATTTTGTGACTTGAAGGTGTATCAGGAATATAGTAAGTTGTTTTTTTGAATATTTCGAATCATAAGGAACCTCCAAAAATTATGATATGGTTGGACAAGCGTTCAAGGTAAAACGTGATGCCAATTGACATTTTTGGTACGAATTGTTAATTCAAATGAACTATCTGCGAATGAAATATGTCATAATTATTTTAAAGCTAGACAAGTACTTTCACGACTTCGCAAATCTAGTACCAAAAGCTCACCAAGGCCTACCAATAAATGGTAAAACCTTAAATCACAATCCAAACTAAATCATATTCCTACCAAATGACATCTTTCTGACACTCCGCTAGTTAAAATGACTCATGCGAAATATTTATTAGGATATAAACAATTTCAAAATTTTACATTTTCTTTCGAACTAAATAGCAAACATAACTAACTGGTGTTCTGTTAACAAATAACAACTAATATCTCGTGGTTTTACGAAAGACAAGAAATTTTGGGATATTCATTGAGGAATAATTTTTGAAAATCTAAATAGTTTTCTGGTTACATTTAATACAATGTGCTGATTAGTATATAAATTATACGATTTGTTGTGTTTTGTACTTATTTATTACCCTAGGTTTCATGATTACTGAAAGTAAATAAGTATTCAATGGTTATCATTTTTCTTTGACATCCAGGGATAAAATAAATGTGCTGAATCCGCTTAATTTACATTCGTAAACAGAACTTATTTTAAATTTTTAGATGTAAAAATTATATTCTGTAATTTTATAGTAGGTTTATCTATCATCTGTGAAAAGACAGTGTAGAATTTTCAGGTTTTATTGAAATATGTAACTTAAATTGCCTAACTACTTTTTCGGGGGTAAATCAATAAACTTTTATTCATTATTAGTTAATGTAGATACAGTACCATTCATGATATAAAAATAAGTGACATTCCAGGAAATCGATTAGATTAGTAGCTAGAACACGTTATAAGGCAAATTGGTAATTCCATATAAAATGGTGCTTTGATGTAAAAAGCACCTTTAATTTATCGATAACTAATAAAAGTGCAAATTCCCATAAACAATCTTAATCATTTAAGCTTTGCCTGAAGTTCCATCATTTGTTCTAACACGGCGGTGGTCTTAACGTCAGTATTCGAAAACTATTAAATAGAACGTTTTTTCTTGGTGTTTTTTTAGTAGTGCAAAAAGGGTAACTTAAACTGGAAGTCAGTCGTTTCCTTTTTCAAAATAAGTTATTCGCATCATTCATCTTTTTCGTAAGATATTTCGTCTTGCATATGCGAATGAATATCTTTTCACATGTCACCCTAATGTGTGCCCCGTGAAAACCATCAATCCCTTTGTCTGAATTATTCCTCATGTTGTGTCAATCCTTGAAAAAAAAAACGAACCGCGGGATATTTATTCACACATCTAAGCTCCCAACAATGAATGGTGCAACTCACTTGGAGTTTTACGGAAAAAATGTTGCTTTTCAACTGAAAGACAAATTATGACAAGGTTTTGCGAAAGAAATTCTTGCGAAGCTTTAGGAGGGTGACAAAAATAATAAATAATGATACATTAACCTGCCACAGCGCCGGATTTGTTTCATTTTTGACCTTTCACATTAATCTTTATGAGGAAGGTTTGGTTTTGTCATTTGATAAATAATGTGAATTTCCTTTGTGTTTGTTTATTGAGTATCACATTAATATTTCCAGTTACAACTGATTGAAAAATGAATGTCATCTCAAATATTCATTGTGTAGGTTCGGATCGAGCCCCAACTTTCGAACACGCACAGGGGAAATTAGGTATCAAAATATTTCATTAAAAGAGGGAGAATTTGTATAATTTGGCATGAGTTATGTTATAGTGTCTAAATTTGAATTCATAAACCGTTTCAAAAATATTAAAAAAAAAAATTCAAGATGAACTACTCATAGTTGTAATTGTTGGTAATAGAATATTGCTTCTATTCGCTATTGCAGTAGTTCTACAATTTTGCCCAAAAAAACTGAAACGTTGCAGATCTACTAGTGAGGTTGATATGGATGTTTATAACTAAAAAATTTCTAATTTAATTAATAATGAATTGAAAATAGTGTTATTTTAGTATAAATCTTAATATTGGCATCATCAACAAAACAAATAGTTTCCGACCGAACGTAAAATTTTATTAAGCTAAAATTTTCATATTGTTTATATCATTGTACATAGTAAAAATACTTTTTAAATTTATCTACATATACTGGATATCTAAATTAATAAAATGTAAATTAGGGAATTGAGTTTCATGCTTTATTTTTTTAACTGTGATAACATTTCATGTAATTTAAATATGTTAGTTGTAAATACTGTTTCAATAGTCTGATTAAAGAATTCGAGCCGCATATTACGGCGGTTGGCTTGCGAACGATCCCTTGATGGTTGTAACTTAAACCACTGGTACGAGGTAATCAAAATTAAAACAATTTTATATTTACATACATAGATAGGAGCAAAGAACATATAAGTTTTATTATTTCCTTGTTAACCAAATTTTATACATACTTGCCTATAAATATATGATATACATACACAACAAATATGGAAATTACTTTTGGCCTAAGTCTGAATCCCATTAATTCTACTTGAGCGTATTTTTCTGGGATAAAAGTAACTACAGCCTTAGTTCAAGATCTAATGTACCGTCTTACCTATTTACAGTACAGCAGTTGTAGCAAGTAAGTAGAGGTAATTACACGATTACACTATCTCTCAGGAACCGTGCATTTTTTTGGTACACATAAATATAAAAATCCGGCTATTAAATTATCTCTAAGTATGTAAAAATTATGTTGCTTCGTTGAAAAAAAAAGGACAGACAAACTTATATACTTATCATGCTAACTACTAACTACGCTATTAATGTACTGATTCTATTCGTAATAGCCAGCACCGCCATTGATGTACTCATCTTCTTCTGTCAGTGTAGGCAAAATAAATTGACTCCAGATGTATAGCTTCCGTACAACACCTGCGCCCACACCTTGCATTAAGTCACGCTTTTGATGTTTCCGACCTTTGATTGATAGGACGGATTGATCGAAAAACATTTTAATCAATAATGTTAATACCTAAAGAAGAGAATAGAATGGATCTATACATTAATAATAAAACACTCATTGAAGAAGGGTACGAAGTCAACGTTGGTGATCGTAGAAATGCTCTAGGTACAGTCAGTACTGTGTTTCCCCAAAAATCCTAGATGTCTATAATTACATCTTGCGTCAAGATATTCAACGATATATATCAAATACCACACTCTTTTGTGGGAAGCTCAACTGATGAAGGTTCCCAATCGGATAACGATATATATTGTAGAAATTGCATTGCGTACAAATGAATTAGATTTCGAAGAGTATTCATTAAAAACTAAATTACATCATCTGAAGCATTTATATACAAGCTTCTGCTATATTATTGTGTAATGCCAGTTTGATTTGTTGGTTGGTAATTTTATAAATTTTTAGTACTAGATTCGTATATCTTAAGTGAAAGTTTTATACAGCTGAAATAGAAGACCTAGCAGAATTCGATTGATCTCCCGTCTTGTATATATTAAAATAGGTGCATTATTCCAAGTTTTTTTCATTTTGATTGTTATTAGCTGATCGTATATTTATATCACATTTCTCTGAAGTCCTTTTTTTTAATTTTCATTCTATCTAGAACAATTTACTAGTTTGGTTTCTTTTATTATTTTGTCACTTCAGTTTCGTAGAAGTTTACAAAAATATTTCTTACCTTTTGTGGAATTTCTTCACATTTACCATATTTAAGTTGTTCCATTTATTCTTATTTTTTCATTTTAGTACGTTGTATGAGTTCTTCATTTTAGTACCTTTTCGAATATTTATCGTTCATGTACTTTATGATATTTGAGTTACACCCTCACCAGTTGCTTATATAGTTCTTTTCCATTCTCAATGACCTTAATTGAAATATTGTAATTTTTTTGGATACCCTGTACATATATTTATTTGTATTAAATGCATTTAATGTCGAAATGAAACACTTACTTCGTCTTTCACGTTTTCCTTCATTGCAGATATTTTCTGAATACTGTAATTATTTATTTTTTTCTCGTATTTATTAATACACGTTGCCCATTGTGAGTAAATGTTTGTTTGTAACTATTGTGTTTTGTATTGATAATACGTTTCAAACTATTATTTTACTTGGCAGTGGTCCTAAAGTAACGTGTTAACATTATTATTTTCTATTGTTATTAGTAGCGTTCATACATTTTTTCTACATTAATTGAATAGTTTACATAAATGATCGCCGATAGAAATATCATCAAGTTTTCATTGAACGAATTTACATTAATAATAAATTATTCTCAGAACGAAAATCCATTTCGTTTCGATGTGCATGTTCAATAATAAATTACATCTGTTTTATTGAGGAGAATTGTTCCAAATTTTCATTAAATTAATCATAATGAATTTTGATGTTTGCTGAAATTTTACATATCTGTGCAAAATTTTGTTGTATTTATATCAGCAAATATAACGAACAAAAACATTTATACAAAATGCTGTTTCTTTTAATAATTATAGCATATAATCGGTAACAACCAACATTAAAACCTCCTCTAAGCCTCACTGACAACTAAGATAAACACGTTACTACAATAACCATACCATACATACAGGGCCATTCAAAAATACTAAGAAGGTATGCTAGAACACTCATTCAGGAAACGGTATTATTACAGTCATTGGGTGCTCAAAAAATAGAATTCCGTCAAATTTTTTCAGTAGTTTTGAAAATTTATAATCTTATAGTTTTTGAACTGCTCTTTCCGAATTTATATTTTGCCATCTCGTATTTTTGTCGCTCGCAACGCCATATTGGAAAAATGACCGTCAGAATAGTTTTTAAAGCGAAAGCTTCTTAACGGGGGCCCACATTTACGAGCAAGGGACTGAATTGAACTTGAGATTTCATTTGTTTCGAAACCGACACCGACACCACACACTACCTTGATCTTGAAATACCCATACAATTCAGTTCACTGTGTAAGAAACAGAGACCAGGAAAAATACATTATGAGTTTCTTCTTTTATAGAATATCAATAATTTATACGAAAAAAACTAATACAAAATCCAATTAATATAGAAAACCTGCACAAAATTTGTTTTTCTAATAAAAACTCCTATTCTCTCTTTGCGATATATTGCTACACACTGGCTTGACCTTGAAATGCCCATCCAATTCAGTTCTCTGTGTAAGGGGCAGAGATCCGGTCTTTTCTTTCATAGAAAATCAATAATATATAGATAATAAACTAATATACAATACCTGCACAACATTTGCTGTTCGTTCTAATAAAAACTCCAATTCTCTCTTTGCGATACATTAAATTGGAGACTTGACATACGTCAGACATCAGAAAGAACCTCATTAAACTTATGTATTGACTAGTTTCATATTATCAAGTAAAAATTTTACATTAAGTCTATGAATAATAATTTTATAGAAAATCAATAATAAATAGGAAATAAACCAATATTACATCCAAGTAATATAGAATATCTGCACAAAATTTGCTTTTCGTTCTAATAAACACTCCAATTCTCTCTTTGTGATAAGTATCATGCGTCAGAAATTAAAAATAATACCACACACAAAAACTTGGCATTAAATTTTCATATAGTCAATGAATATAGACTCATAGAAGGATACATATTAAGCAAAATATGTCCTTTGTTTATATTGTTTTGTTACCTATATATAAATAGGCAAAAACAAAACGGTTAGGTAACATTTTCTCCTCTGTCGGTCAACCGATTTTCTTTATTTTTATTTTGTTTAGTAGCTACTGACGATCTTCAGTGCAGAATGCTAAAATTTATGTATAATATGGGTTCCTTCAATAAATAAAATATAATAAAAAAATATTATTTACGTCCATAATGTCAATGCCAAACAGATAACAGTAACAGTCTCGCCAGATTGCTTGGAGAGAAAATCGTAATAGAATATGACAGACGAACTAAACTAAAAAGTAACAAAAAAGTTTGACCCGTTCCTAAAGTTATTCTACATCGTCATGCTATTGAAATAGAACCCAGGAAATTAAATTTGTACTACATAATAATGGCCCTTCATTGGGTTCTCGCAAGTTTCGTTGCTTTGTAAATATGGTTTGTCAACTAAAATAAGAATATGTTGCAATTGATGAATTTATTTCTGATGTTTTATTAATTTTATTGTTGTACTTTCAATTTGAAGATTCTTTTAATCTTTACCGTATACATTTCATATAATTTGAATGAGATTAGAAAAAATGTGAGTTAATGCTCTGATTGTAATATTCAAGACAAAAATTTAGATCTGGCCGCCCTGCTATCTTTGATGTAGCGCCTTAATTTGAATTTTGACATTTCAGAATATTGTTTGGTGTAAGATTATTATAGCACGAGGGTAAAGGTAAAGTTGTAAATTCATTGTGTAAAGTTCAAGATATCAGCTTAATTTACTGCGAAAAGTTTTTAACAAATGTGAGTAATACTTATTTATCATTCATTAACAGCAGGTGCTTATGTTTATATTTTTCATACAAAACAGAAATAGTCATAGCTTACTATGTGTTTCATTTAAGTTAATGATATTATATTGAATTTTAAGATTTTGGTTGAAGTTTTATTAATATGTACTTATATTTTGCAATTATTTGGAATGTATTAGTAGGTATAACACCTTCATACTAACTCTTGAGTTTGTTGATTTCATTTTCTGCCTACGAGCTGAAATCGGTAACTGTGAAATACCAGAATATAGGTTCTATTTCGTTTTATTTCTGAGTTTAAGACTATTGAAATTTCTCAGTCCCAAATCAAATCATATTTTTGAAATTGTAGGTATTAACTAATGTTTACTAGATACTACATTTAATATTAATTTATTATTTAATATAATGTTAATATTTAAAAAAGTTGTATTTTTTTATATTAAAAATGATAACGACATATTTGAATATTGTTACGAGAATTTATCCGACAGTTGGTGCAATCGGCCATCAACCAATTCGTGAAAGGGACATTATTTCGATAAATTCTGGGAAACCGAAATGTTTGACTCTCAACAGGTGAACCGCTGCCGTTACTGGGAATTCCCTTAAAGCTTCCAGAACATGAAAGAGTTTCCCGATGGTTCGTGGACGTACCAGATAATTCCAAGATAAATGTATAAATAAGAAACAGCTGGCGATAGGAGGCATTCAGTTTTCGTCTTTCGTATTGAACAGTTAAGATAAAATGTAAATAGTAGTTTCTGTGAATATAAATTTGTGTTAAAGTAGTGGAATTAAATTAGAGTGAGTTGGATTGTGTTTATTTTATATTACATGGTTTCATTCCTGAAACATCCTGGTTTTATTACAAGGTAACTAAATGTGTGATTGACATTTCAACGATGTGTATTTGAAAATAAAGAAATTCAATACTGATTTGTTATGGTAAGTTAGGTACATACGTCTGTTTTACAAAGAAATATATTTTTAGTGAACTTATGTTTCCTTGGAAAACTATTAAATAGCTATATATATATATGGAAAAGGCGTTACCAGCTGTCAAATGTGATGATTATTTCTGATAGTTCAGCATCAAGCTTTGTTTACTGTTCAGTAGTAAAATAGTCAATGTAGTAGATCAGTATTGGGTTTTCGGGCAAGTAGCAGTAACTTTCATTTTAATTATTCTGTAAGTTTTTGTTGTTAATTTAATTATTTAATTCCTACATTATTTTCACAATCTTCCGAAGGTGTGGGGTAACAAATTTTGATAATCAGTGGACAACAGAATATATTAAAGATTGTAGTTTTTATAAGCTTATTGGACATATATTTTTTTATATTATGAAATCGATTGAAACTGCAAATGACAACAACTTTTAGGTTAGGTTAGGGCGTCACGCATTTTCCAAAATTATTTGGAATACCTATATTTGATTAAATTCTCATTTTTTTTATTTCAACAGATCAGTCAATATGACATGAACGATTTGGGGTGGGGGTTCATGACGCCTTCTTCTCCGGTTTTTCCTCCCTTTATTTCGGTTCGGTTAGGCATATACTTTTGACTAACGAACCTCAATAATGTTCACAATTTGATGAAATATGTTCGAAATTCGACCCGGAGGCGATCACTAGTTGTAATAAACAAACTACTCAATAGAGGGACAGGTGCATTATATACATTCGAAGCTTTTAAATGCACCAAAGACAAGTGGTGTAGGTTTTCGGGTTCGAAACCCAGAACAATTATACTTTTTTTTAATATTATGTCATTATTAATTAATTTGATGTACTATTTTCAATTGACATAAAATCAGTTAAACTCATTATAATATTACATAGAATAAGAACTTAATTTTTTTAAAATTGTTGCTACCGTTGAATATTCAGGTATATAATTTATTGTTGTGTATAAATGTTGTGTTTGTAATGATATTAGCTATGAACCAAATGAACTTTTCTTTGACATCTTGTCTTCAAATACTTATTCAGGTGAACGAAACTATTTACAAACAATTACTCATTACCCATTACTAAGAGTGACACAAATAAAGCAAAATAGAGACAGTGTGATAAGGAGAAAAGTGAAGTATTTTTTGTAAGAAGCTTTCGCTTCCATCGTTCAGTCTTCCGCTCTTTTTTTGAATAATATTTCTTTCCCACTATTTATAAGAAAAAAAGCAGTCATGCAATAAATGAATCTAGATATTTTCTCTAATTTAAGTAATAACCTTTCCCAACTTTATGGATAAACTGAATACGAATTCTAGAGTACTGATATTACTTCTTATATATTTTTAAATTTTGCATCACTTGAGGACCGGTGCGAAATATCAAAAATACAGTCTTAAATTAAGAAGCCTTATTTAGTGGATCTTAATTCTTGTGGTTTCCAAACCATTACGGAAATTTCAATATCAAAGGGAATATCTAATTTGGCACAATAGTCAGTATTTAAAGAAAACTAATGACAAAAGTAAATACAAAATGTTAATATTGTTGTATGAAATTTACACTAACATGCTTAATAATATTTTAATGTCTACTAAAAACTTCAAACTATTTCCACATAAGTGTTTCGCTTTTGAAGTCATTTAAATTTGATATATTATTCAGTTTTACATAAAGTTTACATTGTTTCAAACTTGTGTAAAAGGTAATAAATACATTATGAACTTGTTGTTTGAACGAATCTTGTGACACGTATGTATGTGTGTCAGAATAGGCTATTTTCAAAAGAACTTGAACAAAAAGTCTGAAAATTACGATCGGTTATAATTTGTCTTAAAAAATTATACATATCTAGTAGATTTTTGAAAGAACCCATAAAAAATAAATGACCAAATACAATATTACGTGTGACAATATTTTCTCAAGCAAAATATAAGTTTGTTGTTCGTTTTATTTCTGTTTTGCATTATGTGAAATTCGGTTTTGACTTATTAATGATTTGTATAAAATTATTTCATACAATCTGAATAAAATATTTTATTTAAATTTTAATGCTATTGACTACCAGTTCAGAATAAGACTTGCAAATATTTGGACTGTTTGAATATTGTGCCTTTTTGGTCAATATTGTAGCATTTCCCAAGTAAGCCATAAAAAAAATGCCAGAAATAAGGGTCAGAAAACAAAATCTTTGTTTAGTGCCTGGAAGGGCTTCGCATAAGATGGTCCTGGATAATTTCCATCTGGATAGTCGTTTGTTACCATTCTCTGTATGTTTCCTCCAACATATTAGTGGATTTTGACTTCATGTTTCGCCTGACTTATGGCAACAGTCTTTTCTTTGACGTTTTTACATTCAAAAACAGATATTACGGTAATGTTCTGATCTATAAGTTAATCGGAAGAAGTTGTATTGGGGTGAATAAACTTATTTTAAATTTTCACATTTTTAAATCGGCGTGGGTTTTTCAATTTTGTAATAAAAATTGGTACACTACTGTAACACACTTTTGGTTCACCTGAGAGTAAGGAACTGCCAACATTTTTGTAGATTTTTATAATTATCCTGTTTCACAGATTACCTTAATTTCTTGGTAAAAGAAACTTTCATCAATAAATCATATTTAGCCGACCCCCAATAAAGAATGAAGACGAAGACGAGTCCTAATCAAACTTTATGTTGACTTTTGCTGCTTCTTAACTCAAAATCGCCCCAGATGTTGGCTGACTAGAACCTCATTTTTACGAAATAAAGTGAATACCCAACATTCAACAATTCGGATTCTGTTTATTCTTTTGTTTAGTTTTGTGATATTTTGTCGACATTTTCTAAATAAGAATGCCTAAGTAACTATGGGCCCTAAAATCTATATAAAACAGTTTGCCTCACTATGGAATTTAGCTCAATTTAAAGTATCTTTATAGAACTTTAAAACTCGTTTTGCAATAATTACAATATTTATTCTCGCTCCGGAATTTGAGTTAGCTGCTGAGATTCCTTAGGATCTGTTGATTTTACTGACTAAACTAACTTATATTCATTTAATAATGCTAATTACAGCTTGGAAACAAAGAACATACTTTCGTATGCATATTCTCCAAAAATGTAATTTAAGACCCAATATTCTTAGTAACTAATATCGATCTTCTTAAGAATTCATCAAGTGAGCATCTGAAAGATCATTGATTAATTTTCATTTATTTCATGTTGCTATTTGGGATAATTAAACAATTCAGTTAACACGTTTGGATAATTGCGTCCCTGTGTAATATAATCTAATTCCTTTTCTTTTATGGTTTAACATAACAACATGTTATAGCCACAGAATCAATAAAAGAATTTTATACGAATCTCCTGAGCTTCAAATTTCACGGCAGAATCCCTCGTTGGTAGATTTTTTCATGAAAACGAATGTTCTCAATATAATTCTCGATAAAAGCTCTCGGCCTATCAGTTTGCCGGGTTTTATCGTACAATCACGTCTCAATTCTCAGAAATTTCAGGGAAATACCAGCTTGACTTTCGCTTAAAATCAGGCTTCCTAGGAATGGTCATTACAACAGTTCCAATTGAGCAGTTGAATTAAATAATGGTTTTTGCAGATACTTAACGGAGGTTGAGATAGGATTTTTTATATTGGCAGCTATTAGTTGGCTAATCATAGTGAATTGGTTTTTTAATGTCGTATGAATATAATTATGAGTTCAAAATTTTGTTTAAAGAAAGGTATGTGAAACATTTCAACCCCCCCCCCCCAAATTTTGTGGTTTTGGGTTTCATGATTCAGTTTTAGCAATTTTTTTAATTAAAATATATATTAGAAATACGTGAAAAAATAATATAAATTTTGGGGGACTTACTCATTTTAACTACTGTTTGTATGGCCCATGTAGCCGATTTAAAAATATAATATTGAATTCGGCCACAATGACTTGCCATTAGACTTTTTGAAGCTGAATACACACCGATAGTTTAAACAAACATATTTGGTTTGTATCATATAAGTTACTCGAATACTAAACTACCTAGAAGCGAAACCAGAAGGCTACGAGAATTATGGGAACCGACCTGAAGAGGGCAGATGTGACTCTGCCGAAACGACGTCATTTTACCATCGATCCCAGCAGGGATCAGTTATCAACTACGCGGATGAATTCCCGGAAACCACCTAAAACATATATATATATATATATATATATATATATATATATATATATATATATATATATGTATTACGTTCTAGAGCTAAAATTTTTGTATTTTCAAAATCCGCACTGTGGTGATTATTAAGACAATGTATGGCTAAAGAACAATTTTCTTTTTGTAGCCTTATATCACTTTTATGTGATGTTATTCTATGTTTCAAATTTCTAGATGTTTGCCCTATGTACGTAGCGGGACAATCATTGCAGTTCATTTTATATACTACGTTGGACTTAAGGTCTTTAGGTGTTTTGTCTTTAATTTTATTGAATAAATCACCATCCGTTTTTATGGATTTATATGCAAATCTTATACTACGTTCATTTTTAAAAATGCTTACAATTTTGGGAGTAATATCTTTGATGTACGGAATTGAAACATAATTCAGAGCAAGACCTGTCGAATTGGATTTGTTAATGAGAGAATTATTAGATATTTTATTTACGTTATCAAATTGCGATGTGTTAAAAATTAGTTTATTTAAAAGTTTTGAAGGATACGAGTTGTTACGAAAAAGTTGATATATTAATTGCAAATTTTTTTCTTTGTAACAAGGATGACCAATATTACATATTCTTTTCTTCATTCCATTTATTAAGTTGATTTTCGTTTTAAATGGATGATGGGAGTGGAAATTTATAAATCTGCCTGAACTGGTAGGTTTCATGTACCAGTCAAGTTTTATGTTGTTATTGTCGTCTCGTATCACTTTAGTATCTAGAAAAGGTGTTTACATACTAACATTAATAAAAATAATTTCATTCAATTATAGCACAATATGTAATGGATGACCTCATTGACAGTTGCCTCTCCAAATTAAGTTTCAATATTCCTTTTTAAAAAAAATATGTTGATGACATCATTTGTTGTATCCCGTTAGGAAGTAACATTGAACTATTAAGAGTATTTAATAATTATAATACATTTTTACAATTTACAATAGAAGAAGAAGATCATCAAGATGGAGTTCCTTTTCTAGATACTAAAGTGATACGAGACGACAATAACAACATAAAACTTGACTGGTACATGAAACCTACCAGTTCAGGCAGATTTATAAATTTCCACTCCCATCATCCATTTAAAACGAAAATCAATTTAATAAATGGAATGAAGAAAATAATATGTAATATTGGTCATCCTTGTTACAAAGAAAAAAAATTGCAATTATTATATCAACTTTTCCGTAACAACTCGTATCCTTCAAAACTTTTAAGTAAACTAATTTTTAACACATCGCAATTTGATAACGTAAATAAAATATCTAATAATTCTCTCATTAACAAATCCAATTCGACAGGTCTTGCTCTGAATTATGTTTCAATTCCGTACATCAAAGATATTACTCCCAAAATTGTAAGCATTTTTAAAAATGAACATAGTATAAGATTTGCATATAAATCAATAAAAACGGTTGGTGATTTATTCAATAAAATTAAAGACAAAACACCTAAAGATCTTAAGTCCAACGTAGTATATAAAATTAATTGCAATGATTGTCCTGCTACGTACATAGGGCAAACATCTAGAAATTTAAAACATAGAATAACATCACATAAAAGTGATATAAGGCTACAAAATGAAAATTGCTCTTTAGCCATACATTGTCTTAATAATCACCACAGTGCGGATTTTGAAAATACAAAAATTTTAGCTCTAGAACGTAATACTTTTATTATGATAACAACATTAATCGAAGGACTGATGTACGGGATCTTAATGTGATTTATTCTAACCTGTTGAAATTGGATAATGATAGACTAACAGCAAACTCTTCTGTCAATACTTCAGTTGATACTATTGATGACTGATACTAAATTCAATTATTAACAATTCAAACATATTGAAATATATATATATATATATATATATATATATATATATATATATATGTATATATGTATGTATATATATGTGTGTATGTCTATATGTGTATATGTGTGCATGTGTGTGATAATATATATATGTATATATATAAAAAAATAATCAACCCATACGTTTTTGTTTTTGTGGTATATATGTACATATATTACTTACTTTTGGAACTTGTCTGGAAATTTATTTATTTATTTATTTTCTTAAACTTATAAAAAAAAATCTCATCCCTTATAATATTACCTCCGACATTTCTATGGTTTCTCATTTATATTTGTCATCAAAAAAAAAATTCAAATTTGGATATAATTTCATGAAACTACAACCAAAAAACTAAATGTTGTTTAATTCTCTAGACATGCTAATTTTATTTTGTGAACCTCAACTTTAGTAAGTTACCATTTAATTTCATTTATAGTACTTATAGTAACAACAATATTTGTAACTTTTTCAGTATTTGACTGACGAAGGAATAAAATAATTCCGAAAGCTCTCATATAATAAAGAGTACACTTATTTCGTCTTTGGCTGCTACCCGTAATTCGTTTGCATACTAATTTTTAACAGCCGTTACCATTATCATTAGATCGAATCCCATAAGATTAACTGTTAAATAGCCATTTGATGAATAGCTAAGCTTTCCAAAAATGATTCCAAAACTCCAAAAGTTAGACGGCAAAAACATAAATTTCACAGATTTTGTAGTTACATAACGTTTCCACTATTACAAATCCTGCCGTGACATAATATTGTTATAAACTCCGTGGGTTCACTCTCACTTTCTACAAACTTTTATTTACATCAAAAATTCACAACAGCTGATTCGAATATCTAAATACTAACACGAAATAAACTCTTCGTAATAACCAACTGACTCCTGCGATGATGGGCTGCTCCTTTTAAAATCAGCATCGAATTCTCCCGTACAATCTAGTATCAATTTTATAGTTGTCGAGTTATTTCGAGATTAATTTTTTTGTCCTCCCAGCGATCGATGTCGTATTGGAATGAAACCAGGGTCCGTTTAGGTAAATTTCGTAACAATATTTTCAAAAAAGCAGCTCTACCATAACACAAATTCCGCCATAATGCAACCAGTTAAAGTCATCGGTAACATAACTTCCACGGTCACACAATACTGCACCACAAGAAAATAATTCTAAATAAACAGGCACAGTCTCAGTAAACGACAGGTCTTTATCGACACAAATAGCCACGCTTACCTAACTAAAAAGGGATATTTTCTAATCCAAGAAATTCCAAAACATCGCCCTTCTTTTTAGGTAATTAAAACGCCCAGGAGTATCTAGTCTAACTATTATCTGCTTCTAAATTGCATGGCCGCTTTTCTCTCTCATAATTAATCCCATATATTCGCATTTTAACATTTGCTCATCGAAGTTGGAACGAGAAGAGACCAGCCTGCGCTGCGCTTTTGCTCGAGAATGGAAAACTTTCCTCCTAAACTTATGATTGTAAAGGGCGATAGAATAAATGAGTGACAAATTCATTTTTGCTTTGATGAAACTCCGTTCAGAAGCTTTCGCTTCAATATATTGATTTAAAAACACAATTTATAGAAATATAAATAAGAACAGTCTCTATTATTACGTACGAAAAATAAATTCAAGGATTCGGAAAACTGTTTTTAAGTCTATTATTGAACTAGGAGCTAAATAACCTATTTATACTCTATCGGAAGATAAATGTCCCGAAGCCTACAAAATTAATTATTCAAATTGGTTAATTAAAAGCAGCTAATATCGAGTCTCTTACATTCCTCCTTATGAAATATGGTTAGGTACAACTAATTATAGTCAACCCATTAACTTGAATTTTGTTTTCAACTTTAGGGTTTACTTTAAGCTTCTTCAGCTAGCTTCGAAATAACATAAAAGAGTTGTTTCTCAAGTATTATTAATTTGTAAGCTGTGATCAGACGTTCCGAAAAGAGCTAGCTAACTTCAACCGCTATAAATCCTCAACATAACGCAAGACTCTAGTGCCTCAGTGGCCTTAAATTAAATTGTTTAGAGTTGGTCTATACGAATATTTTCAGATACATAAATTTGATTTTGAATATTTGTTTGATATTCCTGTGATAAATTCCAATAAAGTTCAGTGGGGATTTTATATTCATAAACATTTTCTTTCAATATATTTCCTCGGAATGTTATAAAGGCGCTGAGGGAGGACCTTCTATATACAAACTAGATGTCACTGTCAACAAATGGTAATTGACAGTTCAGGAAAAATCTCGTGGTTTCTAGGTTAGTGACATGGAGCACTCTGGAAACGCAAGAACATTTAAATTTTATCTAAGGAATTTTTCCTAGGCAGAAGAGTTAGTTCAGCTGAGTATCGCGTTCAATTCAGTTTGGTATTGACATATAGCTTGTATTTCTGGAGGTAGCCAGCAATGCACAAACTGCGTGCCAAGACTAAAACCGCAGGGCAGTAGAGAGAGTAAGAAGCTATTTCACTCGATTTGGAGCTGCTTCTAATAAAATATGTCCAACATGTAGTTCATTGGCTGATACCACCCTCAACGTGAAATAGAGTGTTACCCTGTCTATTGCCCTCTTTTTCTATTCTTGGCACGATATTTATTCATTGCAGGCTATCTCCAGAAAGTATATGCTCTAAGGGTATTATTCTTCAGATTGTAATTTCATCTTAGAGCATACACTGCTGGAGGTATCCTGCTATGCACCAATATCGTACCAAGACTAGAAAGAGGGCGATAGTGTTAATAATAGGCTATTTCACTTGGTGGGTCTCTTTTTGGTCTTGACACGATATTTGTGTATTGGAGGCTACCTCCAGAAGTTAGCTATAGAATTTGAATTTATCAGATGTGTTGTATTTTGATTTTGAAAGTTATTATCATCGTTGAATAAAGTTGATTATTAATTGGAAGGACAGTACAATTAAAATTACTAATAACAACATTAATATGCAGAACAAATATAGTAAATCATATGTTTTATTTTGCCACAGTAATCTATATATGACAAGTCATTTAAGTAACTATGTTTCTGGTTTAAACTTCCTCGCGAATATTTTAACGAAATTAGTGGACCCCCTGTACTACATACCCTGCTCAACAGTTAAAGTGAACATATTTAGTTTCGCATTGAAAATTATTTTTGTTCTAATTCTTTATGTCATTGTCTTCTAAACGTTGTTTGTGGCATATTCTTGATTACTTTTATGTTTTTTTGGGCAATAATACCACAATAGAAATAAAACGACGTATATTGCAGGAATACCAAACATAAAAGTAATATTTATGTCATCTCATTTTACGAGGCTGGTTATCATCCAAGCTACTGCTATTTTATCTTTACAATTCTCATTAGATAATAAATTGCTGACGATTATACTTCCGAAATCTTATAATATAATTTTAGTATTGTATCTTTGTTATTTGTTGTTGTTGTTATTTTTTCACTACACTGTGCGATATCTTAAACACTCAGCTATCCTCAAGAACTTTTTTGATGGTTCTAAATTTGAGAGTTAAAATCTCTATGGGCACCATTTTTGATATTCAGCTCTTCAAAATTAATTTTAGCCCCGTTTGAGGCATAGCGAGAAAGTGGCTTTTGGTATTTTTTCAAATTCTGCCATTTGGCAGTTATAAACATGTAAATAAATATGCAATACGTAAGAGATCCTAGCACTATTATCAGAATCAATTTAAACCTTTAGATAAAGCGTGAATGGTCGAAATGCTTATTATATGAAACTTGTCACTAAAAGACCGCTAGGCGCTAAATGATCTCCTAGGTAACATGCAGAGCAGAGGTGAGGATAAATCTATAGAGACAAGCCATACATATATCGAAAACACAAGACTTTCATAGGTTGTGCAAGAATACTTTTGATCCACTAGTTCAGAATCTATCAAATGGTGAAATTTAAAAATGCAAAAAGCTACTTTTTTGCGATGCCACATACTTTTATTGTTTGTGGCCATACAGACTTTTGATCCACGAGTTCAGAATCAAATTTTAAAGTTTCAGAAACATTAGTTGAAACTTTCTTGCTGCATATCTATATTTAAATAGGCAAAGACAAAACGGTTAGATACCATTTTCTCCTCTGTCTCTCAACCGATTTTCTTTATTTTTGTTTTGTTTAGTAGCTACCGACGATCTTTTTTTATAATATATGAGGTGTACCAATATGGAAGTACTTTTGTATAGTAGATATTTATACTGCATGTTGATAGTTACTTATGAGTTGGTTTCTTGCATTTTCTTCTTAGAAATTGAAATCGTAATTGTGAAATATCTAAATAACAGTAAAGCTTTTTGGTAAACTAAAGTTTAAAAATATTATATTTAATATTAATTTATAAAATGAACATATTGACACTTTAAATATGTGCATTTTATTGAAAATCTATATATAAATACGCAAATGCAAAAGAATTCGATACCATTTCCTTCAGTTTTTATCGAGTTTCTTAATTGCTAATTCCCTTTAGTGTTATTAATAAAATAAACTGGATCAAATGGCGAACATTTTCGGTCAATAACATTTATTGGTCCATCTATTGCATACTACCTGAACTCATTGCATTAAACTTTCGATCGCTATAGAACAAAATTATTTTATTTATTTTCTAATAATTCAAATCAAGGATTTTTTTCAAAACTTGATTTTTATTGACGTTTTGTATTCTCGAAGCGTATTTGGAGCATATTTGGCGTAATCAGGAACAGAACGTTATTTGATTTAGCTTATTTAATATGCCTTAGCGTCGAACATGTACATTAACTGAAAGCGTAAGTCAACAAAACCGAAATTAGTATCCTTTGTGAAATAATTTTTTACTTAATTATGTTGGTACTGAATTATTTTGTTTGTTATGCAAATTCATATAGGTATATTATTTTTAAATTTTTAATAATGATTTTGATCGAATTTCGACCACTGGGTGAACGCTAGTACCAGGTAAAAACCAACATTGCATTATTTTCAGTGTTATTATCCGCAGAGACTTTTAATCCACGGTATCAAACATAAAAAACTTAGTCCAAAGTCATTTTCTATAAGAATAGTGTGGGATCCTTTCTGCCATATGCCCTCATCCAAATGCATACAAGAGCTTATTTCATGTTTCAAGCAAGTCCACATCCCAAACAGTATTAGTAAAATAATAGAACACTTTGAAGCGATAGTTAATATTCTTAGCACAGAAGGGCTTTCTAATTTCATTAAACACATTTTTTGCTTGAATCGTTCTTGGTCTAATTTGAATTTATTTTTATCAACCGTTATACATAAATTTTTTTCCATATTCAATGTTAGTTTCTGTTAATATGGATTGAAATGTGCATTTAATAGATTTGGTACCAACTTGGTATCCCTACTAATATTATAAATGTAAATGTAAGTTTGTTTGTTACGCTTTCACGCCAAAACTACACAACTCATTATGACGAAACTTTGTACACATATTCCTAACGGAATAAGAAAGGACATAGGAGACTTTTTGTTAAAAAAAAAGAAAAAAATATATTTTACGGAGATTAAAAAAATATTTTGGCAGACATGATTGTTTATCAAAAAATTTGTAAACCCAGGAACTTCAACTCCAATAAAGTTCAAACCCTAGGTGCCTTATTACCGATGGTCAAATTAATATCTTATTGACTATAGCTGCAGCTGTTTGACATTTTTCTATATTTGATGTTATTTTGTTCTGCCAACGAATATATACCCTTATAGAAGAGCACGCCTTATGGAGGGAATGTCCTTTGTATACATTCTCTTTGTTATGCAAACATCAAGGTATGTTACCCGCTCGATAGAGGCGCTGGTGTTTTATTTTAATGCGACATGTATATCTTAAAGAAGTGTAAGGCGCACGGCTACAAATCTTATGTTCTCGGATTCAAAACCCACTAAATTTTGTATATGTAGTTATTAAATTTATGTATATACCCTTTTCATTATAGGCATACATAAATTCCTTTAACATTGACAAACTCAAATCAATGTGAGTGGAAAAATCTCGACAAATCATTAGTTTTTTATTGACAGTTAACAAAGCTACATATCAATACAGTAGATACATATATTGTAAAAACAAATAGTAGAGATTTAATATTTAGTTAATATACATTATATTGTATACTTATCTTAGAATTCAAAGTTACTTATTTGTGTTGTAGTGAATTGATAGAAATCAAAATTACGTATTTTTGTTGGAGTGAAATACATTTTAACTTTTGTTGTAGCAAATTATTTCAATAAAACATATTTTCATTTTTTGGAACTTCATTGTATGTAGTAATTTTTTTCTATTGGAAACATCTTTGATATTTGTTTAATGCTAGCAAAGTGAAAGCTAGTAATAAATAATTATAAGTTTTATTTCAGCTCTATGGAGGGGCGAATGTTCGGGAAGAAAGATTTTATGCCACCTCTCCCATGCCCCTATGTGTTTGAGAAGTTATCGTTTTGTGCCAGTAAACATAACTGACATATTAAAAACGATGAACCGATTTGAATATTTTAAGCTGCATTTTATTAAGGCGGTCACTTACTGCTTCTATGACCTGAATTGATAACAAGGTTTTAAAGTTTTTTACAACACAGATTTCTTGGTAATGACAAAACTGATTTGATGTTGTGTTGTGACAAGTATTTTCATTTATTTTTAATTTATTTTCTGGAAAGCAATTACGTTTTATTATTTGTCCAATTTATCTTCTAGTTAGTTTTTCCCTTTGATCTCTCTATATCTTTATTTTTTTCCATTTTTCTTATTTTTTTATTCAGCTTTCATTCATAGCTTTCTATTTGTCATATTTGTATATTGAATTTTCGTTTAATTTATCTATTTAAAATTTGTTGTGATTTTATTGCATTATATGCACAATTATTGTTATGCGATTCTTTTTATTTCTCTTAATATTATTATAAAAGCTATATTTCAACAAACCCTGGAGATTTAAACGTATTGCAATTATCGTTATCTGAGTAGCAGGTTGGAAACTCAGTAAATCAGTATGCACTCATGCATACAGCTCTATTTTCTGCTTAATGAATTAATTATAGCCTTTGGCTCTATCCTAAGGGAAATCGAAGCTTTGTGTTGCCATTTTAATGGATTAGATATATTCTCTTATTGTTTCATAATATCTGAAGACGATTTAACTAAGCGGTTTTTGGGATATTTCTGCAATCTGTTGTTTAATTTCCAACAATCTAGATTCTATAGGCAAATATTCTTTTAGAGCTTCATTACAAACCACAGTGTATACTTTTCCATTTCTCCTCATAATATAAATTAAAAAATAAAGGTGTTTCTAGGTACCCCAATGAGGGTAATATTATGTCTTACATTTCATTAGGCTTATAACGCTTTTAGAAACAATTGAGAAAAAAACCCAAAACTTGCTCGAGTTAATTAATAGCTTAGAAATCTGGTGACATTTTATAGATTTTCCACAGTATTTCTGCTGAAGGCACTGGTGCTTCTAGTGAATATAGTTTTCTGGACTAGCTACTTTTGGCAACATTAATTCCTTTTAGGTTTTATAGTACTGTAGTTGTGGACTTTGTAGAGACTACTGTTCAGTAGTTTAGTCCTTAAATATATAGGATTATCGAATTTAAGTGAATCTAATTTTCATGATATAATGTTTTTATTTACTGACCGATTTTAATTAATTTTGGCATTTCAATGTACTAATGTCATAATTTGGAAATCAGTTTTGAGGACAAAAAAGGCGGACTTGTTTAAACTTTGACTAAATTACAAACATGCTGGTCCATTTTTGGGCCACTCTATATAACTGTAAAAGTAACAATCTGAAATCTTGAGTATTTGTGAGTAAAACGAAAGCTCAGCCATTAGAATGTCTCAAAAAGTAAGGAACCTACGACAAGTTAAAAGTAGGTGTATTTTACCACCATGACGTCTAATTTATCTTATTTTGCAAAACAAAATGACACATTTCTCCTCTTTGGGTACTGTTGCTATTCCGAAATGGTTCTAGCTAATTTACAATTTGAACTAAACATTAAAGGATATATTCGCAATAATTTGGACTTCTTGCTTAAAAATTAATTCATACTGATAATTTTCTGATATTAACCCAGACATCATTACATAGTTACTAAACTCGTTTTCTTTAAACAAACGCTTAAGTGGTATTTCTTTTTTTGGTTGAAAGACCGAGTTTTGTGCATTTATAAGGGATTTACAATGAAAATTATTTGGTCAGAAAACCAAATTTTTTAGATTTCTCAAACTTTCAAATTTATTTAAAAGTTTCCTGCACCTTAACAATGTCCTAGCTTTAACTTCATGAGTAAGTTTATATTACTATCGGAGTAATTTCGGTCCTAACGACAAGCTGTGGAATCTCAGACTAGTCCTAGACTTTGTTTCAATGCTAACTGCTAAATTAAAAAAAAAATCAGATTGTTTTTCCAAATTTCTATTAGTTAGATCAATTAAAATAAAAAGATCTTAATTACTGTACTTGTGTTCTTACACGGATATCGTGAGAGAAGAGTTCTATAAACACAATGTGATTTGCTGATGATTAAAGTTATAGTACAAAACACAGAACATGAATTGATAATACACAAATTACACTTGCTGCCTGCGGATTTAATCTGAAAAAAAAAACAATAGAGAAAACGAAGGCTATGGCGATTCTGTAAAAAATCGCATATTAGAGCCCGTGTCTTATTCCAAATATTTAGGATGCAATCACACACGAACAAGTTTAATAATTTGCAGAGAATTTGTGGAACCATCAAAAGAACACTGACTGGAATGACGTTAAAAGGAACACAGGTAAAAATTTACAAAGTTAAGGCAATTCCCACACTATTATATGGGTTGGAAACTTGGACGCCAGGAAAACAAGACTACATGCAACTGGAACCATCAGAAACGAGACTGTTGAGAATGGCAAAGGGTTGCACCCGTTTAGATTGTATTGGAAATGAAGAAGTCATACCAAAACTAATGGTAGTACCAAAAACAGAAACTACAAAAATAGATGGGAATAACATGTAATAACACCAACAAATGCTTAATTACAATCCCGCAGCACACACAGGTAACGACAGACCGAGAACAAGATGGTCAAGTTTGAACAGACAAACTGTATAATATGGTCCTGGAAATGTAGATGAACAGGCGTTCTACAGTCATTGGGCCCCTCTTCCTTCGCGCCTGGTCATTGACTGTGACAGATGCTTTTTTCATGTAACTTTTTTTATCGCTACACCAGTTTATTGAGCAAAATGTAAGTGGATTTTTTTCAAAAATTTATAACTTTATGGTAACTAATACTGGAATATGAGTCATAGTCAAGACGATAGTTTAAGATATTAAGTGTTGACTCACCTGTATGAACCTAACATTAAAATTTAATTAAAAATTGTATCGTATTTCTGCAGCTGTCAATAATTCTAAACACCACCGGTACCAAATGCAGAGAAAATTTTCAATATGCCTACATAGTTTTGCAAAATAAAAGAAATTATCCATCAGGATGTTAAAACGTAGGTACATACTTTTAATTTGTCTTAGATCAGATATTTTTTACGGATTCCAATGAGCGACCTGACGTTTAATCCAAAAATATTCAAAACTTCAGATACTTATCTTTAAAGCTATACAGTGCGTCCGCATTTACTTTAAAAACTGAATTTAAAAATTTGAATTCAGACCACTGACACCATATTATTGTCTCTTAAACAAGTCTAATTTATATCAAATCGTTCTATAAATAAAAAAATTAATTAACACGCACATCTAATTCTGTTTGGGTATCCCTATACATTATTTATTTTATCAATAAGCTAGAGTGTAAATCAATTTACACGAAAAACGTTGTGAATGATAAGCCTATGCCTTAAAATTAACTTTGATTTATGTTTATATTCAGCAGTCAAATAGCATAAACGTAAAGAATAAATTGGTGGCACTTCAATACACCATAAGATTTATTTGAAATATTCATAAAATAAAAAGATAATTGTCAATCTAAATTATGTGCTAGAAAGATAACTTTCTATATGGACGAACTAAAAGTGGACTAATGCAAGTACTAAACTGGGCAATTTTGAGATCGCCAGTATATTCCAAGCATCCATCAAATATATTGTTATAAAATTCATTTTTGCGCTGCCAATGGGAACATTAACAAACCTTCCAAATTTATCATTCCGACAAGAATAAAACATAAACGTGCAACCGGTTGAGATAATAAAAAGGGGGACTATCTTGAACCTTCAATGGGTGCAAAAAGCATCGACCTCGAGAAATTTGTACATGTTGAGTAGTTTAGTTTATATTGCTGGGTGAATTGTATCGATACAAATCAGTAGTAGTAGTAAATAAATTCCTAGTGGATTTATTTTTGTGAAAATAAAGTCATCGAAAGTGAACGTGAATATCTGTGTAAATTTAATGTTGAACCCACGGAATTTAGTAAATTATGTTTGCACCACTCTTTGGCTGCAGACGATTTTGGAGTATTCACATGTGTCCTGCTTCGATGTGTAGTAAATTATGATCTTTTATTTGTTTTCTTTGTGTTGCAGGTAAGGAAATATTTTGTCCCTATACTAGTGTCAATGCTGGTAAGTTAATTTTTTAATTTATTTTCTGTAATGTAAATACATGCTCTATTCTTAGACCTATGAAGCTATTTAATGCAATTTTCAGATTTACTTGTGATTGTCGCCATGTAATAACTAGCACCGGCAGCTATATGATAGACGGAGATAAAAGAAATATCTTGTTGGAACAAGAAAATTTGAAAAAGAAAAAACTTATGGATTCTAGACCTACATCTGTATTTGTTACAGGAGATGGAAAAATAAAGTGTTAGAAAAAAAAATGGGAAGCTTAGTATCAGCTGCTCATCCAAAAGCCAAATCTTCAGACAAATAATACAGGCCGACAAAATTTAGTTGAATATTTGAACGCCAAATTGCCTATTGGCTCTGACGTCCCATATATTGTAACCTGAATCTAAAGGTGCAAAATAGCGGTTTTCGACCAGGTTTGAGATTATGTAGCATTGAAGTAACATTTCTCAGCCAAGAATGGTTCCAACCAACTAAAGTATAGGCCTCTACATTTTAAATCGACCATTTTTGAGATTATGTAGCATCGAAGTAACATTTTTAAACCAAGAATGGTTCCAAATATACTGAAGAATACTTTTTAAATCGTGTGAGAATGAGACAATCTAAATTCACAAATTCCAAACTCATTAAAGTTAAACTCAATAACCTCCAAACAAACAACTCTAAGTCAATAACCCTAAATCCAAATACCCCGAACCCTGAACTTGTCTGTTTTCTAGTTGCTTAAACCTGAGTTTGAGTTCTACTTGATGACAATTGTATTTGTATGTTTTTTAAAATTTTAAAATGCAAAAAAAAAACATCTGTGCAAACTCACTCGCGATTCGAAAGGTTAAAACGTTTACTTTATGGTAAACAAAATGGTCGTTACAATTATTGGGCGAAAGAAATTGTTACGATGCTACATAACCTCAAATATGACCAAAAATTGCTATTTTTTATTTTTTCTCTTTCACTTTTGGGCCTCAGTTTCGTGTTCAGCGCATTAAAGTCGTATACCCTACGTACTCTAGTTTCTTAGTCTGAGAGGCGTCTGTCTGTGTAGTTGAAGGCAGGAAAATGTTTTTAGAAGTGAATATTTACTTCAAAGGAATTAATTGCAATCATTATACATATCCGTGTAACAAATACATAATCATAAACTTTGCATAAGAAAAATATGAAGAAGCTGCTTTAGAAGTTTCAGGAGAATCTATTTCTTGTAGAAAATACAAAAGTCAAAAAGGTATACATAAGAAAACAACTGCATAATTTACATATCCGTATAACAATTACATATTCATACATTTTGTATAAGAAGAGTATGAAGAAGATGCTTTAGAAGTTTCAGGAGAATCTATTTCTTGTAGAAAATACAAAAGTCGAAAATGTAAACATACGAAAACTACTGTATAATTTACGTATCCGTATAACAATTACATATTCATACATTTTGTATAAGAAGAGTATGAAGAAGCTTTAGAAGTTTCAGGACAATCCATTTCTTGTAGGAGATATAAAACTCAAAAAATTAATAAATACAAAGGAAAATCGAAAATAAATACCACCAATTTCGACTATAGAGGAATTAACTTAATAAACTCAATAAATAATGTACAAAATATACAGTGAACAAAAGTAAGGATAATTAAGTAGCACTCACAACATTATAAAGCAATCCTTGTAAGTTTATCCAAGGAGTTTTATAGGTGAAAAGCTTTTCCAGTTATGGATATTGTTTATTAATAAAACTAATAAACTAAAGCTTAGACATTTCGATATAATAACTTTGTAAATTACTGACGCGTAAATAATTGCTTGGAATATTCACTTTTAAGACTGGACTAAACCTATTAAATAGACTGGGAAATATATTTAATACTTATATTTTGATCATTTTCACACAACTTCACTTTTGACTGATAGTATATTTAGACAAGCAAACAGATGATATAATTAATCAATGGATACGTCTTTGAATACGTTTGTCAGATGAATCTATGGCACTGCGGTTAACCATGAAAGCATATTCAGTATGCAAATACATAAATGAAGTTATCCAATAAATCCGAGGTGGCAGCTTTGTTGCAAATTTGTATTCACAATCGGGTACAAATTAAATGAGTGCTTCCGTTGCCATAATAATTGTTCATTACACTATAGTTTGTGGAAATTAGGCTCAGGACTATTAATCAAAATGTTTTATTCAGGAAACATGAATTTCATTATCGAGGTCCGGCAGATTCATTCCATTGGATTGGCATTTGTACCTCCGGCTTAATTTGTCAGTGATTTAGGTAATGACTGGAAGAGTTTATTGATGACATTAATGAGATTTCCTTAGGACGAAAGAATGAAACTGTTCCCTAGAAAGTGTTGCAAATCTGTCTGGATAGCTTTTAAGAACCTATAAGGATAAACCAGAATACTATATTAATTATTCTTAGCTGATATGAACAATATAGTTGTTAGTAATCATGCCTCACTGAGTAAAGATTTCGGAGGGTACATGTCGTTAGGGATTTAAATTTTTATAGCTTGTAATTTATAATTTTAAACCGATGAATAATACAGAAAAAATCACTGAAGAAAGTACGAAGTAAATACTTCTTGCTATTTAAACTATTATGTGACATATTATGTATGATTAATTGTACAGAACTTTATACTATAATTCAAGCTTCATAACTAAAAATATACACTAATGAATTCAACAATGATATATGATATTGTACCCACTAGTAATTAGATGATGATGCACGCTCGAAATATCTGCATTACAATTATGCATGCATGCTTTTAAATCATCTAGAAGTAGACAATGAACACGTCACGTCACCTCATGTGGCTCACGGCAAGTTATACATGACAACGTGAGTTCGTTTCTGCAAATTTACATTTTGGGCACGCTTGAAATAGAGAAGCTAGTGTCGCCTCTATCGGGATTTTTTTGTGTTTATGTGTGAGACCGAGATATTTGTAAACAAGTTATTTGATTTAATTTTACTAAAAGTTAAATACTTTTTAATTGCCGAGAGTGTGTGTCAAAATAAATTTTTGAAAGTTTACATGTATGTGAACCCTAAATTAATTGATTTAATTTCTTTAAATATATTAACCGACTTCCAAGTAGAACTAAAAAGTTGAAAATAATTAACAAAACTTAACAGTAGATAATAAAAAACACATGCACTGTTATTAGGTGCCTACTCACAAAGAGAATAAAAGTGCAGACTTATGTACTACTTCATCACACTTCATGTTTGCTCAGCCCCAAGTTCAAAAATCTACTAGATAAGTAGCTAGTGAATTTTTACAGAATAAATAACCTTTGCATGAAGGTACCTAACAACAATGAGTGTATTATTTATTGTCTAGTGCCAGACTCTCATATTTATTTTTAACTTTTTGTTCTACTTGGAAGTCGGTTAATATATGTTCTAAATGTTTTGTTTTAAGCTTTTTAGTTTTTTTTTGCGGTCTGTTATTTATTTGATACATTCTATTCAGATTTTTAGTTTTATTTTGAACTACGGTAAGTTCTATTCTTTATTTTTTATTTTCTATGTATAACCTTAATAGACCAGGAAAAGGTTATAGAAACATATATTTTTAATTAAATTGACAACTAAAAATAATACGAACATAATGAACCACTAAGTTAATAAGGCAAAATTATTTTTAATTAATTTAAGTATTATTAGGGGCCATCCATAAATGAGTCACACTTTATGCGGGAGGGAGTCGAAGAAATGTGGCATAATATGACAAAAGCCAGTTGGGTCAAACGCTTTGTCACATGTTAAAATTTAAAAGATTAAAACGCGAAATTTATTTGTTCACAAAAAATATTACTAAATCGATTTAAATTTATTCGATTTATTTAGGATTGAGCCCAGTACCAGCGTAGTTACTTCAGACGTTTCAATTGTCTACTTAACAATCGACTTTCGATGAGTGATGGATGCAGTTTCCTCAGCTGAACTATTTTAGCATTTTTAATTTTTGAAATAGTTTTAAAATGAATAAAAAGATTGATTTAGGTATTTTTTACCGCAAGTAATGTGATGCATACAGTGTAGCTTATGCCGATAAAAAAACTAACGATACAAGGATCGCACCCAATAGCAGTTTAGAGCTGGACATGTGTTGTCACTGATTTTTGTATTTGGCCGGAAGTCCGTGTCGATTATTAACATAGAGCTTGTACTTCTGGAGGTTGCCTGCATTGCACAAATATCCTGTCAAGGCTAAAGAGGGCAAAAAGCTATTTCACTATATTGAGAGCTCCACCCAATGAGCTAGGTGCACCTCCCAATCGATTGAAATAGCTCTCTTTATTGACCTCTGTTTCTAGTCTTGGCACAATATTTGTGCATTGTAGGCTACCTCCAGAAGTATATGCTCTAAGATATTTAACAAATAATATGGGCTTGGTACTTGTTGTTTTAAGATGCCGAAGCCAAGTTTAATAAAATTTTCAAATTCGCCATTAAAACTATCAGTGTCTACAGTTCCCACATTATTACGTTGGCATTCAAATATTTTAGAAAAAATGTGCGTGCGTTAAGTACATTGCATGTATATAAATCGTTAAAAATGATATGAGATCTTTTTTAAATACCAAAATAATTTGTATATTGGTGGATTACCAGACAGGTATGTATTCAATCCCAAATTCCATCCCTTTACGAGTAGAATTTCTTTTCACAAATTTAACATTTCACCAATCCGGATATACACTCCATTAAACAAAGCAATAATTGTTCAACTCCGTTCACAACCGTAGAAGAAATCAGGTAAGATATACATAAAAAAATACACGCCGAATTGATAACCTCCTCCTTTTTGGAAGTTTGTTAAAAACTTTTGAAGTTCTCCCTAGCAGCTGCATTGTTGAATATCAGCGACATATTCACATGACTATATATAATTGACTGGCAATTTTGGTTGACATATTTGACACTACTGAGATATGCTAAAATTTGTGGACATTTTTTGAGTTCATAAATAAGGTTCGCATAGAGGGGGTGGGGGTCCTCAGTTAGTCTGACGGGTCGTGACAAGGGGGGATGGGGGTCTAAGGAAAAGTAACGTTCGCAAGGCAAATATTTTTATTTTAATTTTTCTCTGGACTGTTTTTGTTTCATTTTTCTGGTACAATAGAAAGTCGTACATTTAAACTTTGTATATAAATAAATATTTTTACGTAGATATTTTAGTCACAATAGCTTAATTGGTATATTTACTTATGTTTATTTTTAGACATCAATTCCTTTGTACACCCAATATCATAGAAAAAAGCGCTTCCATGGATTCTGCTCTTTTTTTCAATAGCAAATGAAAGACTACATGGGTCAGGAAAAAATAAAGTTGCATATTTATTTAATAGTGTTATTATTTAGACGTAATATTTATAGGGAGTCGCAAAAAGTGTGACGCAGCCTGGCGAAGGGGAAAGGAGGGGTCATAAGAGGAAAAATTTAGCCTGATGTATTTTATGCGGTGTGTGTTGGTAGAGTGGATCATTAATTTATGCGTTGTTCAGGTGCACGTAGCGTATTGTCTCTGTTATTGGTGCACTGATATTTATGACCTAGAATGGAACGAATTCGTTTGGTAGGATTTATACAATTTAAGTGTGCGAATAGCATGGGTAAGGTCTGAAATGATTGTAAATTCCCACAGCCTCTAACTAACAAACCATAGGAAGCCCTATTCCCAATGTTCCGTTTATTGTTATCGTTGGTTCCGACTATCAGAAAATTGGATTTGACATCCGTTTGGTATTGTCAAATTATTGGACCTGTCGACTTAGGTACTTAGCTTTAGCGGTTGGGTGTTTTCCCCCGTGTTATGAGATTTCGAATTTAATACGTATATTAAATGAGATCTCATATATAACAAGTGATTTAGAGTAAAAACTTTAAAAAGATATTGTTTGCTGAAACTCGTATAACTAAGTACTCAAATTGGTAAAAATCACGAATCCTAATTCAAATTTCGTCATTAAAAAGTCTGCTGTAATTGAGTTTTTTTTCAATATTTTATTCACAACTGCAAACTCAACATTAAAATTTCGTCATCTATTGATAAAACACTAGCGTTTCAGTGATTGAAAATCGCAATACGCGTTCATATTCCAGAATTGCTGTTGTTAGCACAAAAGATATGACGCTCACATATACAACTATTAACGTTTCCCTGGGCAATTTCTTGTTCCCACTTGTGTCCTGCAATTTCATGCCAGAGCGCGGTTACGTTAGTCTGTTTTGCCAACCTGTTTTGGCATGTTTTTTGTAATAGACGAGACCGAGTATAATTACGAGGGAATGGGGTCTTTAATTTACAGCTTTTTTGCCTCTCCTAGAGAGTCATTAATAAAGCAATTAGTCTAGTATTCGCAGAAATGACAAGAAAGATTTGGCGTAAAATGCATTTTTTTAGTCTTCCAGCAATTTACGTCTAACGCTTTAATGCTGTCCCAGATAAACCCGAATTTCGAAGAAATCTCGGTTGGTTTTTGTCAAGGGAGAATATGAAACATGGTTTTCATTTGAAAACGGAGCGGGATATATGAGCCTTAGGCGTTATTAATTTACAGCGGCCCTTCATGAATAGCCTTTTGGAGGTCTATACTTTTCGCTGCGACTTTGAAATTAGAATACTTTATTTGTCAATTTCATATTTACGCGAAAAAACTGAAATTGACAGCAAAGGGGCAAACTAAGAATTCTACGTAATTTCATTTCATAAAAGGGAAAGGAGCTCATTAGGTATCAGCACTTTAATTTGTTATCAAATTTCGACACACATTACAGCAGTTTGTAATATGAACGGGAATAATCTCATCATGCTCATTTATACTAGTATAGTTAGTTAAAATTTTAAATTAATTGATTTTTATGAAAAAAATGTAAACTAGAAGGAAATTGTAAATTAAAGTTTATTTCATTCGTTTATACAGGGAAGTCGTAAAGTAAAGAATATCTTCATTTTCTATATAATTATCAATGAAATAAAACATCTTAAAACGGCTCAATTTTATATGAAATTACACTTTTCATTTCTCTATTCAGCAATGTTTTGTTTTCTGATGTTAGTAATAAGAGAAATCAATTTGCAATTGATTAATTTGCAAAATATTTAATGATGCCTTAGAAAGAAATCACTTTTGAAGAAATTAATGAGGTGTATAACAACTACAACATTAAAGAAATTATTGGGTAATCTATAAATAAAATTTCTGATTTCGAGAAGTCGGGTATTTATGAAATCAAATGAAACGCTTGTGATAACTATTATGGACAGACACGCAGGTCTACCACTACCCGTTTTAAAGAGCATATTGCCCATTTGAAATGCGGAAGAGCGGATAAATCTAGTGTTGTACATTATATTATAGAACATAACCACTCCGTAGATTCAACTTCTTTAAAATTACTAAAACAAGTAAATAATTTTAGAAAACTGGACGCTTACGAAAGCATAATGATTTGTAAAAATAATAAATTAATGAATTTGGACAAGGGTTCTATCCCATACAGCTCATTGTAAAGTTTACTTTGTAACAGTCCATAAATAATGTTTTCTGAAGGATATTTGTGGCATATTTTTTCAATGTTTAAGCACTTCTGGGAAATAACACCACAAATTTCTGTATATTTCCAAACGTTTCATAAATATTGTATTAAAATATCATTGTTTTATATGCAAGGCTAAAGTAGGTAGGTAATTAAGCATTATCCGAATTTACATAATTTGCTTAAACAAAATTAAAATCTTGTCTTATAATTAAAATTTATTGAATTCTATTAGTTTCGAATTCGGGTACTTGTGATTTACCCTTTGTACTGATTACTGTAATTTGCATATTAGATTTACTGGTAGGTGTAAATGAGAGAAAATTGTAAATAGATTTAGTGTGGTTTACTCCTTGATATGACAACTTAGGGTTGTTCAAACGGCGTTGAGTGTTAAAATAAAGGTTTGGTGTTAGGGTGGAAAACAGATTGCAGGAACGGGGTCATTTAATTTTGCCATAGATCCAGAAAAACTTGATTGAGAAAAGCTTGTAATACTGCTGCAGAGTGTGGTACAGCTCTATCGTGATGAAGTCACATGTTTCTGTTAATGTCTGTCGGGTTTACGGTATCAGGTTAACATCGTCTTAAGTGAGGTATTAAAATATTTTGTAAAATATCCAAGTAACTCTCCTAGATTAATGCCCCGAAACATAGGATAAAATTCTAACATAAGATCAGAATAATCGTCATTTAGTTCCTGAAACATTTTCATTTATTTATATTATGTTTATCTTGTTTCAAAATTTTCAATACATATGTTTTACTTACACCATTATCACCAGCTACTTCCCTTCGAGGTTTCTGCAGGGTTTCAATTTCTTTTCGTTATTCAATTTTGATCTCCCTGGTTCGGAAAGATCTTTATCAGTTCCAAAGTAACGGAATTTTTGTTTTTTTATTCACGGTAGACTGGAACATATGACTGTTAGGATAGTACGTATTAAATACTCTGCATATCTTAGAATTTGCTCTTGTTTTATCACCCACTCCAATTAATATTAATATATCAATTCTTAGGGTCTCAAAAAGTCCCATTAAAAAATAAATTAGTGTTGCAAATAAACGATTCATAACTAAATATTATTAAAATAAATTTTAAAGTAGTAACAATAATAATAATGTCACAAAATGGTATTTTTAATTACGTCTTAAAAATCCCGATTTACTTTATTGGCAAAAAACAGCTAATAGAGTAGTAAATCATACCATATATTTGACTCGAGGGCTACTTGTTTCTACAAAATAACATTACTTTTCCATGTCCAAAAATCAAAAAGTTCTAAATTGCTGAATAGAGAATTGAAAACCCTTTTAAACGCGGTATCACTTTTCATTTAAAGTTTTAATACGGGTAGGAGGTTGAAGGGCCGGGGAACAATTTTATTTAATAAGTGTAGTTTCATATAAAAATTTCAGAATTTTTCATTTACATTCATAATTACGTTGAAAATGAATTTATCGGTTACTCTAGAACATCAATGTACACACTCATTTTCAAATTGTGTAGTATTCTAAACTGTTAAGGCAGTACTGATCGTTGAAAACACTAAATTTGAGAGCACTGAAAATATTCTGAATAAACAAAATGTTTGTATTTTTCCGTTTTTTTTGCGAATAACACCACAATTGCTAGAAAGATTGGTATGTTTAAAATAGTCCAAGCGTTTCAGGGTCTAAATCAGACACCGTTTCCCATGGAATAAAAATTCACCTAATTGAACATTTTATTACATCTTTTAAATTATTGAAAACAGATTTGACAGTATGAAAGCTCCACTATTCGTAAAAATAGTCAGTGCCTAATACAATACTGTATTTGACGCTGTGCGTAAACTGGAAAAATTTGAAAATTTTTACCGAATAGCAAATTTATTGTGAAAAATTGAAAAGAAATGTCGAGTATTTCCTTGTCCCATTATTTTTGCAATAATCTAAAGTTTTTCTGAATAATTTTCAGATAAATTTAATTTATTTTCAGCTTCCATTCAGCAATACTCAACAAATCACAACCAATTTGTAAATAAATGCATAATAAATTTTATTGTGAAGCTAGTTTCTATTTATTTCTAACGCAAATATAATGTGAGATGTTTCAGTTGAATTGTTCAGAAGGTCTGAACTCTATTGCACTATGTTTTTTCGACAGATTTTTAAACAAGAACATATCGAATTTTTTGTTGTTTACAGCTTTCCAAAGAAATTCCTATAAAAATATTCCGATCCAAAAGGGTCAACCTAAGGATACATCGTAGCAATCCTAACCTCATAGGTGGACTTAAAAATGCATTAAAATGTAAACAATGTAGATTATTTGAACGGAAGAACATGATTAAATCAGTAAACATTGTGCATATTAATACAACGGTTGAAACATTCTGTTCTTTAGGACTCGCCAGAAAACTCTCATTAAAAGGTCCCGAAAGGAAATGGAAACAGAGAAGAAAAGCAAAGCTCGGAATTAAAAACTTACATTACATAATGTCCTAGGTAAACATCCCCAAAAACCAGAGACGTTCTCATTATTGAAACGAGCTTCTCTCTAGTCTTAACGGCCCAGCATCTCTGTTAGCCTACGGGTATGCTGCTTTTGCGTCAGCAGGAAATATCTATTCAGAATAGAGGCGTGCGGTCCTGAGGGACATCAAAAAAGACAATGCTTCCGCGTCTGCATATTCATGAGTCGGCGCCCAGTTTCTTGTAGGGTCTTTAGAGACATCTCCGTCGCGGTACTTGACGCCTTGCTTTTAGCACAACGACATGCCGATGACGTTCTCTGTGATTTATTACATCAATTAAAAGGGTTTATAATTTAAACTGACGTGGTCAACAAAGATTCAACAAAATGACAACAAAGCAGAAATAACGGCGCAGGCGTTATTGTGTTGGTTGAAACAGTAATGCGTTTTGCATTAATATATTTTGAGAAAGTAGAATACATTTTGAGTTTAGGAATTTTAATTATGAAAAACAAGAAACTTTATAAATGAGTGAGTCAAATTGTACTAGCGGCATTTTATATTATAATATGAAACAATTTAAAAACTAAACAGGATCTACAAATTTTCCGAACCGAGGCAGAAACTTGATGTTATCCGACTGAAAATGCCTCCTAGAGCTAGTACTCTGGTTTGCCCCCCATATCCGACTCTGCATTCTATTAATGGATTTCTTATGAATAGTACCACATTTTAGTAAAACATCAAAAGTGACAAACGTTAAATGCGTCTAAGTAAGATCCCGACCTCAATGGAAATTATAGGACAATGGCAAAAAATGGAAATATGCTCAATGGCAACTAACTACTGCAAATAAAATTATATAGTGCTAGAACTATTTAAATCGTATTTCAAACTAATTGATTTTAAGAATGGTTATTATTTATTCGTATAGATTTTTACATCCAATTTTTGCGCTTATGGATTTTATTGGGAATAAAAACCACAGTTGAGGACAACTCTTTGTCTTTTAAAATTTCTAAACATTTCAGGCTTTAAGTAAGGCCCTTGTTTCGACGGCAATCAATATAGAAATCAAGTAAAAATTAAAAGTATTGAATATAAAACTTGAAATTTTAAATAAAATTTATTGTGATACCCAACACCCAACCAGTCACCGCACAGCCCCTTCATCACGCGACAACCCCTCCTAATCGACCGATAACTATAAATAAAAGAAGCAGCGTAGATTCAGCTTCAGTTCAGTTACCTAATGACTGTTGGGGAGTAGGCAGGTTGAGGCCCCGAGTTCGATCTAGACTCGGAGACTCTTTTTCATTTGTTGTCTCTTGATAATGGCTCCAAAGCAGGAGTCCAAATGTCGAGTATTTAATAAATTCAGACGCGGTTCTCATCCGAAACCTAGCTTAGTACATAATAATTACTTTCTGGGTAGGTACCTAACAACATTGAATGTTTCTCGAAGTTTCCTTGGACTTCCATCGTCTTGAAATGGTTGATTTCACAACGTTTCAATAGCTGTGTATCTGCTGTCATCATCAGGTGATATATTAAGTTTGGATGTATTCTGTATGATACTGATCTGTGTGATGCGACGTTTCGGTTCCTTACCAGGAATCTCTTAGGTACTACACCTATTTTTAACTACTTAACTCAGCTATATTATTCAGGAACCATTGTGAAGTGTGAAAACCAAAATAAACTTTCAAAATAACGACTATTTTCCTCCTCGCTCATTTTGAAAGTAATTGTAAACCTGTGTAATAACGTTGCTGTCGCCAAAACACTTTTAATATTAATTCTGTACCAAGTCAACATACAATACAATACAATAATGGAACTGCATGTTGTACACATATATTTCTTTTAAAAGAAAATAAACCCTTGAAGGCTTACCTGAATTTTTAAACGACATTAATAACAAAGAACAAATTTACATTTTTTATGAAACCTATGGCTTTATTAGACAACGGTATCACATTATTTTACAGCAGTACATAAAATGTAAAATTAGTAAGTAACAGTAAATATAAAATGTAACAAGATTGTTTAAGAAACTTAGTCACAAGCAAACGCCTAGTCTGTTTATGTATTCGATTGCACCTATATTTATAGGTTGAACGCGTGCATTTGCCACATTCGGTTCTCAAATCCAGGGGAAACTGCAGATGTGTACATGGAATCACGCCAGTGTGGTGAAGTCTTTTCCACCCATTCATTCGTCCTTGCAAAACGTAAGTTAAAATCTGAGTTATTGTCAGTACTTATTGTCAAGTGCCTTACTCAAAATTGGTAGTTTTCTTGAGTGAAGTCTGTTGATTAAGTTGGTAGCCAATTTAAAAGTGCAGTTCGTATAGTCCCCGAGATGTTCCTCATTGTATTGTTTAGTTGCGCAGTTGCGCATCCAGTTTGTTCATATGGTCACTAGTTACCCTACCCGCAACATTCGGTCAATACCAATTATACCATTTACATTAGAAAGTGAGCAGAATAACAAGTCTAGAACTCACACTAATTGCTACCCAAACATTAACTGTTGCCATTGAAAGACGCAAAAAAGTGGTACCAATAATTCTTTTTATCAATTCAACTTTTTCAAATAATAGCCTCTGAGAAAATTTTAATTTATTCTTATCGTCTTCTCAAGTACGAGTACCCTTGTGAACTTGTTCTGATTAGACCATGATACATTTAGAAGTATGGAGATATTATAGACATTTAAAAAAATCCATAAAATAAAATAGGGATGCCACAGTTATCATCCATATTCATGAGCTTCATTAAAGTTTAATTTTTCGCAGTGAGTTCTATAGAACTGATACTATCATACTTTAGAATAGTTTTGGGAGAAATTGCAAAGTTAATGCTCTATGGATAACTGATGTTACCGAAATGACTGTTTACCTAAGCGTTTAATCAATGATTACTAATATAAATGCACCTGCATGTTTACATAAAAAACGGGTTGAAAAATGTTTGCTGGAAAATAGTAAACAAATGCCAAACTTCTTTCCATTGTAACCACTAAGTCGTAAATCTACGTATATGTACGCATTGACTGAACGCCGGAACGGCGATATTTTAGGCCGTCTATGTCCAGCAGGCAATAACGCAAGTTTGCTTATTTACCTTTTGATTTGAGGTTAACTTCGTAATTTATAATTTTTAAAGTGTTTTGGGATGGAAACTTTTTTAAAATCAGGAATTGTTTTGTATAATTGTAAACAACAATAATAAAGTGTTATTTCAGTGTTTTACATGCAGGGAACCCGCATATTCGTTTCCCGAATCCTCACCGGTAAGTGTCAGATCATAAACGTGTTACTGAGTTTTATAAAAGGTCATTTAAGCAGTAAATAAAACTACATTTTATGCGAAGAAATAAATGTTTTGATAATTACTATTACATATTAGTAATTAAGCCACTAATTGTTTTTGTTATTGTGCACATCTTTTAATAAATCTGAATAAAATGACCTTTAATGTACTTTGGACGCTACTGTTGGAGCCGGAATATTTGTGTCTCTTTCTATTTTTGTCTCATGTTTCAACCCATTTTTCCTTTGGTCATATATGAGAGTGCCGGGTCCATTTATATTAGTAGTCATTGGATTTAATGAATGTTTTTTTAGTACAATATATTTGTTTTGTACACTAAGATTGTAATAATGTTGTTTAAAAGAAGTTGATTAAATTTACGTAAATAAACTTGTTTTTTCAAATATAATCGCATTTGTAACTTTTAAAAGAACTGATTTTAATTTTAGTAAATTCGTTTTCTAATTTTCCATAACCAGGCAAAACCGCACTTGACAAAAAAAACGGTATTTTTAAAACTTCCCAAACGTCTGAAGGTCTAAATTATCAATGACCATTAATTTCAAATCATAAATACAAAGTGAAGATGGGACAATGATCATTCAGCCTTAACTGCACATGTACCTATTATCTAAAAATAGCTCCCTTCCTAGCATATTTTGAAGACCGTGTCAAATACACCTAAAAAAACATATGTTATTTAATTGTCTCTCAATTATCCATACCAGCAGCTCAAATTACCTTAAATCGTCCTGTAAATATACAGTGCTGATAGGATATCGCCTGTTATATTATAATGTAACGGAATATCTTTCTAGACTGTGAACGGATTAGTTTTGAAGATGAAGATATATTTTAGACTAATTATTTAAAGGATGAAGCTGAATCAGAGAGCAATGTTGATGAAAACAAAACCTCTAGAAATTTCCTACATTTGTTAATCTTATTTATATTTGGTTTTATCCCACAAACTGTTGTCATAAAATCAATAAACTACTACAATTTTTTTCGCTACCGCTGTTAATATTGTTACGAAATTTTCCCAAAGCCGACCCTGTGTCCTTTCAGCACGACAACAAACGCTTTACGATAAAAAATACGATTCTCTATTTACAAAACTATTTCAATACATAGTTTAAGTACTTAACTCAACTTTGCTGTACGCCTCTTTTAAATAGTGATCCTATCTTTGTAACGTAGATAATTTCTTTTTTCACGAAAATGGTGAAATTTCCAGAAATAATTTTTGTCAGCATTAGGAACAACTTTATCTGGACGTTTGTTTATTCATATTCAGTTTTTATTACGATGCTTAATTTCGAGAAGAAAATATAAAATTAATGTTATAAATAGTTTTTTCTTATTTTTATGTTATTTTAATAGTGTAAGTTAATTTAATTAAAATATCAAAATATTATCTAGATCGATGTAAATGTGGAAAAATGTGTGAAATGCAATAAATAAATAACGTGTTGTTGTGCTCCAAAATTCTGTGACAATATGCTGCTACAGCTTTACTAGATCGTGACGTGGTCAATAGCTACTGGGTGCACAGAGTTTGAAATAAATAAGTATTTTTTTACGATTTCGGTCTTTAAGCATAGCGAATCTGATCAAAGATTCCACCTATGAACTGTTTACCGTCTTGCGTTCAAAAAATTCACAAGTCTCTAAAGACTAGTAACAATAACTTCGATAACAAATAGCCAATATATTGTAACAATCCTAAACACCGCAATACCGAGAAGCATTTTTCTTATAAATTTAGGGTCGTTAGTTCAGGAGTTAAACGAATATTCAAAAAATAATATAAAGATCCTTTTCTAAAATATCAATGCTATTTGGCAGTATATTTTTCTTTCAAGTAGTTAGATACCACCAAATTTTGAAACTACTCGTTGAGCTGAGATATATTTTCGAAATTACTTTTTTAAATGGAGATACAGTTCTGGTAGGGTCCGCACATTCGCTAAACGGAACCTCATACATGCACATTATTTTGACTAGATCAGCAGTAATCACAGTAAAAAAATACTAATTGGGAGAGGGGTACTTCTGGAGAGAATTTTGTAAAAAATTCACCAACCTTTTGCCTCTTGTCTGCAAAACAATTGAACCTAAAATTTTGAAAAAAGGGCATATAGGGTTGTTCGGAACACTCTGTCTTTTTTGGGTTTAAAAGAGACATCCTTTATACTTACATATGTATATTCTCAAAAAACTATCTGCCTTCGCGCAATCGCAAAGAAACTCGTTGCTTGCCTCTCGTCAATTACGGACCTTGCTGAAACTCTCAAGGAAAAGCGTTTCCTATGTGCTCGCTAGTGCAACCCCAAAGTGCGTGTGCAGCTATTACTCACTTGTTGTAAACCCCTTGTGAGTGCGCATTGCCTAACAGTATAAACTCTCTAGTTGTGCCTAATAACCCAGGGTTAAGACCGGCTACCCGCGACGAATGCAGACAAATACATGACTGGGAGATTTCCCGAGGCTTTTACTAGATCTAACTCGTAGACAAGGTAAGAGTTTTCTTATGAAGGGCAATTGAGTTTTTTTATCAAAATAGAACGACACAAAACTACAGTCCACTTAATTCAATTCTCTACAGGGGTCTCACTGAACAAATAACGCGGAGATCCTATTGTTAATTTTGGGGGGCAATTAAGAAAAATAAATGACAAATAAAAATATTTTTAAAGGCATCAGGTATTATATTAAGTGATACGTTTTTGTAATATACAAATATACGTTTTTGTAATTTTAAAATATATTTTTTTAAATATATCAATGAAAATAAACAAAAATCGACTGATTTCCCCTTTTTATCTCGGAAACTACTGCACCAAGTAGTAGTATTGTCAAGCCTATCATATGATCTATCATATGAAAGGTCTTGTTATGAAAAATCCAAATGAATATTTTTTATAATTATATAACGTTTCGTTAAAAAACAAAAAAAATTGTATGAAAATCAACTGTTTCTCTAATTTTTCTACAAAACAGCGTAGTGGAAAGTTTACAGAAAATATCATGCTGTAAATTTCGAGGGATAAATTAGAAAATTAAATTAAAGAAAAAAGAAGTTTTCAGGAGCCTTCTTTAAAATATTGAATGAAAGAAAAAATGAAGAGACCGTTTTTGTTTGTTTATATGAGAATACTGCATATAAATTATTTTATTTATATTCGGATGAGAAAAACAAAAACGAGAATGTTCTATTCCAATATCTATTCGAAAACTCATAATGTGATCTAATAAGAGACGTCCATTCTCATATTTATTTCATGTCTTTATCCATTCGTATAGGCTTCAATGTAGTCAAGTCGTAATACTTCGAACATACCGTCTATATTATGAATTTGCATTTTTATTACAAGCAGATATATGGAGCGTAGCGCTTATTTTTGGTGTTCATATATCAACTTTAATGCCATGAATTATGAGCTAAGGTCATGAATTTTGATATAATCCCAATTCATAGTCAATTCAAATTTTAGTTGGCGGCATGCCCCTATGATATTTCAGTCTTAAAAATGTGGAATAAGAACAGACGCTAGGGGATGAATATATAAAATTCTTGAGTGGATATTGGATTGCTGAAATAGATTGCAACGTTAAAGTTAAGGGCAGTTGAAAGATGTTGACTGAAAGTGATTGTTCTATGATTTACTTTTAACTTATTTAATTCTTATATAAAACATTTATGCTATAATTAGAGTGTATTAGATGAAGATGAATGTACAATGATTCTTAGTGGATATTGGAATGCTAAAATGTCAGATATTTTATTAATCTATGCCGGGAACAAGACTTGCATTAAACATTGGTAATTAATAATTTGAGAGGATATTATCATTATATATTTGGAGAGTATCCAAATATGGAGAGCATTTGGCTAGCATCCTATTCGGGGCTTTTCAAACAAATTGCAAATATGATTATGGTTCATAATTATCATTTTCCTTGCTACATTAATTTCGACCTTTAGATGATAGAAAAATCGAAAATATTTATTAATGGTGAATAGTAAATTGATTTTAATTTTAATTATAGAAAAAAGGCCCGTTGAAAATGTTGACAGGAATCAAAAATTAATCGTACGTTTAGATGCGTGACCTTATAACAATTTATTAATAAAAATAAAGTTAAATGTAATTTAAGATTTCTAGGAATTTTTATTAAATAGGCAAAGACAGTACGGTACAGTACCATTTTCTCGTCTGTGTCTTAACCGATTTTCATTATTTTATTTTATTTAGTAGCTATTGACGAGCTTCAGTGCAGAATGTTAACATTTGTTGATAATAATTCATTGAAGAAAATAAAATAAAATGTTTATTATTTACGTCTATACTGCCAACGCAGATAATAGTAGCAGTGTGGTCAGATTGCTTGGCTAGAAATCTGTAAGATGATTGACTGGAATGCGAACAACAAACCAAATTAAACGTAAAACTAACAATAGTTTCCATAAAGTTATTCTATATAGTCATGCTATTCTATGGTTTGTAGACTATCAACAGAATTATGTTGCAATTGATCGATTTAGTTTCTGATATTTTATTAATTTTAATAATTTATTTTCAATTAAGATATTTTTCCCGGGTAAATCCCAAAATAATTTGAGTAAGATTACAGAAATCGTGAGTTTATGCACTTGTAAGATTCAAGATAAATAGTTAGATTTAGCAGCTCTGATATTCATGGCCATCTTTGTTGTAGCGACTTTGATTTCATTTTGCCATTTCATAATATTGTTTGCCGTTTTGTTATTATAGCACGATGGTATAAAAATTTTTAAAATTTAATGAGTAAAAGTTGAGGATTTCAGTTTAATTAACTCAGAAAAGTTTTCAATATATAAAGGTATTATTTAACATTAATTAACAGCAGGTGGATTGTATTTCTTCATATTTTCCATAGAAAATAGAAATAGTCATGTGTGTCTAATTTAAATTAGTGAAATTATACTAATCTTTAAATATGTGGTTCAAGGTTTAGTAATATTTACTTATGTTTTGTAATATATAGTATATATAATATTACTAATATTAGTTTATTATTTAATATAAGTTTAATATTTTTATATGGATTTGAATTTTTTATGTTCAAAATTGTCACTACATACTTAAATATTCTTAAAGACAGAACCTTTCAATTATATTTAGGTATGGTAGTTAATGTATCAGTCAATTACTGTTTTCTGTCCATTTATTTCATCCCATAGGTAATTTGATCTACATTACATGGCTCCATTACTGCAAAATCATGCCTTTTACCTAAAATAAACATGTGATTGAAATTTTGCGTATTTTAAGTATAAAGAAATCCAATCCATCTACTGCTTTTTAACCGACTTCCAGAATCTACATTTTTTTTATGTATGACAACCGATTATTCAAAAACGGCTTGGGTAATTTTAATGATTTAAACTTAGTTATTTTAAAGAACATTCCAGAAAGGTCCCATATAATTGTCTATAACATCAGATTTACGGTTTTCTAGAAAATCAAAAAAAAAAGTAAATAAGGGACTAGATTTCAGCCATTTTCAATGAATCGTCACTGTTTTCTCTAAAACCGCTCACGCAATTTGAATATTATAAATTGTATTATAAAAAGATATGTTCCAACTTGGTTCCGTACATTTTCCTATAACGTAAAACATACCATTTTTCTGAAAATCGGAAAAATATATGCACAAAAACTGTAAACATCATGGTAAATGTCAAATTTTCATCATAAATATCTAGTTTAAATGTCAAGATATGCCATGAGAGTATGTCGTACAGGGTGTTTGTAATGATTTTTATTCTGATGCTTTTGAAAACAGCTTAATTTAGACACGAAGTTAAGTTACAGTCGCGTGAAATTGCATAAAATATTCCATTAGCTTATGAAAACGAAAATTTGTTATTCCGGCAATATATTCTGTGTGGAATATTTGTTATATAAGCAGTTAGGATCTTTGAATTATAGGATGTAGGAATGTGGTTCAAAAATGTGAATTTTGTCATATAGGGTAGACCATGAACAGTTGCATGAATATATGCATGTGGTCGAAGTGAAATACATAGGTATACAGGAATAATTTAAACAATAGAAAAATAGAAACAGTCAATAGTGTGTAGGGAATTTATACTTATACCGAGTGGTTTTATAGATATCAGGACCGTTGCAATATTGTCTAAAGTTTAATTTTAATTGTACAGGGTGATTCAGCAAATGATGGTTATATATGGGTGACCAATACACAGCAGCATATACAGTGTGGATGCAATATAGGGTGAAATATTGTTAAAAGTTGTCCAAATAATAAAACAAAAAAAATTTAAAAAATATTTGGTAATATAGAAAATGATTACAAATCAGACATGGAAAAAGGGAGAGAGATAGAACATTTTACCAGCAAATTTTTTGGGTGGGTCATGTCTTTTTCAAACTTATTTGGAGTATCTATATTTAATTAAATGTTCATATATTTTTTAAATTACATAGAGTTGTCAGTATGACGAGAACGATTAGTGCAGGAGTTTTTCTCACATTTATTTCCTATAGAAATATACTTTAGACAAAAGAACCTCAATAATGTTCACAATTTGATTAAATAAGTACGAATTTTGACAACTGGAGGACCACTAGATTGAAATAAATGCTTTTACTTAAGTAAAACAGTTACAAAACCGTGTGGGACTAATATTGTTTTATACCATTTAAATTAATAGTTTTTTCTAAAAAAAATTATGTAACATTTTTCTTAACGGTGTGGGCACATTTCTCGATTTTCTGAAATACGGCAATTTTTACGTTACGGAAATACCTCTGAATTGTCAAGAATAGTATACAGTTTAAAATATCCGTATTGATTACGCTATTTCAGAGAAATCAGTCGATATATATCGACGATAATCTCCGATTTTCTAGAGAAATGTAAGTAAATCTCACTTATAGAAAATTATATGGTAGGAACGTTTCCGAGATATTCCTACACAGAAAGAAATTTTTGAGTATTGGATGAGTATACATAAATAAAATTCTACGAATTGGTAATTTCCTCATGTATTGAAGCTTTTTGAAAATAATTTTTACCTAATAACTGGCTCAATTTTAACATCTATATATAAATAGGCAAAGACTAAACGGTTCGGTAGCATTTTCTCTTCTGTCTCTCAACCGATTTTCTTTATTTTTGATTTGATTAGTAGCTATTGACGACCTTCACTACAGAATATATAAATAATATTTATTTATATCTTTTAAATAAGTAATTAGGGATAAATTATTAATAAAATTTAAGTGAGTAGCGCCCACTATGAATAAGTTGCTTAATCTAATGTTGGGAATTTTACAGCAGTCAACAGTAAAAACCCATTTGTGGACAATCTTACTAGGTATAAAAAATATTACTAAAATAATACATTAATACAAAAACGATGACGATAGCAATTACTGAAGTGACCAAATTGAATGTGTTTATACGAAGTTTGGGCATTTACAGAAGAATCCAAATGAAAAGTTTTAGGCAAGTACACAATTTAGAGATTCTAATGCTAATTGATACATTTGACTTCCGCTCCTCAAGAGTTAAGTATGGACATTCAGTCATGAATGTCTCACAAATCTAATAACAATTTACTAATATTTTGGAAAACCATATGCATTATTAAATGATGTTTGTTTAGTTACATGCATCTTAATTGTATGTAATTCTCGCAAACGGCACTACGATTTTGTCGAAATTCCATTCCTGGGTTTTTGGCGTGTACAAATCGGAATAAATCGTATTACCGAGAAAGAACGAGATTGTGACAATTATATTTCATTCAATACAGGGTGATGTTGTGACCTACTTGAGAATAAAACTGCTCTAGAAAAATTTTTTCAGTATAAATTGATGTGTAGGATCTTATCAGAATTTTATCATTACTTGATATTTTTCTGGCATTAAATTTTGACAGTTGAACCTTTCAAGATTTTAAAGTAAAAAGTGCTGGTTAGGCGATTTTTGGATGGGTAAAAAGTTATGTGTTCTCATGTCAATTTCAGGCACACAATGAAGATACCTTGAGCAGTTACATATGCATAAATTGACTGATATATAAGGCGCTGTAGATTATAATTTAGGTACAGGGTGATTCCTGAAATGTTAGAAACCAAATGTTTTATTGAGTGGCCCATAAACAGTTGCATACACACAGTGTATTATATATATATATATATATATATATATATATATATATATATATATATATATATAGGGTAGTCCATAGGCAGTTACATATACAGGGTGGTGGAAATATATTATAAAGTATTACTTCCTAATAAAATTTACAATTTGAGATAGTGATATTATAAAATATTCTAATACTAGATATGTTGATAATAAATTCGGAACGTCTAGCTTTATATGTTGTAAATATAGATGTAGTTGAAATATATAAAAAAATCATACAATGCGAAATAACCGTTAAGACAGTAAACTCCAGAAAGTGAAACCAATAAATTACGTTGTAAATAAGTGATGATAGCAAATGTACTGAGAATTGCAAATATGAAACCCAACAATTGATAGCCATTTAGAGAACATTTTGATAGAACAACCTAAGGTTTGTTGCCTTTTGAAATTTCAACGTTCTGGCGTAAAACAGTACCTAATTTTATTTTAGACATGGAGGAATTTTTTAATGGAAATCTGTTCATTATTGATGTTCCCAAAGGTGGAGATTCAGCAGCTCACCCTTACCACTTAGTTTCTTTTATTGGATCCTTCTGTCTACATTTTCTGTATATTTTTTTTCTCAGTTTGTAATACAACAATTTTTATTTTTTCCTGTCATAAATTTCTTTTTCATATGTTTTATATTTATTAAAATTACCGATATATTTTTTCAATTATCATTCATATTTATATGAAGCTTTTTTGCCTACACAAATATTGTGAAAATTATTAGTCAGTTTTCCTACTTAAACGCTCTCTCCATACTTATATTTGAAGTTTACTTCCACTTAACATACTTACCTAATATTCTTACATATTTATTCCATTTATTACCCTATTTTGCATTTCTCTTTGTGTTCTTCTACCAGTAGATCGCCACTTTTCCTTGAATTAGAGTACACTGTATCCGGACAATTAGTATGTCTTAGATTGCCTTTCATATATTAAGATGGAATGTTTTACTATGTAAAGAATGTTGCCCTTCTCTTTGTCAGTCCGTTATTATTTGGGATCAGACTAGAAAATGTGATATTTTCCTATGTTTCTAGACAAATAGTGATGACTGTTAAAAGTAGCTTGCTAGGCCAAGATGACTTGATTACTTCTGCATATTTGATAATCTATTTCTTGGTATTATCCAGTATTAAATTTGATATTTTCTCTACATTCAGTTTAGTTGCTGGTTTTCTGACACTTCCAATATTGCTGTTGTCTAAAATAATTATCAACCGTATTTACAGGTTCATTCACAGTACAGATCAATTTTATATCTACAAAAGCTATGTTTTTCACTTTAACTGATTAGTCTACTCGCTGTATACTGTTTAAAGGAACATTCCTAGGATAAATCGGTGTAATGAACCTTTAATATGAAATATATTGTAAAAATAAAAAAAGTGTGGCAGTTATTTGAGACTGAACGGTGAAAGCCGGAGCTTCTTACGAAATATATTGTCCATCCCTCGTGATCTTGTCTCTGTTTATCTTTCTTTATATCATTTTTACTAATTGATATACATTTCAGGAGAATTAATATTAATAGTTTAAATATAACAGCAAAGGAACATGTGACGTGTAAATAATTTTTTTATTATAATATAAAAAAAAATCTGGTAATCTATAACGAGGTCACATTAATAATAGTATTAAAGCGACAAGTCGCATGTCTGAATAAGACTTTATTGTGTGGTGGTGTTATCAACAAAAGTGATAGACATAAAATATTTGTTTTCTCGAATAAAAATGGATGGAAATAAAGTATGTAATTTTCGATACGTAAATATACATTCTTAATCTATCAAGTGATGTGCTTTAACAGATTCATGTTTTAAAAATTTCTTATTTGCTGAGGAATTTAAAGAGAGATTTGCTAAGTACTCTTTAAACATGTTATAATGAAAGATTTTATTCTAGTATCGTTCATAAATCCGATCGTTAAAAAAAGTAATTTTATATACTGCATTTATAAGTATGTGTGAAAGCGTAGAAAAGCATTAAATATTTCCGCCATTATTGTCAAGTGCTCTTAAGACCTGTTTGATATGCAACAGAAGTCCTTAAACTTTGTCGCTTCTACCGCTTCACATATTTGATGTAAGGAATAAAACATTGTCATGAAGTTCATTATATACCTTGAATAAACAGAACTATTAGTAGAAATTTTGTTTCTGAGGAACTTTGAAGAACACAATAATTAATTTCGAAAAAAGGGTCTGAGTTGGTTTTGGATTAATTAGTCTGTTTATTACAGTTTTCTCTCCTCAGCTCTTTTTTTAATTCTCTTCTTTTAACAAGATCTATGTTTTAAGCCAGTCCTCCGATTGCTGCCGGTCTTCTGAAAATGCTATATTCAATTCAATTCAATTCAATTGAATCAAAAAAAAACGTTAAATACATCCATAGCTAAAGACATAATTTTTCCTTTACAATTGTTACAAATGTAAGTAGCGTTGTGTGGGATATGAGGAATTTGAAGAAACTTGTAGACAAAAATAGAAAATTTCATTCCTCGAAGTTTCCTTGGACTTCCATCGTCTTGAAGTGGTTGATCTCACAACGTTTCAATAGCTGTGTATCTGCTATCGTCATCAGGTGAATGATAGGAAATTCAGAGTATCGGTCGTATTTATATTATACCCTTAACCGGTCATGCGTCGCCGGTCATGGTCATTGGGTCTTATCTGGTCCAATCAGCGTCGTCGTACCTGGAGGTTGGTTGGTTGTCGGTGATGCGTAGCGGCAGAGGCCGAAGAAGAGCTCTCCAAATATTTTTAATTTGGACGCTGGGCTCGCTAATTATATTTTCGTTCGAGATTATATATGCCGTCTCTATGAATTTTCTTTTGTACCAGTGCTCCTCCTTGTGAATTGCTCTAGCCTGGTCCCAGTTGATATTATGGTGTTCGGTCCATGCGTGATTAGCTAACCCAGACTTCGTTACCTCTGCCCTTTGAGTAGCTGTGCGGTGTTCCTTAATCCTGGTGTCCAGCGGTCGCTTGGTCTCTCCAATGTAAATATTGGCATATTCACGCGGTATGCTGTATATACAGTTATTTGGTATTGCTGGTGCGTCGGGCCTCGTTCTTGTTATCACGCTCCTCAAGGTGTCGTTGCTTTTGAAGATAATCCTGAGGCCTTTAGTATACGGTAATAGTAGAGTTGCTACCGTGGTGTCTTCTTCCTGCCTAGTTGGTTTGTCCAGCTCTTCAAACGCCTTGGTAATGATCGTTTCCGGATATCCATTCGCCAAAAGGTCTTCTCTAAGTTTCACATGTTCTTCTTTGAGGGCTTCTGGTGTGCTGCAGATATTTTTGGCTCTATGGATTAGTGTTTTGATGCCAAAAGGTCTTCTCTAAGTTTCACTTGTTCTTCTTTGAGGGCTTCTGGTGTGCTGCAGATATTTTTGGCTCTATGGATTAGTGTTTTGATGATGCCAGTTTTCGTTGCTGATGGGTGGTTGGAATTGTAGTGGAGGTATAATCCTGTATGCGTAGCCTTCCTGTAGACTGTTGTTTGGATTCCGGTCGTAGTCCTTTGACACTTTACATCAAGGAATGGTAGGCACCCACTCTCTTCCATCCCCTTGGTGAATCTAATGGATGGTTGGGATTGGTACAGGTGCTCCAGGAATGCCTGTAGTTCTGTCTCTCCATGTTGCCAAATAATAAAGGTGTCATCGACATACCTCAACCATAGCTTAGGCTGCTTCTCGAAACTCCTCAGTGCGTGTTCTTCGAACCATTCCATGTAGTTGTTGGCGATGGTTGGTGATAACAGGAATCCATAGGCAATCCATCTTCTTGCATGAAGAACCGGTCCTTCTCCTGAAAGTAGCAGTTCGCGAGGCAACATTCAAGCAAGTCCATGATTGAGTCTATTGGCAGCTCCGTCCTCTCCATCAGGGTTTCGTCTTCAGTAAGTTTCTTTCTCACTATGTTGAGAGATTCGTCTAGTGGTACGTTCGTGAAAAGGTTTTCAACGTCGAAACTTACTAAGCGATGTTCTGGCCCAAGTTCCATGGATCCGATGATTTCGACAAAGTGCTTTGAGTCCTTGACGTGCGATGATGTTTTGCCCTTCAAAGGTTGGATGATTGGTAGAAGGAATTTCGATAGTGCTGCTGTTGGTGAGTTTGCGCGAACTTGTAATCGGTCTGAGAGGTACTCCAGCCTTGTGTATTTTGGGTAGTCCATAAAGATGTGGTGGCTTGCTGTGATGTGGCGTCAATTTTCTCCTTGTCTCGGGTAGAATGTATTCAGCATGATCTCTGAGAGTGTTGTAAGTTTTCCGTTCTATTTTTGGTGTTTTGAGTTTTTGATAAAGGCAAATATTGATGTTCCTTTTTCCTTGCGATAGACAGGGTCTATTTAGACCCTGGAAGGTTGGGTGTATTTGAAATATAAAGACGTTCCATCAATTATGGTGTTATTCCCAAGGAATCATAAAAACAAGTTAGACCCTGAAATGTATGGAGTACAAGATAGTTTTCTGTGTAAGAAACAGAGACCAGTTCATATTTAAGAGTCTCCTGGTCTATAGGTAATCAATAAACTATATTTGTGTGAGCGCTTCTGAAAATCTTAGTATTCGAGTAACTAGAAGCGAAAGCAGAAGGCTACGAGAATTATGCGAACCGACCTGAAGAGGGCAGATGTGACTCTGCCGAAACGTCGTCATTTTACCATCGATCCCGGCAGGGATCAACTACGCGGATGCAATTATAAGTACCAATTGACTTTTGTCAATAATAAAGCACCATATACCAATATATTTTGTATTATAAAAATTCTCTTTTCCTTTTAAACAAACATATAAACTCCAAAAATGTAACACCAATAAATCATAAACCAAAATCAAACCAAACCCATAAAATCATGAACATCAAGAATACCTTAATTACTACATTATAAAATTATTCTAAAAAGATTTGATTTTTAACGAATTGTTCTTCTCTGTTAAACAATGAAATTTAAAACTCACTGATTAATCATATGCAATTCTGAGTTTAGTATTTTAAAATAAATCCGTAACTAAAAATGAATATTTCTCAATATATAGAATTTTTAAATTTGTATTTTAGACTGTTTTTGAAAAAGTAAAATCTTTAATTGAACTGCAAATACCATTTTCACTGTAAATTGGTTTAAAATATTTGGCTGCACCTTATTATGTCAGCTTCCTTTCTGGATTTGTTAACAAGTTGAATAAATACCGTTCTACCTCTACTGCTTGGCTCAACTGCTTTCTGCTTGCTTGTTGTTTATTATTAGTGCATTACCATTGATTGTTGCAATCCAAATTCCACACTTCTTTGGGATATGATTGTTTTCGGTTTCCTTTACAATCAAAATTGAAAATTTTTAAGTTTTGCAACTTTTTAAGTTTGACAAATTTTGACAACTTAAATGTCACTTCTTAACCACCAATAAATGCTAACTTTTAAATCATCCTCTTGTCATGTCCTTCCTCGCTTTTATAGTTTTTATTATTGACATAGAACTAATTTTTCCTAACTTTTTAATTCCGCATTTTCCAAATTCCATTCTTTAATATTATTATCCTATTGCTCATATTTCATTCCACATATAATCAATTTTATGTAATATCGTTTCATTTTCTTAAAATCTGCAATTTTCTAATTTTTGCTTTCCTGCTCGTTTTTCCACCAGTTATTTCAACAGTAACCTGTCTCAAGCTTTTATAAAAAATTTTATTGTTGACAACCAGTGTTACGATAATTCGATTCCGCGTTCTGTCTTGGTTTGACTGCATGAATTTCAACTTGATTCGATCATAGGTTATGTTATATTAAGTTTTCAAAAGTTATTTACCCCAACATTTTGGTCTTTTTTATGTTACAATGAACTTAATTTAATCTACTACAGGTATTATTGAATTTTGTATATGTCTATTTCCATTCTAATATATATATATATGTTACCAGCACAATTTGCTTTTCGCACTAATTCTTGTTTGTGATATTTTACTTTCGCAAGAAGAAGGTCAAGTTTATGGATGGTAGAGACAAGGATGACAAACTTTTATGGGGATTGAACTGAAAAAGTGTCCAACTGAAAGAACTTAACAACAAATTTAAGAAGTGGCCACCTGAGTGGCGTGGGTGTTGAAAGAGGGTATGATTTCAATTGCTAAATATAAAATCATATTAATGTTAAGCCACCGATTTTGTTTTCTTTCCAACCAGGGTTTTTAACATATATATTCTAAAACTTTTGACAAGCTGCGTAAAATCTATCCCCTTGCTACATCACCACTTTATATATATACTGTTATGGTTTAACCATTTTGTTATGGTTTTACCAAAACTTTTTATTTAATTATTTTCCTCGACTAGCTTTTTATTTAGTTTTAATTTAAAAAAATTTATTACTTGCTTATTTAATTTTTTTTTTGTATGCAAATTCAAACACAACAACTCTCTATCTCAGGTTGAGTTCTGGGCGTTAAAATAGATAAACTTTTATATTTTGCACTTACCTTTTTTTAACTTATTTATATCAAATTTAAATTTTAATCAATTATTATTTTGCTTTCTATGCTCTTTTTAATTTAACAATAATAAATTTGGAAATAAAATTTTACTATTCTTTATTTATAATTGAAAATGAAACAGTTAGAACAAATTAACATGAACTCTTTGAATTGTTAATAACATACTTTAAAAATTACCTTCTGTATAAATTGTTTTTGTTTTCTTTGTGTGGAGACAGATTATTTACTCAATCCATAAGTAAACACTATACATAAAACTAATTCTAACAAAATAATACACATGTTCTTTATTATTTTTAAACAGATTATTTTTGTTCATAAATACCTTATCTATTACGAATTGTCCTTTTTAACTCCACTGCTTCTGAATCATTTTCTTTTCCAGGTCGTTTTGCCGCTCGATACAAATGTATTCGGTTCTCATCTTGTCAGTACCGCTCCATAAGAATTACTGATTTGAACTGCTGCTGGTTTTTCGCACTGAATAGTCTATTATAATCAGCTCTCTGACTACTACTCGAAACTTTGTAATTTCTGTGATTTATATCTTGTCACTTTTATAGTTTTGTGGTATTAAACGTTCGTGTTTACCAAATTTATCTTTTTCTTGATTTATTAAGTTTTAAAATTCAAGATGTCTGCATTCGCTTCTTGCACACAACAAAGTTTGTTGAAACAAAATTCACATAAGCGTCTTGATTGTTTCACACACGCACAAGAACGATGTTTACCCTTCGACAATCAAAATTCAACAGGGGTTTTGACAGGTTTGAAATTATTTTTATATCCTTATCAAAACAAATGAATGTGACATTTATATTTACATAAACATTTTAAAATTAATTTTAATATATACATATTTGTTACTATTAATTACATAAATTTACTTCTATTAAACATTTCTATCTAATTGGTTTTTCTTTTTATTCAGTATTAACTTTGTAATTTCATTTCAAAGTTTGTTCTGTCAGATGAATCTAATTTTTAACTTTCTTTCAAAATCTGTTATTTCTCGCCTTCCGATCTAATAAATCCATGTTTATTGACTCCTATTCCTTGTATTGATATATTATTATGAAGCTGGATATATCTCAACCTTTTTTTTTATCACTTAACTCTTCCAATCTAAATGGGGTACATATGTCAATGTATAAATTTTTCCTTCTACTAATTTCTATTCCTTTTCTACTCCTCAATTAATTTATAGTTATAGTACTTTACTAATCAAGTTATTTTATATCTCTTACTGCAATTTAGTATCTGCAATTGTGATTTCTTTCTTTAAATAATAACCCTACTTCGTAACATATTTCCTTGTAGTTCCTTTCCTACCTTTTTATCCCACCTACACAAATTTTACCCTGCTTACATTCTGTTAAGTTAATTTTATATATAACTACTATTTTTTTCTTTTTAGAGAATGATTTTTATCGAACGTCTTGTTACTAGGTTTGGACAAGCCTTGGATCTTAATTCAGCTGAGTTTTACATTATAAAAGGATTATTTTATTATTAATATCAGATTCCATTAGTAGTTCAATTACTAACAAGGTATGTCTCTTTTTCTTATATTATTATATTTAACTCTATAGATTATTTATTTTCACAAATATCAAATTTCTGACTTTACCTTTCTATAGGTAACCAGATTAACCTTCGTTACATACTCTTTATCTTTCTATAACATTTATTATTTAATTACTAATTAACTGCTTACTCACCTAACTCCACTTTTACATATTTATTGAGTAAATAATTTCCCCCTACATTATTTAATTTCCTTTATATATTCTAACTTTATATTTCAACTAAATATTATGTATCTTGCTTTGCAACTCAAAATTTTTTTATTAGTCCTTTCTGATAGGCTCTGTTATCATAAATTCACATACAATAAATATTAATACTTTATCAAATCTTTTAAACATTTTGCCTTCAGTGTTTCTTAAAAACTTTTGGTCTGTTCAATTTCATAACAATACATATACATATATATATATATATATATATATATATATATATATATATATATATATATATGTATATATATATGTTATATGAGAAGTGCACTAACTTACAATTTATACGTTAAAGTTACCATAGGTGCTTGAACCATAATTGACTTCACACAAGTATCATATTACAACTTCCTAGAATTCTTAGAAATCACGTAGACGCTTTGTTCACATGAAAACTAATGACATAGCGTCAGCATTTTTACGTTATAAATGTAACCGAAAACAATTCTCAGTGTTCATTATCTTCATTTAACTTCATACCTATAATATTGTCTTTGTAACTTAAACATATGATTTTTTGTAATAAATATATTTTTTTAATAAGTGAATTTAGTGAAACCAAATCTAAAAGTGGCGCAGTCAGTAGGATATTCCAGACGTAATTAGAACAAGAAACAGTCTAACTAATTACGGTGGTTTCCTAACCTTAGCGGATACAAAGAACCTACTTGGACACCAACTACCGAGCTCAACAAGGGAACAAGCAGCGGCTAACCAGTGTTCAGTGACGGATAGAACAAGTCCTATGATAGGAATAATCACGTAAGCGTTTAAAAAAAAGTTACAATATTTAATAATTGTTGAACAAACAGTTCTATCATTTTTCCTATTTTAAATGAACCATCCTAAATATTTACCCAAGAAAAAATTTTGAAATTTTATTTTGATAGTTTAAGATATTCTAAATATTTATTTACGTTTATACCTTTATTTAATTTATACTTATTTTAGAACCAGTAACAAAAATTTATTTTTCTTCATTTTAATTACAATCGCAATTATTTACTTCGCTTTTCCCAAGCTTTGTATTTTCCTAATATTGCACAATCTTGAGTAAAATTACAAAATGCCAGAAACTAGAGCCCTAGTACAAAATGTAGAGCCCTACAAGCTCTCAGAAATTTTCGCCATTATTCCCGAATACGATGGGAACCCAATATTTTTAAACACATTTATCTGTTCTTGCAATACCGCATATAATATGGCATCTGATAATCAACAAGTTCTGTTAATTCTCCACATTAAGAATAAGATCCGTGGACGAGCGGCTGAACTAGTTAATTCACGTGACCCCAGCCATTTAGCAGATATTCAAAGTCTATTAGAAAACCATTTTGGAGATCCAAGGGATCTCTCCGCCCTTATTCAAGACCTACAAAGAATGAGGCAATTACCCAACGAATCTCCATTGACATTTTCAGCTAGGCTTCAAACACATCAAGCAAAAATGTTATCAGCTGTCAATAAACAAAATTTAACTGTAAAGGAGAAACAGGCCCAGATTGACTTAATTGAGTCAATGGCTCTAACTAGCCTACTTACGGGTCTAGAGCCGAAAATTGGCCAAATTGTGCGAGCCAGTGATCCCAGAGATATCCTGACCGCCATTTCCCGTATTAAAAGAGAATTACAGCTGTCCAATCTGGAAACTCAAAAATTCTCAGTCAACCGAAATGCACCCCAACAGACTCGTAAACCGAATAATGGTCCACCCCAAAACAATGTTCGTTTTGCAAAAGAATAGGACATTTCAGCAGCGAATGCCTCATCAGAATGAGACAATCCCAAAATTCTCACCCAAATTACTCGGGCCATCGCCCATATTATGCGAATCAGTCTGCTAATCAACCTATGAATTTTAATAATAGGCCTCAGTTTTCTCACCAACAACAACAACCCTCAACAAGTAGACCAACCCCAACTTCTAGTAATTTCAAACCAAATCCGAGTTTTTTCAAACAACAACAGAAAACTCATCACTTAAACAACGAACAATTCGATCCGTATGAACATAACTATGATTTTTCTTACAATGAGCAACAGAACTTTCAAAGACCAACTGAATACAAAACCGTATCAGACTATTATTACCCTGATACACAAAAACACGACAAATTCGAACATCATTCCAGCGAAAATGTTTGTAATGATAATTATAACCAACAATATGATGAATATTACGATAGCGAACAGTTTTCTTCCCGACAAAATTTTCAGACTACCCCGGTAGAAATAAAACCTCCCGATCACGAGATCTCCGATCTTCAAACACAAATTCAAACGATGAACTTGGACGATTTCAATCCAAACCTAAACTTTCCCGAACAGAATTTTCTGTAAGGCCACTTCTTTCGGTCAATTCGAAAAATCTTTACTACATCACCGACTCTTCCAATACATACAAACTCCTTATTGACACCGGAGCAGGACTATCAATATTTAAGCCCGAAACTTGCCAACGATTTAAACAACGATTTCCCGAAAACGTAGTCATCCAAGGAATCACTGATCAGAAAATCTTAATAAACGAATCCACCCTTGTACCTTTCAACGTCGCCGACCCACACAAGGTATATATTTGCAACATCGACATTGAATTCGACGGATTACTGGGTTCAGATTTCCTTGAACATTATAACTGCGTTATAGACTTTAACAACAAACAACTTGTGACTAATTTTAAAACTTTACCTCTCTACAAAGTTACGGATGATACGGTCATGCGTACTCAGAACCCTTCAACTTTCAATAACTGCATCCCTGTTAATACAATCTCTATAGAACCCCGAACAGAACAAATATGTAAATTAAAATGTAACCTCACTAATACGGAGGCTTTCCTATCATCCGCCGAAATAGAAAAAGTTTATCTTCCCCGTGCCCTTGTTAAAATTAATGAAAAAGGCGAATTTCTTACTTCAGTTTTAAATGCAAATGCTATCCCCAAAACTGTTAATTTGGAACTCGAACCGATAACCAATTTTTCCGTAAACATTCTTTCCGAAAATTACTCACAAAACTTAATCCAGCCTGATAGACAAACTACAATTATGGAACAACTTCGTTTAGAACATCTGAACGATGAGGAAGCCGAACTTATTTCTCAACTTTGCCTCGAATATTCCGACATATTCTATTTAGAAGGTGACCAACTGACTTTTACAAACGAAATCAAACATTCAATAGACACTAATAACGCGAAACCTTCTTTCACAAAGTCATATCGGTATCCCCAAATACACAAACAAGAGGTAAAAAGTCAGATATCAAAGATGCTTGACCAATTCATTATACGTCCGTCTAATTCGCCATGGTCATCCCCAGTTTGGGTAGTTCCCAAAAAACTAGACGCATCTGGTACCCAAAAATGGCGTGTCATCGTCGATTATCGTAAACTTAACGAACTTACTGTTGACGACAAATACCCCCTACCGAACATTTCGGATTTACTTGACCAACTTGGCAAATGCCAATACTTCACCACTCTCGACTTAGCTTCAGGGTTTCACCAAATCGAAATCGATATAAAAGACATCCAAAAAACAGCATTCACAGTTGATAATGGTCATTTTGAATTCGTTAGAATGCCCTTCGGTCTTAAAAACGCTCCATCCACCTTCCAAAGGGTAATGGATAATATTCTTTTAGGTGTTCAAAACGAGAGATGTTTAGTCTATATGGACGACATAATCGTTTATTCTCCGACTATACATGAGCACATAGCCCGACTTTCTGAAGTTTTCAAACGATTGCGAAAAGCTAATCTAAAGATCCAACCCGACAAATGCGAGTTTCTTCGCAAAGAGGTCGCGTATCTTGGCCACCTTATAACTCCCGAAGGCGTGAAGCCTAACCCCTCAAAGGTAGATTGTATCTTAAATTTTCCCCAACCAAAAAACCCAAAAGATATCAAGTCCTTCTTCGGGTTAGCTGGTTATTACAGGCGATTCATCCCCAATTTCGCCAAGATTTCAAAACCTTTGACAAGATTACTTCAAAAAGACACACCTTTCCAGTTTGATTCAGAATGTATCAAATCTTTTGACGAATTAAAAAGAGCCCTTACTTCTACTCCCATACTCATATACCCTAATTTTGAAGAGCCATTTATTCTTACAACCGACGCCAGTTCATTTGCTATCGGCGCAGTACTCTCTCAAGGCCCCGTAGGTAAAGATTTACCCGTAGCCTATGCCTCCAGAACTCTCTGCAATGCTGAAACTAAGTATTCAACCATAGAACGAGAACTCCTTGCAATAGTGTGGGCGGTTAAACACTTTCGTCCGATAATTTTTGGCCGTAAGTTTTTACTTTTGACCGATCACCGCCCGTTAACTTGGCTGTTTTCTATAAAGGACCCTGGAAGTAGACTTGCAAGATGGCGCCTAGCTCGAGGAGTACGACTATCAAATAATTTACAAACCCGGCAAAGTAAATAAAAATGCCGACGCTCTCTCTCGCATTAAAGTTAACAACTTTAATGAATACGTATCATTTCAAGCAGACAATCACCTAACACCATTTACAGTACTCCCAACAAACGAAACTGACGATGACTCCCAAGAACCCCAGACAAGAAGTCCCATTAATCTCCAACAAATCTCTGAAGAATTTAGAACTTTTGTCGAGCGATATCAAACCGTCTCGCTCATAGATTACGACAAAATTCAATTTTCTAATTGCCAACTCTTAGACCGAGAAAACAAAAACATCCTAGTATTTCCCCAAGGCTCTCTCATGAAAGATTTTCACCATGACATCATCGAAGACATTTTCGAAGAAAATGCTGATTTCCGTACCCCTAGAGTAAATGTCTTTGCTAGCAAAAGTGTCAGAAAAAGACGTTATTACATCGTCCCTCTCCCTTCTGACCCAGAAGTAGTCAACGAAATTCTTTTCGCATCTTTGTATAATAGTAGAGATGTGTTCACTGAAAACTTGCCAGAGAGCAAAAGTTTACCGGAAAAATCTCGACAGCCCACTTGTCATTACTGAAACCCCACGGACACCCTTTGAACGTGTCAACATCGATATCCTAGAAGTCCCGACAAAAAACTACGCATTGACTATCAGGGACGAACTAACAAAATTCTCTCAGGCCTACCCCATAACTGACAAATCCGCAAAAACCGTTGTTAGTACGTTACTACTATATTTCCAACACTTCGGTACCCCATTACGGATACACTGTGATTATGGCAGGGAATTCGACAACGCTCTGATGAGAGATTTGTGTAAGCTATTTGATATCAAACTGTCCTATTCTAGTGTGGGACATCCCCAGTCGAATGGTTCATTAGAACGATTCCACTCTACCTTACTAGACATGATTAGAATCCACAAATTAGAAAATCCCGACGAACACCCCTTCAACATCCTCCCTTATGCAATCATCGCATACAACAACTCCGCTAACAAAACTCACGGATTCACTCCTTACGAACTTGTTTACGGACATACTTCGAGTAGGACTCCCGAAACTCTATACAACCAACAATCATTGATAACTAAATACATCCGAGATCTCAACAACCGTATCACACACTATTATAAAATCGCTCGTGAAAGAACAGAAGTTCAGAAGCACAAAGCGAAAGCCCGATTCGATAAACATGTTTCCGAAAATCTCCCGAATTATCAAATAGGCGATAAAGTCTATATCAAGGAATCCCAAATCAAGGACAAACTCCAAAATAAATTCAATGGTCCTTTCGAAATCCTGGAGATTCACAAAAATTCCGCGACATTACTAAATCCAAAAACCAAACAAAAAACTAAAGTAAATTTCGACAGGATGAAACCGTTCTCAGAAAGTTAATTTCTGTTTCAGGTTGTGCCTGCTGTTCGGATCAGCAGTAGCCCAATATCAAGTCGAACCTATAAATAACACATTAGGGATATACTACCACAACGAAGCCTAAATAACCGTTTCTAACAATAAATGGACACTCTTGGTCCACAAAAATATTTCGGCCCTCGAACACGTTTTCACGACAAATAATAGACTTTTACAAACACTTATCGAAACTGTTAACTATAAATCTTTCGCAATGAATTACTTCCGCTCAGATGTACAAACTCATATAAATCTCCTAAACCAAATATCCACCACAATTAAGGACAAATTTATCGAAATAAATATGGACACCAAAAGACCAAAACGCGACATACTTGATGGCGCAGGTACTCTTTTCAAAGCAACTTAGACTTAGACGCGGATGACGGTAAATATTTTACTGATAGTATCACTAGGCTCAATCAAGGTCAATTACAAATAGAAAATTTACTCAAAAACCAAATCAGTGTAACTACCTCTGTCATTAAAAACTTCAACGAGACCGTCCAAAAACTGCAAATTGACGAAAAACTCTTTAACATCAATATGAAAAAACTAGAAACCACAATCGGAAAAATTAACGATAAAGTCGGCTACATCGAAACGAAACTTATGTTGCTTGAATTATGCGAGAAACTAATGGAGAATTACCTTTACTTGGAAGATAGCCTAAATGATGTGCTAAATTCAATTACTTTCGCGCGTCTTAAAATCATACATACATCTATCTTAACACCCGAACATCTCATTACGGCATTGCAAGAAATATCACAAAACCTAATAAAAAACAATCTTCCACTACCAATAAAATACTCAAGCATTGGACAATACTTGGAAATTATCGAGTTAGAAGCTTTCCAAACAAACTCTGATCTTATTTTTGTCTTAAGAATTCCATTAGTAGAACAACAACCATACACCCTTTTCCGGTTATACCCTATCCCAATTTACGATGACAGAACTGGATTACATCACCTTTTGTCTTTTACTCAAAAGTACCTCGCGAAAAACGCAGACTCTTTAATGTTTATTTCAATCAAGGACTTGAGCGCGTGTAAACCGCTTGCTATCGGAAGAAAATTGTGTCCCGACCTATACGCCTATCCTATAGACTCTAACGCACCGTGCGAGGTGCAACTTCTGAAAAGTATTCAAAATGTGCCGGACAATTGCAGGGGTGCAGTAATTTTTAGTCAGGGTTACAGTGTCCAAAAACTTGAACAAAATATGTGGCTTGTCATGACCTCCGAACCTTTACGTGTTGTGGTGAGTTGCAATCAAAAGAACTCAACTACTTTAACTCTAGTGCGCAACTCCATTCTAAAACTTCAATCGGAGTGTAGTGCCTTTGTAGGTGTTACTAAGGTCCAGGCTGAGTCTGGAAAAGAAACAGCCCTTTCCGAAGTCTATCACACAGTTACAGTACCTTACAACTGTTGCGATACAGTTCCAGAAAAGGTACAAATTCCCGAGCTGAAACCCTTCGACATAAGCAGCATCAACGTGGAGGAACTGGACGTTACGAACCATAAGTTAGAACAGTACTCCAGAGACCTAGATGGTCTTATAAATCAGCCTTTCCTAACCAAGAACATCTCTTGGTTTACGTATACGACAATAGCTGTCGTCATGATTATTTCAGCGATCATGATTTTCAACATCATCAAAAAGAAAATTGAAGAGCTCCCAAAAGCCCAAGAAAATACCGACCAACCGACGAGGCCTTCATCGTCTCTAAGAATGCTGCCTAAACTAAGGCCAGTATTAAAACCAAACCCGATAACAGAAACAACTGTATAAACATTTCATTTATAACAATGCATTTTTTTGTATGTTTACCCATATTTTATGTATTACCCTTTTTATTTTATTTACTAACCATTTATCGTTGTTATATTAAATAAGTTTAATTTTTGACTTATTATTGACACTAACATATGTTATACTAACAATTTTAATTTCATTTTCAAATTACCTTTGTAATGTTAATACTATCATTTGATATTCCTAGCGATATTTTGTTATTTACAGATGTTTCATTTTTATTAAAAAGTTGATGTAAAGCATCAACTTTTCATGTATAAGGGGAGTTGTTATATGAGAAGTGCACTAACTTACAATTTATACGTTAAAGTTACCATAGGTGCTTGAACCGTAATTGACTTCACACAAGTATCATATTACAACTTCCTAGAATTCTTAGAAATCACGTAGACGCTTTGTTCACATGAAAACTGATGACATAGCGTCAGCATTTTTACGTTATAAATGTAACCGAAAACAATTCTCAGTGTTCATTATCTTCATTTAACTTCATACCTATAATATTGTCTTTGTAACTTAAACATATGATTTTTTGTAATAAATATATTTTTTTAAAAAGTGAATTTAGTGAAACCAAATCTAAAATATATATATATATATATATATATATATATATATACATATATATATATATATATATATATATATATATATATATATATGTTTGTGTATACTGTTTCACGGATGGAAATATGTGGTTGATGATTTATTCCGGTGTACATCCGTTCATCTGTATTCGTTTGAAAAATCAGTTGACGTTTCGCCAAAATCATATTTGGCTTTCTCAAAAGATACTAAGTAACTCAACTTAGTATCTTTTGAATAAATCATCAACCATATATATATATATATATATATATATATATATATATATATATATATAGGATTAAAATATATTACAACAGCTATTTTGAAGAATAACCTGGACATTGTGATGCTTAAAAATAATTTTCCGATAATTTATTCTCTTATTACTGAAGTGACCTGATTATTAAAGTGAAGTTATGATGCTAACCGAAGTATTTTTCCCGTTCATCACAGATATTGGCCCGTACACATTGTCTGAAGGTTCTTCACCATTTTGCTGAAAACCAGAGGATGATGGCGCAGTGCTGGCCATGGATTCGTGATGAGCAAGAAAAAATACTTAGGCTAGCATATGTTCTTAAACAAATTATGAAAATTTTTGTAATGGCCTTGACACGTATAATTAAAAAATATACAGATTATTTCACTTAAAGAAATTGTTGATGACGTTTCTATTCACAGGAGGTAACCGTGTATAGTTCACTATTATGTAAAATTACAAACTTAAAATCAAAACTTTACTCATTTCAGAATTTTTATGAAAATTGTTTGTTTAGCTAAAAATTATTTATTCCATACTTTATGTGCTTTATTCTAATTTTAATGTTTAACCATATAAGAGCTTGCAAATTCCTTTAACAAATCTCATCTAAAATATCTGCTGAAAGTTTCATTTCTCAAGTAAAAATGTACTAAAATTAATGTTTAACAAATTACATCTAATTTGATTATCCATTTAGATATTTTACTCCTAACAGTAATTTCTTTTAATTACTCCGCTAATTCAATCTCTTGGTGCAACATGAAAACAGCCCAATTTTTAGATTACCGGAATCAAGTTATCTATATTCTGCTGGGAACAGTAATAATTGCATTAACAACATAATTATGAGTCGACGTTATATATACAACCCACTTAGCAAATGCCTGCAAACTTTATAAATCGACCGAAATTAAATATCCCTAACTACCAACCAACCTTTCCGGAATTTTAAACTCACTGACTGAAACTGAACTTCTGCTAAATTAGCAGCAGGGCTGGAAAAAGTGTCTAAAATACGTCGGGGTCGACTTTGCTATGTGGTCTGGTTTATGTTAGTTGATACTGAAAAGTGTACAAGCCCTTCTGTATTATACAAAATCTCAGCAATGACGATAAGGAAGATTTTTTAGATTATTCATTAATTAGGTAATAAAATAAAACCTACACTATGCTTATATATATATTATAAATAAATTAGCAGTATTAATATTTTCAAGGATGTACTTGAGTTCACCGAGTGAGCTTTTATATCAAGTTGCACTTTTTTCACAGATAATCAAATTAACTTGACCTCGAATAAACACAACTTCTTTATTTACAAAGTGTTGTACACACTCACACTGTATTTATGTGCATCTTTAGTGTTCGCTTACTAACATTCCATTGATTACATATCAAAACTCAGCTTTAGTCGAATTTTTGAAATTGTGCTCCTCAAAGGCACATTGATGCTTCGCCATCGGCGGGTTGACAAACACTACTGCCCACTCCATGATGCTGGTATGGAAGCAGTAGATTCAGATAAACACAGTTTCTTACCCATAACCCCATAATCGGTCTACACTACCGAATATTTTTTTTGGACGTAGTACGCCATGGATATTCTGTCTGTTACTCTTTAATTTGATCATTCTACAGGTGAAATACTCATTTCTGTATCTCGGTGTTGTCTTCTACGACGGTCAAAATGCTTAAAGTGTTTTGCTCAAATGATTCTAACAGAAGTACCGGGACTTCCACTTGTCCAAATTGTTAATTGTCGTGATTTCCTCTTCTTTAAAAATTGTAAATCATGCTTTAATAAACATCCTACACTTATTCCGGTAACTGATTGGCCAAAATTGATAAATGCAATGCGACCGTTGTTATAAATACTAAGGATTATAAACACAAAATCAATAGTTTACTGCAGTTTTCCAACTGAAGTCAAAAAGCACATTATCCCAGGAGAAAATCTTCTAAAATTTCAAAAAGCTTTGAAATAAACAAAATTCGTCAACAACATTTTTGCCATAAATAAGAGGAAACACGAACAAAATAGCAGCATTTTATACCAAAATCAAATTAAAATAGTTTTCAACACCAACCCAACCATAGCCAGCATAATCAGAACCACAAAGAACAAGGTGCTTAATGAGGATCGAAGAGTTTATATAATACCATGGATTGTCTACAAAGCTACATTGATCACAGTCATCAAGAACACATTGCCTATCTTTTCGCAAAAAGGATCCAATTTCGCCACTCACATGTATGTCATCATATGCAAACAGGACAGTACTAATTTTGATGAGAGCATGTCTACCATATCCCTCAATTCTCCTCTGCGATTCATGAAGTTATTGGTATAAAGAAAAAATTCCTCTGTTGTAACCTTAGAGCACTTACTTTCTAGAGATAGCCTGCAGTGCACAAATGTCGTGGTAAGATTAAGGAGAGAGAGGGCAATAGAGAGGGCAAGAGGCTACTACACTCAGTTGGGAGCTACTTCCAATGAAATATGTTCAGCATGTTGTTCATTGGCTGTTTCCATTCACTAAGTGATATAGCCTCTTACTGTCTCTATTGCCCTCTTTTTCTAGCATTTCCACGATTTTATGCTTGACAGGCTATATCTAGATGGTAAATGATCTAAGGTCTTAACCGACTTAACGATAGCACCACCTTCCTACCGCATGGAAACAGATCAAGACTAGAGCGGTCCGACAGGCCCACCAGCGGTAGGGCAATTGCCGCGTGAGGTTATCATCAAGTGATATCCCCTCTCAACCGAGTGGTTACAAAATATACAGGTGGCGGGTCGGATTTACACTCTGAACACTTATCTAATGATAGTTTGGCAGTAAAAATATTAAGGCCCCGATTTCGCCCCAGACTCTGAAATATATCTTATATTCTGCTGAGACTTGGTGAGTGGGAAGATTGATGACACGAATTGGGACTTGACTATCTATATTTTATTTTTCTTCCTTTTTAGTGTCTTGATTATGGGTCCAAATCAGGAGCCGGGAAGTAGAGTATTTCACAAATTGGACGTTGAAAGAATTTATGTCATCGCCTATATACAATTTCGGAGTAACATGTAGAAGCGCTATCATGACCGAACCGAGATCGTCGACAGAACTTAAAAAGAATTGAGACTGGCAGTCACCGGAACGACTGGAGGAGCTGATGCAGATGCTATATTCTCAATCGAAGAAGAGAAGTTTTAAGTAACTGTAAATAAATATTAGGATTGTTTTCGTTTGCTGTAGGAATAATATTGTTTTCGAGATCGTGAATGACCTCTCGAATTTTATGGTTAAATGTTGTAGAAAGTAAATATGTCAGTGTGATTTTTAGGGTATTATTTATTTGAACCCAAGTATATTATAGCCGAAATTACAACTTACTTAATGCTGTTAGGTAATCGCTTTAAAAAATTAGTTGCGAGGACTTTATTTTAAGTTTGGTAAACATTTTAAAATTCAACTTCCCAACAAAGTTTAAAATGTAACGCCGAGCAACCTCAAATCATCAAAAATATGACTACTCGAGTAGTTTCCAAGTCAAACCGCAAAACCCTATTTCACACAAGAACGGTTTACCACGTTCATTATCTGTCTTCGACAGTTAATAAATTTTAAGTAATACCGTAGGTCAACTCACACACAACAACCAACACAAATGAACAGCACAAGTGAATAGCAGTCCCCATAAAATTTATCCCTCTCTGTCGTGTGGCATTTTCACCACAATTTCTCGCCGCGGGGTTTCCATTGCTGCTCCTATTTCTGATTGAATCCCCGCTCTTAACTACGAACAAGCTCCGCATGAGGAATAAATACAAGAGTCGTTCGGGGTTGATTGAGCTGTAACACGGTTAATAAGGAAATGGATTTAGAGATGTACACTGAGGATTAGGCAGACACAAAGAAGATGTATTGTTTTCATACTACGTAAGTAGATACAATGTGAATGCGGTGTTTAATGTTTTTGAAAAAGGTTGTTTAGCCAGTATAGTCCATTTGTTTGTTTTACTTTATGTATTATTTGTACATAAAATTACCTTATCCTGTATGTTGAAACACCTTTTGTCCATTTTATAAAGATTGAGCCTAAACAAACTAAAGAGAAGGCATGAAGGCATAGCTTAAACCTTGTTTCTTAACCGCCTTCCAAAAAGGTGGACGTTATCAGTGTGGCAAGTATTTTTTTGTATGAATGTTACTCGATTTTTTCTCCGTTTTCCGGTTGTGAATAGATATGAATAGTTATTTTTTATATTTATTAGAGTGTACATCTGGATTACTGAAATTTCAATTATGAGAAAAGAATTCTATTCATTAGATGATGCAATTTGGGATTGAATATATGCATGCATGGAAATCGATCAGTATACTTAATTATAGTTTATAGAGTGGTTAAAAAAATATTTTATATCCACAAGTAGTTGCATATATAGGTTGGTTAAAATACGAAGCGGAGTATTATTACACCTATACAGGTGGGTTTAAAGGGTATTATAAAGAAATGTTATGATCTACAAGCTGTTCCATTTAACGTATGCTCGAAATATAGGGTGGAGTATAATTTTAAGGGTACAGGGTGGTACAAAAATGTTATATTGGGTGGCAGATAAGTAGTTTCATATGCAAGGTGTTGAAATATAGGGTGGAGTAGAATTATAATTATACAGAGTGGGTAATAAATGGTAGAAAAGTGTTGTTTTATAGCTGCTGCATATATGACGTACCTAAAATATGAGACACAGTAAACTTATAGGTAGACAGTGTAATTCAAACAAGTGCTTTAAATGAAGTGTGGAGAGAAATTATTATACTTTATAATGTTTTTAAAAAAATGTGAGGAATAAAACATTAAAAAAAAACCTAACCGACTTCACCCATAACTAAAAAGCTGAAAATAATTATAACAAAATACAACTAGCAAATAAATAACACATTCAATGTTGTTAGGTACCTACCAAAATAAAAAATTTAAACATTAAAAAGTGCTCATTTTGTAAAAATTAATTACCTACCAATCTAGTATATTTTTGAAGTCGGTGCCAAACAAATCTAAAATCCTGCATTGCGTGGTTATCCACTACTTCATGAAACTAAATTGTTGCTTGGCACCGACTTCAAAAATATACCTCTCTGTTTGCTAGCCCAAAAATTATTTTATTTTTAACATTTTATATTATAGTCGTGTGTAACATCAATTCCTCTCCACACTTTATGCAACTTCTTATGGGTTATGAAATAAATAATTAATATATGAAATAAATAATATAAATATAATTCAACTCCAGCATATATTTCAACCATCCTGTATATGATTTGTTTACGTCCACAGAATATAATAGTTTTTTAATCACCCTATATAATTTTAATTCCACATTTTTTCCAACATTTTTATACCACCAAACGTCAACTCCACCATATATTTCAACCACCCTGTATATACAGCTGCCTATGGACCACTATCATTATACTCCGACCTATATTTCAATCATCATATAAATGCAACTCCTTCTATCACTTTACTTTGTGATTTTGTTTGCTATAACTAAACACCCTGTGTATAAACGCACCAAATAGCAGTTTAGAGTTTGACATGTGTTGTCACTGAATTTTCTATTAGGCCGGGAGAATGTGACACCAAAAGCACCGTCTTCGTAAAATGGAAAATTTTTCATTTAAATAGGTATTTGCCTGGTATACAAATAAGACGAGCTTGGTACTCATTGATTTAAATAGCCGAAAATGCTATGCTTTACAACCGATATGCTTGAGATGTACATGTAAAATTTTCAAATTCGCAATTAAAACTTTCACTGCCTACAATTCCCGCACTATTACGTTGGAATTAAAATATTTATGAAGAAATGTCCGTTACGTCACTTGATGAAATTTGTGAAATAGTGTGGCTCTTAATCCGTTGCACATATAGGATAGTTGAAATATAAGGTGAAGGAGTGTTATAGTAAACTATTTAAAAAATGTTGTATTAGTTGACCAATAAGCAGCAGTGTATACAGGTTAGGTGTAATACAAACAAGGTGAATAAAAAAATTTTTTAACAAAATTGTTATATACAGTGCCTCATATGCAATTGCAGTTTTGGTGAAATATATTCGGCATTGATGGATTTATAGTTACTAGCTGTCGCCCAGTGGTCGAAATTCGACCAATTGTTTCAATACTCTGGCAGGTTAAGTAACCTGAAAATTTTATCGTGACATTCCATCCTAGGACTTTAGGGAGAACAGCAATTACACGGAACGGATCCAGATTCGGAACCGCTGTGTGATAGTTTCCTCGAAAATCCTAGATGTCGGTCTTACATCTCGTTTCTACAAATAAGTAACGAAATTCAAGTTTTTTACAGATATAATTCAAAGAACTTTATTTGTGTTCAAATTCGTAATTCTTAAATTAATAAGGATAATAATAATAGGATAACCCATATGTTTCATAAGTTATTTCTTTTTGTAAAGACTTGTACATTCCGTACGCTGGTGAAACCGCGGGGAACGGCTAGTACATATAAAATCGGATGTCAATAACTTGAAAATTTTATCGGAAATACGTCGGTAAAATTCTACTTGTTCAAAAATTTCTTTTACAATCCGGGGGCAATTAAACGTAAAGTAATCAGATGACATTTTACGTATAAACTAATTAAGCCATTTGACTCCACTTTAACTCTGAGCCTTTAAAAAAAAAGAGATTTTTTTTTACCCACCTGGCTATACAGTTTATAAATATTAAATTAAATACTCTTAAAAAATAAGCATATATATATATATATATATATATATATATATATATATATATATATATTCGTTGTTCCGTCATGCGGTCAATGTGCTCACTCCATTTTATATTTCTGTCCAATACCCAGTCATTGATGTTATCTATCCCGCATGCTTGTCTTATGTTTTCACTTCTTTCTCTATCCATTAGTGATTTTCCCGCTATTCTTCGAACTATTTTCATTTCTGTGGTCTCCATTATCCGTTTTGTTTTAGAGGTCTCAGGTCGTGTCTCTGCTGCATAGGATAGTATAGGCCTGATTGCGGCCTTGTATATGCGGGCTTTGGCTTCAGTTCGAATGTATTTATTTCGCCAGATTGTGTCATTTAGGTATGCTGCTGCTCTTGTGGCTCTTGTAGCTTGGTTTCTTACTTCCGTGTCCACTTCCCCGTGTCCAGATATTTCGATTCCCAGATATTTAAATTTCATTTCCTGGTGTATTATTTTGTTATCCACCACAAGCTTGCATCTGATCGGTGTCTTGGAAGTAACCATTGCTTTTGTCTTTGCCGCTGCTATTATCATATTGAACTTTTTTGCTGTTTTGTTAAATTGGTACATTAGCCTCTGCAGATCGTCCTTGTTCTCCGCAACCAGTACCGCATCGTCTGCATAGCACAGGATTTTGATCCTCTTAGTTTACGTACTTGTTTTATGATTTCGTCCATCACGATGTTAAATATTAGCGGGCTGAGAGAGTCCCCTTGTCTAATCCCATTATTTGCAGGTATCTGTTCAGTTAGGTCACCATCTATTTTTGCTTGGATCGTATTTTTTGAGTATATATTTTCGATTGTTTTAATGACATTGTACGGTATCTGTCTATCGTAGAGAAGGTGTATTATATCTTTTAATTGTATTCGATCGAAGGCCTTCTGCAGGTCAATGAAACACATGAAGGCTGGTCGATTATTTTCGATGGATTTTTTCGTTATTTGTCTTATGACAAAGATTGCATCCGTACAGGATCTTCCCGACCTAAAACCCTGTTGTTCATCTGCTAATGATACACATTCATTTATTTTATTTGTTATTATCTTTGTGGTTAATTTCAACGTTGTGCATAGTAGAGTTATTCCTCTATAGTTCTTGGGCATTTTTTTTATATATATATTTTTTGCCCAGCACAGAATTCCAGATGACTGGAGGAATAGCATTACGATCCCACTATTTAAGAAAGGAGATAAAAAAAAATTAATATTTGATTCATATAAATTTTTTAAGATTAATTATAAAGAAATATTATTTCGTGAAGGGTCTGTGCTCCGGCGACAAATCGTCTAAGGCTACAATTCTTCAAAAATGGTGAAATTTAGCTGTTTTCCGTGATTTTCTAGGTGAGAAATAGGTTTCTTCATCCTCTATAAAGGTTTTCTAGATTTATTGAGATATTGTCAATAGTTTTCACATTATAATGTTCTGGCACAGAATAATCAAACCCAGAAGCGTTGCTGCCAGGTTCAAATTTCTTTGGGAATGTGCGACAAAACCATTATCTTAGCACGCATTTCACAGATTGACTATTTTATGTTCCAGAATGCTTGCTTGTGTTTGTGCCAGGTTAGTGAAGGTTAAGATTAAAGAAATATTAATATAATAATTAGCTTTGTGAATATTATTTAGAATGTAGTTTATTAATATCGAAAGGTATGTTCCATATTTTTCTATTTTTGTATGTACAAATTTTATAAGACATTTTTATCAATTCAACATTTATTACTATATGGTAATTAAATTTACTGCACGGAAGTACTGCTAAAGTCTACTTCAAGGTCAGGAAATATTAACCCTAAAAGATCAAAGGTTCCGACAAGAGTTTCGTTTCTGGGTGTAATAATTTTGTGGTTCTGGTTTATAACTTAAAAAAACTGTATTTTACTTTTATTGTTAAGATAAAGGCAAATGCGACTTTTGCATTGGATTTGACTTTTTTATCACTCGAGGACCATTTTTCAGAAAATAGCAATGGTGGCTGATCATTTCACTTCCTAAGCCATCTTTTCTTTGACAATAGTTGCACCAACACATAGATCATAAACAATATGTTTTGTTCCCTAAAATTATATTTCTAACTCAATACTGTTTCAGCATTGAACTTTTCATCATGTGTAATAATCACAACTGTTGTTAGAATTTTCTGAGTTACTCACAGCTGCCGTGATTTATTCAACGCAGCTTTGTGATACTGTTTAATTATTGCTCCATATATTCTCCGCTCGTTAGTGAGTTAATGACTTTCTACCTTCTAGTAAACAATCCTTGAAACTGCTTGAAACAGAGACAGGAAATGCAAAATGCGACAACTATATAATTTGTAAGCATTGAAAACAAATAGTTATATTTTTTATGGTTTCTAATAAAAAAGTAGGTCATTTTGATGAATGGTGAAATTTGTACAAATTGGTTACTTTGAGTATATTGGATATTCTTTGTAATACATTATCAACAAAACACGATTTAGTATTTCAATGTATAGTAATGAATTAACGAAAACGGTAATAGCAATTGCAATTAGTTTTTTTAACAAAACGTTCCAAAATTTATTTTAATCAATAAGTTGTAAATGGAAGTTTACATTTTAAAATTACTGTTTTATTTGTGCGTAGTAGTGGTTTGCATCGTTCTTTTATACTAACGTATAAAGACGTAACATTTTTTGTTGTTTGTAGTCGGTGACATATAGAAGTACCGAATTGATACACTAGCCGCGAATGACATAGCCTATATTTTATTTTGATAAAATGTTTAATTACGCGATGGAGTGGGGGGCAGTGAAATGTCTATTATTTTTCCTTAAATTTAATATCTTGAAAATAAAGAGTAAAAGAGGCAGGAAAATTGATTTATATACCCTAAATAAATAAAAACGAGGTTTATCATTTTGCAAAAATTTTATTGTCTCATGGGAGACAGACGGGGAATTTTTTCGGGAACCTAAAGAAAGAAGTTATAAGGGTGATTCCTTTTTTTAAGTGAAGTAATACGTTATTCGTCATTTTGCGAGAATTGAAATACAGAATGGGGAAAATTGTTTTACAGAGTAGTCAATACCTCCGAAATTGAAAGTAAAATGGTGGGATTCTTGATATAGAAACTCTTCTAGAATAAATAGAAGCCGGTTTTATTATTTTGCAAAAATTCAGTTATCCGATAGGGGCAAGTGGATTAAGTTTTAAGAAAAAAATAATATTTCCCGGGAACCGAACATAATAACAGTGTGATAATTATGATATCAATTCTTTATATTAATAGCGATTTAATTATTATTATTGAATGGGGAGGGGATATGTATCACACCCGGAGTATTTATTCATTACATTAGAATGATAAATTTACTGTTTTCATTAAATGAATCAACACGTTATTCGTCGTTTTGTCAATATTGAAGTTATGGGGGGGCTGGGGACTGAAAAGTGTTCAAATGATTAATCGTAGTTGAAATTTCGAAAAAATTAGAAAATGTCGGAATTATAAAAAAATGTTAAGTGATTTATAAAATAAAAATAAATTTCAAAATTCTAAAATATTTCGAGAAAATTAAATAAAACCAACTACCCAAATATATGAAAATTATTCTGTCAAAACCTAAAATAAGAAAAACCTAACAAATTTAAAATGTATAAAAAGTCAAAACTAAACATGTTAACATCATCGTAAAACTGAAAAAAGTAAATAATGTCAAAAACACGAAAACCGTCAACAATAGTAATGACAATATCTGTACCAAAAATGAAAAACACTCAAACCACAGTATGAAATGTCAATAATCTCAAACATGACAAATATGTCTAGCACTTTATATTAAAATGTACTGGATATGAAAATTTTATTTCTTTTGGCGACGGAGGATAAATTATTTGTAACGCATTCTCTACTAGAAGACTACAAAATGAAACTGGCGTAAGACCTTTCATACCGACACTTTTTTTTAAATTTAATTTCGTTTTAGACATTGGGATGACGAAAATTCATTCTGAAGATCATTCGTTCTACCAAACTAAATTGTGTTCTTAGAGTTGAGACGTCATATAGTAAGGAAATCATAGAAGCGCTTGAAAATCTGAAAACAAAAAGGACAGAAAATCCTGAAGACAAGATATGTTTATTTCTTTTAAGTTACGTTTATCTTGGGAAATAGTATCGGGCTGCCATACCAAATACTAATATTAAACAAACATAATAAAAATAATGTGGAATTTACCGATAGAACGTTTAGTCAATGTACATTTGAGAACAAACCAGCATAGAAAAGCTTTCGACTCCGAAGAAAAATAATGCATTCCCCAATTCTGACATTGCTATTAAATATCAAATAAATTTAAATTGCTTTTTGTAACACCTTGAACTGCTGATTTTAAATTGTATTAACTAAATTTTCATCCAAACTCCTAGCCAATAATAAAGTTTACATAAATGAATGGGGCCCAAAAATTTCACTCAGAGTGTAATATAAAGATATCATTTAATATTAAATAAATCAAACTACATATTTATCTTATTTTTAAAAAGTTTAAGAATCTTAATAAAATAAAAGGTTTACTGCCTTATATCAGTATTGGGAAATGTATCTTTCTTTTGCCACATGTTTATTTTTCTGTTCATAACATAACCAGTGCAAAGGAATGCATTTATAATAATTGGTTTGACATGGGTCTGTCCCATAAATTTTTTTAATTGCTTTACCACTCTTTAGGTAGTTTTTACACCAGTATTAAATTTGTTAACAAAATTTAAAAACAATAATTATGAATAAAAATTATTCATATAAATAATATAGAATCACATATTATGGTATGAATTGAAAGTATGGGTATAATAGGAAGTTAAACCCATTATTGAAATTTGGATTAACAAAAAAATTGAGTAAACACAGGATTTATATTTATTTATACTCTTCATAACTATGATATACTTAGCAAAGGGAACATTATTCAAGACTAATGGTCTCAAATAGAAATAAAGGGCGGAAAAGAAGATACTGAAATTTAAAAAAAAAAGAGATATAGTTGTATTAGTAAATTAAAGTAAGAAAACTTGTTTATAAATATAGGTGTATTATTTTCTTAGAATATTATTGTACCTACGATACACATACCGACCTGATACTAAAAGTGTGTGTATCTAATTTTATTTTCACAGAAAAAGAAATCTGATGAATTCTGAAACGACTCATGTTACAAACCCCAGTACCGACAAAATTTGTTCTATTATTTTCATAATTGGTTGATATATTTAAATAATTCTAGATTTAAAAAAATTTGAAGAAAGATTTTGTCCACAGTCATCTCAATTAAGATCTTTTATAATTTTTTTTTCATACCTAACTGAACCATAAATATACAGAATATAATTATAGTAACACGTACCGAAAAGAGAAAATATTAATACTAATATTTTTGCTTTTTGCAACATAAGTAAAAATAACAAATAAGTATATTATCCTGTAACTTTATGTGAACTCTATATTATTATATACTCTCTTCGAGGTGTCATTCCTTTGTACGCAAGACAATATATATGTAATATATCTCTGGAAAATCCTAGATGTCGGTCTTACATCTCGCGTCTTCAAATTTAACGAAATCTATATTATTAGTTTCAAATTCGCATAACTCTTAATTTCAAAGGCGGTTTTGTTCATTATTTACGTATTTTCGTAACACTGTTCTAGTATTCCTTATTGAGGGTGTTAGAACAACAGTATAGCAGTGCTTCAACAGTTCTTCTCGAAATAATCCTTAACCTTTTATCATTCTAGTTTTAACATACTATTGTTTTCTTATCTAAATATAAGTAGCATCTACAGTAGATCACAAATTTTGTGACATAAATTGTTTACTGCTTATACAGGGTCACCTCTTTCGACACGAAATGTCAGGACTACGCCAATAAATTTTGAAAATAAAAAAATTCTATACTAAGAATAAAATGCAACATTTTTGTTTCTTATATTTGGGACTACCTGTACATACTAAAAAAATAGTTTTTAAATATTCTACATATAACAGATATTTATTGTTCATTGTTTAGACGTGCTGTTCCATTTCGGATAACGTGAATAACCCTATATATAGATGAGTGCGTTGTGAGTTGCATTAGTGAAATATGAAAATATTGTTGGAGCAAATTATTTTTAAACTTAATATGGTTTGACGTTGGGCAGTAGCTAATTAATTGTAGTATTTAAAAAATAGATCAGTTATCAGTCCTTAGTGATGCAGGACTAAAGTAGAATGACAAAATATTTACAAATGATTTTCAAGAAGTAACATATATGTTCGTGAAGAATATTTTTCCAGATGACACCTATTCGTTATGGTTATTATCGTGAATACAATGGTGCCATAATTTTAAATTACCTAAACAAAAAATAACTTAAACTTTAAAGTCTCTCTTCATTAAACGTTTGTTGGGTTAAATACTGAGTGATATATAATTGTAATTGTTTTAAAAGAAATTGTGTCAACTATATGTGAATCATTATATAAAAATTTAAATTAACGTACACTTCATATGTTCTTTGGCAGATATATTTAAAACTATTTTAATTTAAAACCGGTAATCGGAATGACACAAAAAAGAAATAGAGTGAAGGCGATAACGAGAGACGGCAAATATATTTCGTAAGAAGCTTTCTCTTCCATCCTTCAGTCTCAAATAACTGCCGCTCTTTTGTATATTTTATTTAGTGGACTAGCGTTTCCATATTAGTACATTCAAAGAGACAGAACTGAATTGAATTGACGTTCACCAATTTTTTTGCCGTTGATAATTTTTTCACAAGATATTTAAATATAAGACGTTTTTGCCGAATACCGAAAAGTCAAACTGGCGAAAATATCTTAATTTACGTTAGATATATCAAAAATGGTAGAAATATAACCAATGTCACAAATTTCAAAATTGTCTCATCAAAATTTTCATAATGTTCGTAACATAAGCAACCTAACTAACTTCAATTAAAAGTAACCAAACATTCAAAATCTTTTGAAAAGGTATCACGTGCAGTTCTTATTAAACTACAATGTAGGGCAACTTTGACTTATTCAATTTTTGAAGAGTAAGAAAACGCCATTAGCAGGCCGCACTTAGTAAGCTTTAGTTTTGCCTTATGCATATTTCATTTTCACTTACCCTTTGAACACAAATTGTGCAAAACCTATCCCGGTAATTCCTAAAAAAATTTCGTAAGGTTGTTTTGTTCAGGAAAATTATCACTAATCTATTTGTCAACTGCATAATAGTTCATATTTCGATTATACGATACGATACGATAATACACTTCAATATCATATGTCAAGAAATTTTGCAAACAATATAGAATAACTTTAAAATACAATCTGTAAACAAAGAGAGAAAATCAGGTACAAAACGGTTATTTTGAGTATATACACCGGTATATATGATTTTCGGTGTAAATTATACACCGATCTAAAACTCCTCGGAATGACCACTTAACATATATATATTGTTATGGAATTAAAATAGCCATAAACAAAAATAAAAGGAAATGTATCAAATAGAGTCAAAGACAGAATTTAGACAAAAAGAATATCTACATAGCAAGTATGTTGGTTGCATAACCATCAGGGGCATTTAAATGAATAAAGGAAACTTTTTATTAATAATTAAGCAAATTTTCTTGAAATATATGGTAAGGGTTGAAAAGAATCAACTAAGAGTCAGATGTTAAGATAACAAAAGGCTTAATAAAATCATTTAGTGAATGAAGGGTCAGCACAACTTTTATATTTCAATTTCGAAAACAAGCCATTCCAACGAGACAGTAAAAAGAAGAAATAATTGTAAATAAACTATCTGGACTTTAAGAAAGGAACAAAATGTATAATATAGTTAAGATAATTTTAATAATAATAAAATTTGTAAATACTTACAAGTAGTCCAAAAAGGTAATTCAAAATGGTGATGAATCATCATATAACGAAAAGGAATATCTTGAGATATATCTCCAAAAATAATAATGTAAGTTGTGAGGAAAATATTAAAATCCATGCTAGAAACCTAAAACAATATTAATTGGTAAAAATATATGCAATTGCAACAGTACAAGATAAATTATTAAGCAAAGCATCATATAAACAACTAACAGAGAAAACTAAAATGCAAAGAACTTTGAAATTAATGAATAGAAATAAAAGAAAATTGTTCAATAAGCATTAGAGATGATAAAGAAGAGAAATTTATAACTCAAATTTCAATTATTCAAAATTTTATGGTAAATTTGTGTAAAGGGTAATAAAAGTTGAATGACCTTGAAAAAGTTATGATCAATAAAAAGCAAACAAAGCATTTAAATGAAATTTGACAAGAGTAACAAAGTTCTTAAAATAAAATAAACTATAAGAAAAACAACATTTAATTAGCATAAAAGAAAATTTTTGTTTCTTATGGAGTTTCCCATGGGCTAAGTTAGCGTGGGTGACGGTCTAGACAGAATTCGTTAAACGCAAAAAACAAATGAATACGCCCCAAAACAATTGAAAAACTCATCCAAACAGGGTTCTAGGCCAGATTAAACGCAAATTAGCAGGCATTTGTTTTTAAAAAGACTATAAAAGCTTACGTTTAGATAGCAGCGGTCTCTTTCGTCTCTGATTTTAGAATAGTAGCGGTTTCTTTCGTCTCCGATTTTAGAATAGAAGCAGTCTCTTTCATTTCCGATGTTTGAATAGAAGAAGTCTCTGTAGTTCATGATTTTGATTATAATTAATCTCAGAGCATGTGATATATTGTTTTCGTTACAATAACCTAAGAACTTGTTAATAGAGGTTACGCAGTGAAAAGTTATTAGACATATTGTCGAAACAATTCCAATGACATTTCGGTTGGTAGTGTCTAAAGGTTTTTAGGACGGTAAATTAAAGTGTAGTGCCTATTTGACCAATGAAAATGACAATTAAGTGGGAATTTCAAATAAACATTGGTACTGATCAACAAAAATGGTAGTTGTTGATAAATAATAACTAAGAAGATTTTGGTAAATTATGATTTAAGTTAATTGACATGGATAAAGAAGTAAAGAAGATGGTGAACATGTAAAATTGGAATGGGAACCAATAAAAAGAAAAATTTGTTTATAAAATAAAAGTTTTGAATGGACAATAAACAGATTTGGAACTTTTGGACATTAATCACAACGAGGAGTAAAAAGGTTAGTGCAACAATAATTGTTTGAAATTGTAAGTAAAGTGAACATTGAGTTATTTATTTGTATACTAGATAAGGATATTATAATAACAAATTGTAGATTTTAAATGATAGCATGAAAGAGAAATTTCTCATAAAATAAAAATTTATTAGGTAGGAAAGATTTCATTTGTTTATTTATTAATTGTTTGGTTAAATTATTTATATAATGTTAATAAAGGATGTTGTTGAAATTTGAAATGGAAAGTTGTGTTGAATTTATTACAAGCCAAGAATAATATTGAACATTAAGTACATCTAGATTCTTTTCAATAAAAATAAAATTTTAAATCAAATTCAGAAAAAGTTAAAAAGTTAAAGAGGTTTGAATTAATAAAAATGAGTAATAGTGTTGAACAAGTGAAAGAACACAGAAGCAGAGCAGTTATAAGGAAAATAAAAATGTAAGTATTGAGTTTAAATATTAGAACCTGTTGAACCACCTTGAGATAGGAGTATGCATGCTATATGTAAAAATTAATACCCTGCGAAGTAAAATTAATCAAATAAAGTTTATAAAATAATAAATTAATATATTAAATAATAATACAAAATAAAGATTAATAATTATAAATATAATAAAATCCAAAATAAATTGGCACTCAAATTAAGGAGCTCAAAAAGTAGTGGGTCCTATCCAAAATAATAAATATATATATATATATATATATATATATATATATATATATTGTAATGAAATTACCCTGAGGGGTAGCTGAGGCTAAAGAAAATGGAGAAAATAAAACATTGTTCAGAGTTATTTAAATAAGACACAGGAAACACAGGCAAAACTAGTTAGAATCATAAATAAGTAGAGTAATATAGAAAGCAAATGAATCATATCTTTTAACTTGGCAAGAATTGAATACTTATTGGATAGAAATGCACCAAATAAGAAAGTTTCTTTGAGGAAGTGTATTATCGTACCTTGTCAAAAGTTTCAATTACAAAACTATCTAATGCCAGGCATAATTCAAAGATATCATGCAATTTAAGTAGAAAAGTATAAATTAGGACAAAGACTTATCAATATTTAAAAAGATAAAATAGAGTTCATAAACCATAAAAATTACAATACATAAGATAAAAATACAAGCAAATAGGTAAATTTTGAAAAAACAGAATGTAGGAGGAAGCTCCATAAGAAAATTCAGTTAACCAGACAAAATAATGTTATAATAGTTTGTACATATAATAATTAGGGAAGTTTAGTGTGTGAGTGTGTGAATAATATAAAAACACTTATATAAGAAGTGAAAAAGGTGAACTGAGACAAAAAAAGACAATTTTAAGTAAACCTAAAGTGATATAACCTAGCCAAAAGATAAACATTCTCCAGGAGATAAAATAAACACTGTGCCAGTGAAAACTCCATGTATTTAGGAAATAAGAAAGTTTATAGAATAGAAATTGTATATTAGATTTAAGATTTAGTGAATAGTTAGTTTGGAAAATCGAAATGAAAGTATCAGATTGAAGAATACTACTAAGGTCAAAATCTCAATTACAAAGCAAAAAAGAGCTATAGTTAATAAAAGATAATTTAATCAAAATTAAATTCTCTTTAAAATGAGACCATATAATGAAAATTCAAAACTTATTAAAATAATTACTTAAAATTTTCAAACATCTAGGCAGCTGTTTGATGGTTAGCGTCGCTTTATCGAAGTTCAATTGTCCGAGGTGATAAATACAAGATGCACGCAAAATTTGAGAGAGTCTGCATTTTTCCATCGTGGTAAACGTATCGTTCAATCTGATTATTTTCTTGTAAAAATTTAGTTGCCAAGAATTGTTGTTAGTATAACAAAGTTATTTTCTGAATGATACTTTTGGTATATTTTTCAATGTCTAAGTGCTTTTTGGGAAATAACACCACTGTTTAAAGAAAATTGCTGTATATTCGAAACGTTTTGGGGTCTAGATCAGACCCCGTTGTCAATGGTTAAGAAACTACGGATTAAAATGGCACAATTCTAAGATATAAATTAAAATATTTGACAATGTGTATTATTTGATTTTTGACGTAACTAAGAGAATTTTATTTGTAATATACAGGGTAGCACAGAAATTTCTAAAGTTCATATAATCATAAAGTTCCTTTCTAATTGGAGGAATTTGAAAGGGAGATCTTCAGAATTTTATGTGGCGCTCCTAGGTGCGACTTTGTTATAAGATAGTGCATTCACCAATAATGCGACCAAAGATCTTTGTTGATTCAGTGATCCCATTAAAATCATAAGGGAAAACCTAGGAAAAACCTTATGAACTATCCCCATATTGGGTTGTTCACAAGGACATGAACATTAGCAATTTCTTCCTTAATCATCGGCAACCAGGAACGACTGAATTCTACGGAGGTAGTAGCGATACAATCGTTTTCATTTATTAAAAATAAGCAGACTCTTTTAGTTTTCTTTTGGTGTTGTGTTCTTCTTTGTGTAATATAACTGAATTTTGAAACTGTATTTTATGACCAAGGTCCCAAGCACGTTTACAAATTTTGGATTGTTCAAATTGTCGTTTTTTTATGTAATTTTTGTGTTCGTTTATTCGAACATTCAGAGGTCTAGCGGTTTCTCCAATATATAATTTATTACATTCACACGGGATTTTATAAATGCAATTTGTTGTATTTTGAGTTGTGTTATTTGGTTTGTTGAAGTTTGATGTTGGCAACACTGACTTCCAAGATAATCACATTAATACAATAACTATACCATGCATACAGGGTCTATCAGAAAGACTAAAAAGAGTGGGAAACAGATATAATATCAAAACATCATTTAAAACAAGAAATACATTAAAATCAATTATATCAAAAACCAAACCAAATAACACAACTCAAAATACAAAAAATTGCAATTATAAAATCCGTGTGAATGTAATAAATTCTATATTGGAGAAACCTCTAGACCTCTGAATGTTCGAATAAACGAACACAAAAATTAAATAAAAAAACGACAATTTGAAAAATCCAAAATTTGTGAACATGCTTGGGACCTTGGTCATAAAATACAGTTTCAAAATTCAGTTATATTACACAAAGAATAACACAACACCAAAAGAAAACTAAAAGAGTCTGCTTTAATTTTGTTAAATGAAAACGATTGTATCGCTACTACCTCCGTAGAATTCAGTCTTTCCTGGTTGCCGATGATTAAGGAAGAAATTGCTAATGTTCATGTCCTTGTGAACAACCCAATATAAGGTTTTTCCTAGGTTTTCTCTTATGATTTTAATGGGATCATTGAATCAACAAAGTTCTTTGGTCGTATTTTTGGCGAACGCACTATCTTATAACAAAGTCGCACCTAGGAGCGCCACATAAAATTCTGAAGATCTCCATTTCAAATTCTTCCAATTTGAAAGTAACTTTATGATTATATGATCTTTAGAAATTTGTGGGCTACCCTGTATATTACAAATAAAATTCTCTTAGTTACGTCAAAAATCAAATAATAAATATTTTCAAATATTTTAATTTTCATCTTAGAATTATGCCTTTTTAATCCGTAGTTTCTTCACCATTGACAACGTTTGAAATATACAGCAATTTTCTTTAAACTGTGGTGTTATTTCCCAAGAAGCACTTAGACACAACAAAGTTATGTTTGACAGAAGCCATAAGCTAAAATAAAGGTTATGGTAGAGCGGGAAAAAATTTAGTAAGGTTAAGTTTGGCAAATTTTACAAATAAAAGTAAAGTGAAGTGTTATGCAACACAAAACAATCTATGAAGAAATGCATAATTTCTAAACAGGAAGAAAACTGTAATTTTCAAGATATGGTAAAAATTAAATTAGAAGTTTGAAATATAATATGGAATGGGAAAATGATGATATAAATAAATGGTTAAATAAATAAATAATGGAAATTTGAAGAAGAATGGACCATAGTGAAAAAAATTGCCAAATAAGGAAAGACAATGAACCCATGTTATTAAGGTAAATAATTTTGTAATGGTTAATTTGTGTATATTCAATTTTAAAAATTATGATTATTGTTTATGTAGATTTAATTTGATAAGAATAGTAGATAGTAGATTTGAAAAAGAGAATTCTCATAACTAGTAGTTAAGATAATGTTTCAATTTAAAATGAATAAGATATTTGTTGAATTTTTAAACATTATAAATAAAGCATATTGTACTTAATTTAAATTAAATGAATTTTAAAAGTAAAATAAATAGAACATGGTAATTAATATCAAAGAAATAAATAAAATTTAATAAGAAATAGTTAAAGTAAAGCATCTAATTAAAATAAAAATTAAATAAAAGAGAATAAGTATAAAGTGAATTAAAATAAAAATTTTGAAAGTCAATTATAAAGTAATAGTAAACCAGGTAAGGTAATGCAAGGGTCTTCAAAGGAAGAAGCTGCAGGAACCAAGTTATCAATGAAATGTAAGTACAATGATTGTTCAAAGTTGTTTGATTTGATGATTTTAAATTAGTATAGATAAGTTTTCATTTAAAATAAAAATATTGTTTAAATTATGTTAAAAGTTAAATAAACATAACAAAGCCTGTCTTTCCAAAACATTAGCCAGATAATTATTTAAAATTGATAGTAACCCTTTTGAACCAACAAAACTAATAAATTTATATAATTAGAAAATAAAGATAACACTATGAAATTAATATATTAAAAATATTGAAAAGAAAATTATAAATAAATAAATAAATATACAAAAATTCCGGTGAAACCATAATAATATATATTGCCTGGATGTACTCTGTCATTTCTCGTCCTTACTTCCGGTGACGGAGTCATTATTCACGACAAATATAGCCACAACAATTAGTTCCCCAAGTGAATAAGTTCTCTAATATGTCAACCTGAGAAACTAAATATATCGTGCATATCCTAGATGAGAGGGGACCTCATTTCTACCATGTCATTAAGAATGAGATATCGTGTCTGAGATACCTTGGAGATCAAAGGAAGATTACATTAACGTCATTTCGTTTCACGCAATTAACTCCCAACTAGAGAAAGTTGTATGAAAGCTTGAGAAGTAGCTATGAAGTGAAAACGAGCTTTTAGTTGGATGCCGACAAATGGAAAAAGTTCATTACATTTATTTCCATAATAAATGAAACGGCAAGTCACTGTTGGGATCATAATTCCAGCCAACGGACTGACAACAAATTTGCAAGTAATTACTGCAAAAAAGAGAAATCTGAGTAATGATGTTACTCATTTTTGTGAAGTAATACATGGTGAACTTTAATAGTAATGAAGGGAATGATTCTTGAACCCATTTTAAGAAAAAAAACTTCATATGATCTTCAATTCGAAACGTCTTAATTTTTAGATACAGGATGGGAAAGTTTTCAGAAAAAAAAAACAATTGTGACACTTGGTTTCAGAGTTTGATAAATAATAATATATATATATATATATATATATATATATATATATATATATATATATAAGCTATTATCTTAATGCTAGTGCTTTTCGTAAACACACCTACCTCAGTGTTACAGCTAGTCCTCCCTCAGGTGAGACACCCAATCGCATATTTGTATATTCATGAGCGATACCAGGTCTTAAAAATTCCTTGAAACTGTCGATAATCATCGAAAATACCAAAAAATATAGGGAATGCTCTAAATTTTCCAAATATTATTTAAAATTTTCCCAAAGTCACATTTTCACTCCCAATATTGCGTTTTTGACCCTTTATTTGGTTTGAAATAATAAGATCTCAGACCACTACTAACTCTTTGAAATCCATATTGGTGAGTGTAGCAGAATTTAACGAAAAGGTTGCGTTGTCCACTTCTATTCGTAGAGACAGACAAAAAATATGCTCTTGAGAATTGTTGCTCGTTCGTGATGAGAAATATTGACGATTTTCTTAATTCGATATCAGAGATGGTGAACATTGAGTTCAGAATTTCAATTTGATGACGATAATAAACATAATTGCATTTATAATTTGCTTGAATTAATTTTGCCGGTTCATGAGGGTTTTCACACCTCAGATTTTTCCTGCACCATATAAGTCTTTGAAAATTGTAAATGGGGAACTAAGTGTAGTAAGGATATTTTGAAAAAGTGCCCGGATTACTGGATGCCCGTACAAAAACTGTTCCTTAGAGATATTCTAGGAGAAAGTGATGTCTACAATATAATCAACCACTACTCCTGCATATAAATAGAACTTTGTATATTATGTGTTAGTTATCTGTGTTTGGAGATGTTCTCACTCAAACTCTAGAGTCGTTTTGAATTTGAGAAAACCCCACTGAACAGTCAAAATCGATAACGACCCTTCAACAATCTTCCCGAAATAAAATAAATTATTTAATTTACTTTTATTTAATTATTTTTACATATATTTATACTTTGTATCTCTACATAAATAAAATATATCTCCCATCATATTACCCAACGTATTCTTTAATTAATATTTGTTTCTAAATGTCAGAATACTTAATAAAAATATAGTAATTAACTATTTTAAATTATTGTATTAAAACAATGACATAAATCTCTAACACAGAATTAAATTACTACTAGTTTTTTAAACTAATAATCATTTCCAACGAATAAAGTTTAGACAAGGCATTGAAAATTCGCTAACAACTTTAATGATAACATACAAATTCAATTACTGCGAGTAGAAATGCAGATAACTGAACGAAATTTTTGTTGCTTGTAGTTGTGACAGTTTGAATTATTAACTGTATATTCAAAACATTGCTTGTTCGTTATTCCCAGTATTGTTCAGATTGTAAAATACGTCCCTTTGTCATGGATAAAAATTATTTCAATCATTCACCAGATAGTAATTCGACGTATATGCATTTTCCATTATCTCCCGGATTAATTAACTTAATTGAATAATGATAATGTAAATATTTTTTCATAACTAATTTGAAATAAACGGTGCTGTAATAGTTCAACTAATAATAACTAATTTTTCCTGGGCAATATACAGAGTGTTTTAGGAGGAAAATAAGAATGTGTTTCTTTAAACACACACGGTCAGCACAAGTTATAAAAGTATAACTTGGGCCGAGGCCAGGCCACACGGTCAACACCTTTCAACGCCACTCCACATCTGGGGCGTATTCCGGTGTAAGGCTGCCAACGTTTCTTCTTCCTCGTGGTATGTAATTAGCAGTGACTTTGGGTATTATGACTAGTCTGTCATTCTTAAAACGTTTTCATATTACTTTATTCTATATCCTTCTATTGTCTCTGTTATGATTATAAAGCCCTGTTCTTCTTTGATTTTCGAGCTTCTTTTTTATCTCTTAGCTCGATGCTACACGGTCTAGTGCTTGGGCCTATAATCCACTGGCTACTGAGACACAGTTCTTCAAGAGGCCTCCCAGTGAAAGTATGGTAGCGCTTGAAAACAAGACGTGAAACTGCAAAACATATTCGTATTTTTTTCTAATTTTCTCATTAACATGTCTAAAGATTTATAATGAAAGCGATACTTCTTTATCATTTTATGAATATAACACAAGTGAGAAATACGTTGCTGTATATATATATATATATATATATATATATATATATATGTATTTGTGAAAGAAAATGGGATTTTCACAAGGGGGACCCAGGGGCCACATTGGAGTTTTCCACAATTATACTTATCTCTAAGGTATGTTTTAGTACTATCAGAGGCATAAGCAAAAATTTCCCGGTGACATGCATTACCGCATATTCGTGTCCATTTTAAGATCCTTACAGAGTGTATGATATGCTTCCACATGCTCGTGATGCTTGTAGTATATGTACCCAAAGACGAGATTTATTTTTTTTTAACTGACTTCCAAAAAGGAGAAGGTTATCAATTCGTCTACAACTTTTTTTTATGTATGACAAGCGATTATTCAAAAACCACTTGGGCAATTTTGATAATTTAAACTGCATGATATTAAGGAACAATACAGAAAGGTCCCATATAATTGCCTATAACATGAGATTTACGGTTTTCCAGAAAATCAGAAAAAGAAAAGAAAATAAGGGACCAGATTTCAGTGAATTTCAATGAATCTTCACTGTTTTCTCTAAAACCGCTCTCAAGAAATTTAATTTTATTAATTGCATTCTACAAAGATATGTTCCATTTTGATTCCGTATATTTTTCTAAAACGTAAAACTTACCATTTTTCTGAAAATCAGAAAAATGTATGCAAAAAAACTATAAACATCGTGGTAAACGTCAATTTTTCATCATAAATATCTAATTTAAATGTCAAGATATGCACAGTAGGTGTGTGCGTGCGTGCATGTGATATTAGGCGGTACATAAGCAGTTGTATAAATAGGGTGGTTGAAATATAAGTTGGAATTGAATTATTTATAAAGGGTGGTTCTAAAAATATTGTATTGAGTGGCACATAAGTAGTTCCGTATACAAGGTGGTTGAAATAAGAGTGGAGCAAAACTATAGTTATTCTGAGTGGATATTTGCGTTATAGGACGGAGAATAATTACAGTTATACAAAAGGCTTTAAAAATTGTCAAAAGCAGTTGAATACACAGGATGGTTGAAATATAAGGTGGAGTAGAATTACAATTATACAAGGCGGTTATAAAATTTATATAACTTGGAACATATATAATTGCTTATACAAGGTGTCTGAAGTAAGGGTGGGGTAAAATTATTGTTATTCAGGGTGATCCAAAAATTTGTTATATAAGCACAAGCAGTTAGGATATTTGAATTGTTGGACGGGGTATAATTATAAACATGGGTTCAAGAAATGTTAAAAGCAGGGTGATTGAAATAAATGTCAGAGTAAAATTATAGTCATAAAATGTCATTCAAAAAGGTCAATTTTGTTATATAGGGTAGACTATGAGCAGTTGCATAAATGGAATACTAGACATATAGGGCGAAGTAAAATGATAACAGGAATAATTTAAACAAAACAAAAATAGAAAGAGTCAATAGTGTAGAGAGGATTTATACTTATACAGAATGGTATTAACAGATATCAGGACCGTTGTAATATTGTATTGAGTTGAATTATAGTTGTACAGGGTGATTCAGAAAACGATAGATCAATAAGTTATATAAGGCTGACCAATACACAGAAGCCTATACAATGTGAATGCAATATAGAGTGAATTAGAGTTACATTTATAGAAAGTGGTCCAAATAATATAACTAATAAAAGAGTTAAAATGTATTTGTAAAATATAGATAAAGAATAAAAATTAGAGAGGTGGAAAGAGAGAGGAAGAAAAAGAGGGAGACATAAGAATACGCTAGAATTTTCTATTGAAAAATAAATAAGATAAAAAATAAGATTTGTTTGAAATTTGATTGCACACGGTTTCTAAACGGTTTTTATTTTAAATCAGCTGAAGTCGGTTTTTTTTTAAATATAAATTATTGTTTCTCTCTTTCCTTTTTTTGACGATCCACCAAACAGCCTTTTCTTGAACGGGCAATATTTCTTCCATGCTCGCAGAAGAATTAAAAATATGTATTATTTTGTTCCGCAATACAAAGGAAAACAAAATATCACCATTCTAGATTCTGAAACATTTTCGGTGTGTAGCCCAGATGGTGCAACCGTGGAGTTGCCAAAGAGTATGGACCATCTGACCCCGGCCTTCTATGACAGAAGTGCATATTTAGTTAATTCCCTGAAATAAACGATACATATGTGACGTAGGTTCCTGGTCCCCTATCTCTGTTTCGATAGTGGTTTTTGTCAATAGTGGAGGAACTGAAGTACGGTGCATAAAAAATGCATTTTTAGAAGCATCTCGACGTAGTGAATGAAAAAAATTCCATTAATAATGACGGAAATGACTCAAGTTTTGTCAATTTGTATTTTTGGGGTCGGTGAATAGAATATCACATCGATAATGGCTACCGGAGTACCTGGTGCTCAGGACGGCCGGTATTAACGTCGCACTATGGATCTGATGTTTTTTTTGTTAAAAATGGAAACCTAATATCTCCGATAATTGTAGAAAGGAATATTTATACCACCATCATGCCCTATTCTAGGGGTGCAAATGAGCGTTGAAAAGTTTTTTTAATATTAATAAAAGATCTTGGTTTTCTTTTTTTTATGTTATATCTCCAAGAAAAATCGATTTAATACGTAAGTTTGTTATATTGTAGGCTAATCAATAGAGATTAAGTAAACATATATCAAAACGCCATCATCTACTTACAAGATAGAAATGAGGGAAGAAAAAAACATTTACCATCATTATTCCCGCTTGTAGGGCTGGAAAAGAATGATGTGATTGTTCAAAAGCAAGCAAATCGTTGATGAATTCTGTTAGTGAATTTTCAGTTAACATTTAGTTAGATCGTTAATTTTTTAATTTTTCTTTCTATGAAAACCCTTTTTGCTATTTTAAGGACGAACATAACTCTGGCATTTTTTCATTCTATTCGATTTATTGTTATGAAATTAATCTATAAATGATTAGAGGCTAATGCATCACATTCAAATAGACGTTATCTTCACATTTTAACGGGAAGTGAATATCAACATCAAGGCCTTGCTTCTTTGATTAGATATTCAAATTTCCACATAAAATTTAGATGTAAACTATATATAATTTACATAAAGTAGCATCAAAATTGGTGAACTAATAAAGATTTTAGATAATGATAACACAGGTCTAAGGGGGAACACGGCATGGCTTACAAGGAATTAGGGGTTTTTCGGGTCGATGATTACGATGAGAGCGTCGGTTGACCTTCATCACGTCAGGTCCAAGGGAATTCGAAGGTCAAATCGAGAGAGTTCTACCAAAAAATCTGATAAAAAGCATGCAAATGTTTTTGAGGTCTGGGTTTCTGAAGCATTGTCACACATTTTTTTACATTTTTTGGTAGAACTCTCTCGATTTGACCTTCAAATGACCTTCATATGACCTCTGGAAAAGCGCAAGTTCAACCACACCACAAATTCGAACTATCTCGATTTGACCTTCACATGACTTCTTGGAAAAGTCAAACAAACTACGGATTCGGACTCAGAGACCTCAAAAACATAAGCAAGAATTTTTTCAGATTTTCTGGAGGAACTGTCTCGACTTGATGTTCAAATGCCCTTGTCCCTGACGTAATGAAGGTCAACCGACCCTCTCATCATAATCATGACCCAAAAAACCCCTAGTACCATCTATGGCATGCCTTATTCCGGCTTAGATCATATGTTGACCTGTTTAAATATATCGTATTCTTGTAACCTAGGAAGTATGGATTGCTGGTAATGCCCTGGGAAAGCTCTAGACTCGAAACTTCGTGTGTTTGTTTTCATGGAAACTTCATAATCTCGAACGTGCATGTAATGTTCGACATTAACAAGGTAGGGTGCGTTCACAGTACAAAAGAAAGACACAAAACACTAAAGATTAAGAAAATGATGATAAGGAGATGAAACTTTTACTTCATATGGTTGCATTAATCTGAAAAGTATTGTAACAAGTTTGGCAATAATCATAGTCAGATTGAAGTGGTATTAAGAGCCGACAAAACTGTCACCTACAAAAAATAGATACACCACTAAATGACGCACAGTTAAGTCAACGCCTATTATGTAGCTGTCCATTCTGTCAAACATTTCTCCGGTTGAGCTACGGAGGTCGTCTGGTGCAAAACGAGAATGGAACTAAGCACATTAAATAAACCTTCTCATTCAGGCTGATCTTAATGGCATCCCTCGAAGGCGTCTGAAATCCAGATGCCCTATATGGTTGGACAGAAACTCACGGGAGCCATTGAATATTAATCTTAGATATAAGTCACATATTGAGACCCAATAAGAAGTAGCCAACATCAGATCAGTTGCAAGTGTAGTCTTCGAAAATACCTAGGTACCTATACCTTACTGGCAACGGAAATCGACAATAACGCAAGGCCGGACGTGAAGTTGCTGTGCCTAAAGACAAACTATTGATCAGGAGTGCTCCCTTACTTGTTTTCCTCGAGGCTTAGAGGAACCAAACAAGCTCTCACCAGCAGCCAGACAGTAGTTGCACTATATATCAGTCAGTGTCTGAACTATACGCACAATCATATTTCTTTTTTTTTGTGTTGAATACAGTAGCAGTATCTTATCTACTATCTGCATTTAGCCTGTTATTATCAATATACATTTTGCATTTTATCTATTCTAATATTTATTTTTATACAGTTTACAGTATTAGTCTTTGTTTTTTTTGTGATTTAACTTTTGATTTGTGGATATTGCTTCTCATACCAAATAAGTAAATAAGAATCGACAAAGTGTTTAACTTAATATCTGCTATCTCTAGATACCATATCTATGGAAAAACCTGTCAGATATGACATTTTATCATGTTAGGTCTTTTCTTGTATACATCAGACGTAACTACCAATTTGTTAATAGGTTTACCTGCATCTAATTCATCTAGTTGCATATTTATATTTCTCACAATACTATCATACTACCAATGGTCACACATTATGGTAGCAAAACGAAATTGAGCGTAAGTATAAAACTTAATAATTAATTAAATTTGTTTTGGATTGGTTTACCTACGAACACTGTATAAATCCTGAACACTGAATTTAAAAAGGCTTTCCCCGAATAGGATTTCATATTCATTAGAAACATAAAGAAAGTACGCTACAAACATGCAGTGAAATAAGAGGGTTAGTTGAATCCCGCTCTTGCGTTTTTTATTTGTTCCGAAATTCTTTTCTTTTGTGATAACCTATTGGAAAGTTTAGCCCGATCTTGCATTCTATTTCAAAATTTCGTAGTAAAATATCGGGAAATAAACATTTTGTTCTATTTAACTTGAACTTTTATATTTCTTATATAACGAAACTTTTATAAGTTAATTATTGGGAGTTTGGTAGCAATAGGGGTTTCCATTCTTTGTTGGGAAATTCAAAATCTCGGAAACACAAAGTCGTAGAGGTATAAAAATTGGTGTATATATATACTCATCTTCACAAATAAATTTTGTGCAAATTCAGTTATTTGATGAAGAGCAAGGTGGGAGTAGTTTACTGGTTTACTGATAAAATCACTACATCTTGGAAACCAATAGTAATTCTAATAGAGATGTTAAAATTAATATATATCATTCTTTGTTAATGTCTAGAACTGACCTTAATCATTTTGTAAAATTCAGTTATCCGGAAAAAAAATAAGTTGAAGTAATATAGGTATGAAAATTAGTAGATTAATTCCAATATTTATGAGTATTGAAAAAATTAAACGTCTAAGAAACCACACATAAATTTTGTTCGCAAATCTCTAAATTCTTATATCAAAATATACCAGGAATTAATTATAGATCCCACAGGGTCTTTGTTTCGTTTTATTTAAGATCGAATTAATGAGGGATATACCATTCAAAATGAAAGACACGAAGCATATACATTGACATCTAAAATGTATGTGGCGCAATCTGTGGGAATTATAAAATTGAATTTCTTGTTCTGTTATTTTATTTATATTCCCACGGTTTGCAAACTCTATACGAATGCTACTTCGAATTAGCCTACGTCACAGGTGTCTTAAATTTCTTTGTATATTAATGGTTGTCTACAAAACATTATTCTTAGTGCTATAAGAAATATTATGATAAGTATATACTTAATACTGATATACTGCTTTCGCCCGTAAGCGGAAGGTTCACCGACTTAGGCTGGGCGCATACGCTCGGTTTCCTGATTAGGTTTCCTGATCAGGAATTCAGATTCGGAAAGCTGAATGCCCCATTTACATACAAAATGTTCAACAAGGCGCACACGTACTTACTATTTCCGAACGGAAAAGAACCTGACGTTCGTTTCGGAATTTATTCCGTGCGTTCGGGTAGTCAGAACGGAAAAAACCTAATAGCGTCTCCCCGAACGCAGCGCTCACATACATTTCTTATCGTTCGCCGCATACGCACGGAAATTTCCATTCGGAACCGCAATCAATTCATGCTCGTCGACCAATTGTGCTTTCACAGAAGCGTCTCTATTCGAACTGACCGTGTAAATTCCTAATACAAAATAACGAATGGTTTGCGCTAGGCACGCGGAATTCCGGAACTGAATTCCTGATCAGGATACCTAATCAGGAAACCGAGCGTTTGCGCCCGCCCTAAGAGAGACATCAGATTATACCGTGTTACTGTACCTAAACTGTTTTGCGCAAGCGTTGCCAAGAACCAACAGAGAGAAAACACAACCAACAACAGAAGAGCCAATTGAGGCATTTTCGAACATGCACATAAGGCCCGAAGTACAATAAAACGTTATATATACATATATAAATCTGGACTGTGATGTTTGCGCCTTCCTCTAGACTCTGCAGTATATTAATATTAAGTATATGGTGATAAGTTTGTTTCTGAATTTTTTTTTTGATAGTTTCAGCTCTATTTTGTATTCCATAATAATAATTTGTAAAGTATTTATTTTTTTAATATTTCAATTTTATATTGCCTTTATTGAACAAATAATCAGAAGTTCTAAATGTATTATTAGTTTTTATTATTTAATGCCAAAATGTTTTTTAATAAGACTGAAAAAAAACAATGTTGCTGTTTTCAAAAAACGGGACAGGTTTTTTTAATTTTATAGTCATTTAACAACAAAAGTAAATCATTTAAAGTATGTATTGACTTACTCAACAGCTATAAAGGACCTTTTTCGATAACTATAACTTATTTGAATGTTTTCGAACTAATTCTAATTAAGATGCAAGGTTTCTGTTTTTATGATATTTATGTTGACAATGTTCTCGTTTTATTTTTTCTGCATTCTTGGGAAATATCACCACATAAACTTGAAAGTCTTTATATTTCAAATAGTCCAAACGTTTCAAGATCCAAATCAGACCCCGTTTGCAATTGTAATTAACTTAACACAAATGAAACTTTTACTTTCATAACATTTTCAATTGATTTCATTCTTCGCCAAATTTTGTCGTCAAATAAAGTTTTTTTCCGATTTTCTGAACAAATTTAACCATACCAATTTTATAGACAAATAAATATACATCGTTCAATTAACAATAAATATCTCATTATTATATCAATTATATACTTAAAGTAAATTAATAATGTTGCTCTTTTGAGGTTAACACAAATGACGACTGTTCCAAACTTGAAACTATATCTTCCGTAAAATATCAAAATGCAACAAACTAAAGTCTTTTAAAGGTACTGACGAATTTGTATCGCGACTTTTAGAGTTGTATTATAATGTTTAATTAATAATAGAATTTTCCTTAATGTATCATTTGCAACGTTTATAAGCTTAATTATTTAGTTTACAATCAAGCTTTATTTGTGAGAATTTATCTGAGAGAACAACTTGTCTTTTTTTGTTTGTGAATCAGTCATATTAAGAAAAATCAATAGTTGTTTTAGGATTCTATATGTTTGCTTATTGAATTGCAAATGAGTAAATCTATCGAAGTATCTGTGTAACATATTTTATCCGCAAGTTCTCATCTTTGCCGTCTGTAATATAGTTCCCATTTCCAACTTTGAAGTATCATATAATTTACATATTTTACATAATACTTTTCAAAACGTTCTTTTTGAGAACTGAGTATCTCATTGAAGGACCCTTCAGCTTACCGGCATAACGTTAACTTAAAAGGCTATTCTGAAGTTTGGAAGGCAAAAGTAAAAAAATATTCTCCGCAATTTTCTGAAGAAGGTATTTATGAAGTCTATAGAAATATGTATCTTATTAATAAACAAGAAATGATTAAAAAATGTAGAAATTTATATTGAATAATATAAGCAATGTTTGAATAGAGTGCCCTATATATACGGAATAATGGTTTCATGGCCTTAGCCAGATTTTATTGTACAAAATATTCAGACAAAAGTTTTCAAATAATGGGAAAATGATGACATGTTTTGAGCTAGAGTAAAGAAGTTGGTAATGGTCATTGTGAGGATGGCGTCGAGTTTTTTCAAATGTAACAAACATACTATACATATATTAATATTTTTTTGAACTACTCTGACATCTACGAAAGTGACATGAGATTTTAAGGCCATAGAGTTTTGAGATATATGAGTTTTTGTTACAGCCCATCTTGGTTAAAACGGTATCTGAGGATGACTTCGACAGACGAGTTAAATTGTGTCACCATATAATAAAATGTAACAATAACTCAAACTTTATTGATGATATTATTTTTTCATACAACCCTATATCGAGATAGTGCATACTCTTTTTTGAAGGTCCTTGTGACTTTTATAGGATCTCTGAAAAATCAGAATATTTCAACGCATTATTGACGAATCTTATAACATGGCATTCTGAAGGCAACGCTTACAATTTTTTCAGTTTGAAAGAACGTTTGTTATTTTCATATGATCTCTAAAAATGTTTGTCTGCTTTCCTGTATATTTTAAATTAGTAGTAAATTCTATTATTTACGATAATTCATATTTAAAACATTTTAATTTCAAATTATGTTTTCAGTAACTACCATTGCAAAGTTTTTACTGTTTTAATTTCTTTATACTCATTGTATTGAATTTTATTGTTATTAAGAACGGTGCCTAATTTAGCCTTTGAAATCTATATTGATGAAATCGTTTTTAACCGTTGGGTAGACCGAAAAAGTCCTCATATCACTATCAAAGTTCTTTTTAAGAGAAATCAAAAAAACAATATACAGGATGTTCTATTGAAAAAAAAAACAATGACAACGTCATTCCTCAAAAAGGCATCATCACAAAATGCTTTACACTAGCTCAAAACATGCTCATGATTTTGCTCAGCATCTCTTGTTTGAAATATTTTTCAGCTTATGGTCTAGTAACCATTATTCATACTTCTGAGGCACTCTGTATATATTTATGTTATAAAGATCCCGAAAACGGCTCTAACATATTTCTGAGAAATTTATATATTTGAAAATTGAGTGACAATTATGTCAGAAACTGAATAAACATGGCAGAAGATAGAGTTCTTATACAGGTTGATCTATAAAATTTTTGGTACTTTCCTTCAAATGCAAGATCATTTTATTTTTCTACAACCAACTCTGCTTCCAGTTATATGAAGGCAAACAAAGCGGTAAAAGACCTCAATAATTTTAAGCTGTAATTGATTTAATTGTCAAGTGTCTTCTGTTATTAAAGGTACTTCATAAAAATGTCCATAGGTTAGGTATATTTTTATCTATATATAAATAGGCAAAGACAAAACGGTTAGGTACCATTTTCTCCTCTGTTTCTCAACCGATTTTCTTCATTTTTGTTTTGTTTAGTAGCTACTGACGACCTTCAGTGCAGAATGCTAACCTTAATTTATAATATTGGTTCATTCATTAAATAAAATATAATAAAAATTCATTATTTACGTCAATGCCAAACAAATGAATGTGTCGCCGCCGCCAGACGGCCAGACTCAAACCATTGAGTAATTATATATAGACAGACCAATGCTGTTAAATGCTTAGAGCATGTACTTCTGGAAGTGGCATGCAAGCGTTGTTCACAGATCATACAATAGAGAAGCGTTGTTATTGTTTAGTGGATAAAGTAATCGTTGAATATTATAATTATACAGGGCCATTCCAGATATGTTAGAAATCATTTTTTTCATGGGTGGCACATGAGCAGTTGCATATATAGGGTGTTTAAACTATAGAGTAGAGTGCAATTATAACTAATAAAATAATTATATAGGTAAGCCCATTAGCGGTTGAATTTACAGGATTCTTGGAATAGAAGGTGCAGTAAAATTACAGTTATACAGGGTGGTGCAAAAAATGGTATACATAGATGCATATACAGGGTGGCGGAAATGGAAATGCAACATTTCGTAACCCATAAGCAGTTGTATATATAGTTAAGATGAAATATAGGGTAAGAGCAATTATATATATACAGGATGGTGATAAAAAATGTTAGAAAAGGAAATGATTTATAGAGTAGAACACGAAGAATTCCACATATATAATGATTGAAATATAGGTCGGAGTAGAATTATAGTTACAGAAGATAATTAAAATTTCATAAACAAAAAGAGTAAATACGGTGGGTCATAGGCAGTGCATATACAGAATGGTTTACCCGGTGGTTGAAATAAAAAAATATTATGCGTGTTCATAAGCAGTTGCATATACAGGGTGGTGGAAATATATAATAAGATGGAATTATTATAATGAGGATTTTAATAAATGTTTGAGAATTGAGTGCAATTATAGCTATACAGACAGGTTAGAAAAATAAATATGTATGGTAACCCATTAGCGGTTGCTTTGTTGTCATATTAAATTAAGAATACGAATTTGAATACAAATAATGTCGTATGAATTATATCTGAAAATAACTTGAATTTCTTTACTTATTTGTAAAAGCGAGATGTAAGACCGACATCTAGGATATTCGAGGAAACTATCACACAGAGGTTCCGAATCTGGATCCTTTCTGTGTAATTGCTGTTCTCCCTAAAGTCCTACGATAGAATGTCACAATAACATTTTCATGTTACTTACCTGCCAGAGATATTGACACAATTGGTCGAATTTCGACCACTGGGCGACAGCTAGTATTTATAAATTGTGTAATTGCATCATTATATTGCGTATAAAAAAAAGAGCGGCAGTCTTTTGAGACTTAACGATGGAAGTGAAAGTTTCTTACGAAAATATACTTCCCCTTTCTTGTTATTTCACTGTGTCTACTTTTCATTATTTGTGTCACTCTTAGTAACGGATATAAATCTCAGGTGAATTAAAATAATTGTCACTATTTGGTTATAAGTCAAGCATTAATCCTAACATAATTCTTAAATTAAATATATCTGCATTGAAATATAAGTTTATATATTAAGTAAGTGTTTGTAAATAGTTTTGTCATCTGAATAAGTATTTGAAGACTAGATGTCAAAGAGAAGTTCGTTTTGTTCTTAGCTGAAATCATTACAAACACATAACATCTATATATAAATAGGCAAAGACAATATGGTTAGGTACCATTTTGTCCTCTGTCACTCAACCGATTTGCTTTGCTTTGTTTAGTAGCTACAGATGACCTTCAGTGCAGAATGCTAAAATTAATTTATAATATTGGTTCAATAATTACATAATAAAATAATAATAAAAAAACTCATTATTTACATGCATACTGTCAATGCCAAACAGTGACCAAGTGATGACCATCTTTTACTATCTTTGGAGTTGCCTATAGTTCAATATGAAAATATTTAGTTTTGTAAATTATGGATCAGTATTGATTTTTCGGACAAGTAGTACTTACTTTCGTACAAAATAATATTTGTAATTTTTTGTTGTGATTATAATTCTGTCATTAATATAATATAATTTTCACAATATTCCGAAGGTGTTGTGTAAGAGATCATCAATCAGCGGATAATGGAAATGTCATTCAATATTAGAGTTTTCATTGAGTTGTTTGTCATCTCTATTTTTAAAACCGGAAACGGAAACTTTTAGGATAGAAAAAAAAATCTGCGATAATTGGATCGACCATGTTGCATAGATATATTTATGTAAAAATAATCCTACAATTATATACATAAATAAAAAAATATTTCGTGAATTATTTCTATAAATGTAATCCAAATGAAATAATAGGGATAGCAAAGGCCTGGCATACTTTTCTAATTTCGCCTCAACTCTATACCTTATACAGACAAAATAACGTCAAGAATGTTGATCTCATAATTTTACTGAATTATGGTCGAATTTCGACCACTGGGCGACCGCTAGTTTATACAAAACAATAAATTATATACCTATATATTTAACGATAGCAACAGGTTTACTTTCTAATATGAAGCTAGTCAATTCATACATTTAATGGTGTTCTTTTCGATGTCTGACGTATGTATCGCAAAGAGAGATTTGCAGTTTTTATTAGAACGAACAGCAAGTTTTGTGCAGGTATTGATTTTCACTGAAAGAAGAGACTCTTAATATGTTATCTGGTCCTTGTTTTTTACACAGAGAACTGCATTTCAAGATCGAGCCAGTGTGTCGGTCTGGTCGGGTAGAAACAAATTAAATTTAAAGTTATGCATTTCATTCCTTTGCTTATCTGTTTTCATATATGTAAGTGTGGGCCTCCGTTAAGAAGCTTTCGCTTCAAAATTTTTGTGGTCAAATAACTTTGATTGTGTCACTCTAGTGTTAGGCCTTTGTAAGCGGTAGAGTATTAAATGCAACGTAACTTTATTTGGAGACCATTAATACTTTTAATTTTTTTAATATTATTTGAAATAACAGTTAACAAAATGTCTAATCAGAGAAGAATTTGGGAATACGTATGAGTGTCATATGTTAGTATAGACGTGCTGGTGTATAATTAATAATTAAAAAACAATATTTATAACGTATTTAATTTCTAGTTGGGAATTTATTAAGGAAAGACAGATATTTGGTTACACGAAAGTTTTAGTATTTTGTATTGTTTATTGGCTTTGAAAAGTTTTGTTTCTGTCTTTTTTACATCTTTAAATGGTTTATAGCTCGAAATCGGTCAACTTTGGAGAAAGTTTCTGAGGACTTGTACATGTTTGGTACAGGCTGAGACAAAGAGTAAAAATTTTTTTTGTTAAAAAAATCGCAATATGTCGACATCTTTTTGATCTGTGGCATGTTACGAAATTTGAATCGGATAATTGTTTAGAACGTTGATGACGTTTTCGCCTTGTCGTCACAGTAAATGCTAGACTGCTGCTACTTTTAAATTTTAAGTCTTTGCAGCAACTTTTTTTTGTTACCCTGTTATTTTTTTAGATTTACAGATGTCGTTTATTTATGGTAAAATATTTTGTATAGAAAAGTTAGTTGTGCCAGGTATTTAATATAGATTTCGGTTCCATTAAGAAATACTAAGTAACCAAAATTATTTGGACCACTTTGTATACACTATGTTGGTTTAAACCTGTCGACTTCTAGATACTTTGATTTTTATTTGAAATCCAAGTTTTAAATGTTAAATGGAACTATTCAATTAGTGATAAATCGTTTTATAGACGGTTTCGTTGCAAAGACAACGGTTTTCTAAAAGTGGCAGAGATTTCAGCACATTAAAGATTCAATTTGTGGAATTAATTTGATGTTCATGGGTTCCGAGAAAAATTTCTTTCTCGTTACCTAAGTCTCATACGTGATATGATATATGAGATGATCGTCCATATTTGGCAGAGAAATAATAGGGAGTAAATAATTTAAAGTCTCTTCCGTTCCGTTTTCAATCAATAAGAAAAGCGATAGTTAAATATGGGGTATCAAACAATGACACGTCTTTTCATTGAAAACGTGACTTTTTTCTTTTTATTTTACTGCCAAACACAAGAGAGCGAAAAGTTTAGATAGCTTTGAAAACATAGTTCAGTGTTACGTCTTGGAAAAATGTACAATCTATAATACAAAAGGAATATATTAATAACGTTTATATTCTGTTGAACATTTTATCAGTAAACATATGTATACAGATTTGTAATAAATAAATGTTTCATTACATATCTTATAACAAATTCACTGCAATTGTTGTGTACAACTTCATAACAATATCTAAATAAAAACAAGTGAAAAATAATTAATATTAGTGG